>ML677363.1:14578717-14639325 GCA_007922305.1 Dermatemys mawii
CCCCCCCTGCACCCCAAATTCCTCATCCCTGCCCCACCCCCAGTTAGAACCCTCACCCTCACCCCAATTCTCTGCCCCAGCCCAGTGAAAGTGAGTGAGGGTGTGGGAGAGGGTTGAAGTTAGTGGTGAGGGCGGCCTCTGAAAAGTGGTGGGATAGGGGCAGGGCCTTGGGGAAGAGGCAGGGCAGAGGTGTTTGGTTTTGTGCTATTAGAAAGTTGGCAACCCTATCCAAGTGCAGCTTATCCTCTTGCAGGAACATTAGTTGCCGGCATGCTTTTCAGGGAATTGACCTTTTAAGATTGTCAGAGACCAAAAGCTGAAGCCTAAAGTGGCCATTTTATGACTGATTGCAGAATGTCTCTCTTCCAGTTGATGAGCACTCTTAGCTCCTGTTTTGTTTTTTCCATCATATTCCTGAGGAGATGGTGCAGTCACATAAAAAGTAGTATTCCTTCCAAAATGTAAATCCAACATCTAACATCCAAACCTACTTCTAAGCCATCTGCAAATCAGAAAGGGGCTGCCTTTAATATCTGGTTCAGAGGCAAAAATGGCTGCAATGACACAGGGTGATGTTTGCAAGATTTCTATTAGCGGGAGCCAACATCTCATAAAAACAGGTTGTGAAAATTCAGAACTGCTTTTATGAACTGAAGGGGTTTGTGGCTCTTCAATGCCTTGTTAACAGAGCTGGTAGTGGACCCCATCAGGAAGAATCTCAGCTTTCACTATACAAAACAGTAAACTCCTACCCATTTTTCTGGTGGTGAAGGTAACCTTGAAATACAAACTGACTGATGGTGCAAAAAGAAGCAAACATTTAGGCTCTACCTCTGCAACAGGAGGCTGGTGGGATCACAATATTTGGGAGAGGAGGTGTAAAAAAGAATCATCTTGCTTAACCTCCAAAATTTCAGGCCTGCCATGTGAACAAAACTGTGATTGTGATGAAATTATTCATGGTTCCTGGCTCATTCCGCGCTGCTAGACTCCAGCAAACTCTACAACACCAGTCCAGAGAGGTTCACTTCAGTTTAAAAGTGGACTCCTTCACCATTAACTCCCATGTCTCTGGAAAATGCCCAGCACAGTCCATAGCAGTGCAAAGGTCCCCTGTGCTTCTCTAGTATATATACCCATTCATGAGACGGCCAACTAGGTTAGCAGTTAGTGCCAGTCGTGGTGATGGTGGTTATTGTGATGTGGACACTTCACTAAGAGCACAAAATACTTTTCACATTGATCACCAAACAGCCATCATGTGATAACTTGTGGTTGCCGCTCTCAAATTAATGTAATTTTAAGTGTAGTTATTAATCCATAAGGAATGTTGTTCACTCTTTTTAACGTGACAGCATAATGGATGCTGCTCAAACTAAAGGAGAATAGATATTATTGGAATGAATCTGTATCTGATAACCCTGCAGTGTACATTTCATGTAATTCAGCTCACAGAAATGAAAGACTGATAAAGAAATATAATTTTGGGGATAAAATTGGCATGTGCTGAGGTGGCATAGTTAATAGCATTTACTTTCATGTGCCCTTGAGCTGATTGTCACTGATAGAGCATTAGATTTTTCACTTGTATTTTTGAATGTATGCAGGTCTCTGGGTATTGCTCAGGAACATCCATCAGAGACAATACATTACTGGATGCTTTAGGTGGTGCGTGGTTTTTACATTGATATTATTTGATATAAATTATACAGTTGACCTAATACCTGTAGATATTGAAAGGCATGATTTCTGCTTGCACGTGTAACTAAATCAGTGATATTTTCTATCTCAAGTGTACCACAGAGAGGAAAAGAAATTTGTTCATGTATAATTCACACATTATGATCAAGAATGAAATTTCTAGGTTTAATGTTATGAGTGGCTCTAAATCAAACCCACACACTCTGATGATTGGTAATTTTTTTCGTCCATTGTTTTGTCATTGGATGTATTCACAATAATTAAAGGGAACATGTGAATTATGAGGTTATTAGTGGGTTATGTAATATAATAAATCAGGGAAATGAAGTTATTTATGTTACTGAAAACCTCAGATATGAGAACTTTGTTCTAAATTTTCATATTTTCATTTTACTTAATACAAAGGTTCGGGCTACAAATTAAACCAGAGGGAAAGTTCCTTTTAGCCCTCTTCTCAGCTGTCAATTTGGGAGTTGTTAGTGCTATATATTCTTTTTTTTTTAACCAACATCTGTGCAGGTGATAAGAGAAACAGCAATTTATTTATGTGATTTAATTTGAAGGTTATTTTGCATATAGCTCCTAACTGTAAAATATACAGAATACTGTGGAATTTTGTACATGCCTTCTCCTTAGATTTCCTTCTTTTCCCTCTTCTCTTGACTCCTTTTTCTCTGTTCTTGAGCGCCTTCTTTTCTCCATGAATCTCCCTCTTGTCCACTACTTGTTTGTCTGTGCACATGTATATAGCAAAATGACTAGATTTCCTGAGAATAAGGGCTGTATACCATTTAATCTATTGTACTGATAGTTTAAAAATGATTTTAACATGATATCTTTAATCTAAGTGCATTTCCAGCCCTTATTAGGTCTAATCCTCTTCCTCCTTCTCCTCCTCATTGTCATCATCACTTTTCTGCCTTTCTCCATTTTCCTGATCATCCCAAAGAATAGGGCCATGTTTTCAAAAGACTTCTGTGCACGTTTGTGCACATCTGACTTCCAAGCCACACATCTTTATGGACCTATAAATCCGGGTTTATGTGCACACATTTTTAAAAATCTGGCCCAATAATTTACATGCCAATGATGTGTATTTTTTTTTTAAGACTGATGGTCAAGTTCAAAGATGTGAACAGCTGTTGAGTGTCCATCGTCACTCAAGATGGCGCTGTGGTATATCCCCATACATTCATATTCTTGGTGTTTAGGTGGACAGCTAAATATGCTATCTATTTTTTTATTTTACTTGGAAGGTCACCTAGAATCCCCATAAATCCCCTTCTCTCACATCAGATAATGGAGTTTTATGTTAGCTACCTGACCACGTCACCTCTTATCAGACTCCTTACTCATTCAGAGAGAGGCATGCCAACTACTAAGGCTCCAGTCCTGCAAACATTTAAGCACACAAATAATTGCATTCATGTGAGTAATCCCACTGACTTCACTGAGGTGACTGATGTGTAAAGTGACATCGATACCTCTGTATTATTGTTCTGAATAATGAAGCAGGAAGTAAAGAACTTAAAAAGTAAATAGCTTTTGCATTAGATTCTGCCACCCATATTCACACTGAGTAGTATCTTACTCCCATTGAAATGAGTGGAACGGCTCAAATAGTCTTACTCGGAGTGAATGAGAGTATCAGAATTTTGCCTATAATATCTGCTTTGTAAAATGTGTCTTTAGTTACTACATATTCCTTTCAAAGCAGATGGTTTAAATGGGACTATGAACTACTCTTCAACACAAGTGTATCAGAATCTGGCCTTTATTGTATAAAATAATGCCTTAGTTGTCCTTTTCCAGACTTACCTAAGATATTGATTCCTTGCTGGAAATGTGTTTTATCTTATTAATTTTGGCAAAAACAATCCAAGCATCATATCTACCATACCATCTTAACCCTTAAAAGCAGTGCCTTACTAAAACAAAGATCATTCCTTTATAAAATGTGAGCGGCATTCACTTCGCCACCATGCTTTTATGTCATTGAGACACATGTAGTGTTAATAAGAAAATGCCTGCCAGTCAGGCAGAAAATCAAAGCTCCTGGTCTTTTCAATAAAGCACAGGTTCTTGTACTATTAAACTTCAGAGTGTTGGAAATCTCCCATATTGAGTTTTTGACTGTGTTCATTTAGAAACCAAAGAATATAGGATGCTTCCTCACCCATACATTTCACTGCATGACACCAGCATGACTGGAGTTAAGCTTGACACTAGATACTGTAAGTCACTTAAGAAAGAAAAAAATCAAACCTGTGAAAACAGAGTTTATTACACAAGTCATATTATAGCTAAGGCCCTGGTCTCTCATGCCTCACTTCACCTGCTGTCAAATGGGGTCTGCTGATGTGGGGATTATAGCAGTCATATAGATTTCCTGTTTTTCAAGGAGATGTTTACAGAGATTATTTTTGTGTGGCACAGAAGAAACCACACAGCTGAATACAATGTAAACCCAGAAGTGAAGCCTTTTAGGTGATTGTCTCAAATAATGTTAATTTATGTCACACTTTTTTCACCCAAGGATCTCAGAGGACTCTTACAAACATGAATTAAGCACTGTCGGCCAAACAATACCTGATGAGAAGTATCCATATACCTATATTACAAATGGATAGCCAAGGAATAGAGTAATAAAGTGATTTACCTAAATTGGTGGAGTTGTTAATATAGTTGGGACTAGAACATAGAACCCTGTTCCCTGCTCTGAATACTAGATACATCTTGGCTAGAAGTCCACAAAATTTTACTGCATACATCTTTCTGTTGCCTCTTTGGCCCAAATGCTTAACCAGTATTCAGGGACTTGCAGGATTGTTTCTGTTAGGATGATAAATTGATCTTACAAGTTAGGTATGTTCTTGGATGTAATCTTTTTTATTTACAAAAGTAATACACAAAGTCCTGTTTCCCTGAACACAGTACAAACAAATAACAACAGGCAATTAGTTTCCTCACTAAAAAATCTGAACATCTGCCACTCCAGCAAGTTCTGCGCCCAAAAGCTTGCTCTGTCTGCTTGTTCTCAGGGACCCACAGCTCACAACTCCTGGAAAGCTTTCTGCCTCTAACACACAGAGGCTGCAAAACCAATATCTTAGTATCCATGTTTGTAGTCAGGGAGCCCCCTCAATCCACACAACATAGCTCTGACCTGCCAAGAGCCTTGAGCAGTACCTCCATTGTTTTTGCTGTCTCTACTATACAAACAGGTTTAATTGCTCCTTGCATTGGATCTGAAAGAATGATTGGCACACGCACTGACTTTAACAAGATCTGCCATTGTTTTTTGGATTAAAGACTCACCTGATCACAGCTATGAGCACCTTTCAGCATAACATTTCATTCCCATGAATGAATCAGTCCCTTAGAAACTAGAATGAAACAACCATATGAAATTTCACACAGTGGAACAAATTCTGTATTAAGTTTTAATAGGAGTTATGTCTATGCAACTAAGAGCAGAATTTAGCCCTTTACGTTTCATTGATACAGTGAGGAGAACTATAGGTATACCTATGAATAAATAAATAAATAATGAAAGCATACATAGCCTCTAGATTTGAAGCTTTAGTTCACAGATACACTAATTGAAAGCTAAAATTATCCTTTTTCATTGTGCTACTTCAAAGATAAAGTAGTGGATAATATGGATTTAGCTCCACCTTGAGGATTCACTTGTAATGTTTATTATTATTATTTAAAAATTATTTCAGGTGTGGAAAATAGAGATCTGTAAGAATGGCTTGCAGGCAAGAAGGGAGTTTTGATGCTGGATGCCTCAGAAATGAGATAGTTTGGGTTCATCTTTACAGAACCTTTGAGCAATTGTGAGTGGGTTTTGTACACCCCAAATTTTGCTTTGGCTTTTGAGTCAGAATAAATAACAAAATTCCAAGGATTGGAGTCTGTTACCCTTACACATGTTGAGTAATACCTTACTCTATCTGTGATGTCTCTCTCTTTAGTGGGACTGAGCACGAGGCTACATTAGCATTAAAGGAAGGGATTCATTTTTTTCAACATGTTTTCTGGTTGGTTATTTTGTGGGTTTGGTTTTGTTTGGTTGGTTTTTCCAAAATACAAATTGTGTAGAAAATTGTACCAGCTTCAGAAAATGACCCCAGATAAAACCCAGTTGAACCATTATGTTTGTCTAATTTGACTTAGGAAAAATAGATAAATGCATTACAATTAAGCCCTTCATTTTCAGTTTAAACCAATTTTTACACACAAAAAAAATTCCTAGGTTTTACAAAAAGTATTATTTGTTTTTTCCCGATTTTCACTCTACTTTTGTGTCATGCAAATATATAAAAACAACTTGTTTTATTAGAAAAATACAATACATTGTATGAGATATGTATTACAATAATATCTGTGTGTATATGCGAAGCTGCCTGTTGAAGTAAGGTTATGTGTTAATTTAGAAGATATGCACAATAAACAAATAGGCACGTGTTCAAGCTCTGAAGTGCGCACACATTTGAATGTACTTCTGAATCTCATGCCCACCATATATACATTTCAAGATGTTAGTAGATAATGGTTTAAAGAAAGATCTGACACACTAAAATAGGAAGAACACAAAAATCTGTATCAAAATACATTTCAGAACACAAAGTATTTGAAAGTTTAAAAAAAAAAAAAAAACCAGGAGAAAAGGATGAAGTTGCATGTATGTGCTGCAAATGGTGTGGCCCAATTATTAAATGTAAATATTTATAGGCTAATAGTTCTTAGTCTACAGCAGTAAACTGTTTATTCAAATGAAAAGTTTTATTTGGGAATTAGAGATATATTGTTTTCTTAAACTCAAAGATGACGTATTTTCAGTTCTCTTTTAGTTCTGCAGCAAACCACACTGAATTCCATTCATCAAAGCATTAATCTACTTAATACTTTTTCCCCCTGTCCTTCTGTCCACCAAAATAAACCGCAATATTTACCCAGAAAAATTATCAATAGGTTTTTTCCACCGATTTTCACCTGTTTTTTGTTGTTGTAGTAATAAACACTGAGAAATTCCCAGGAAAAATTAAATAAAACTGAAAATGAAGGGCCCTAATTATAATCAATAGGCCAGAAGTCTGTAAATGAACAACACTGGCACACCCGACCCCACACAGTCAAACTATTCCCACAGCCTGCTGTAAGTACCAAAAAGAGATCTTATGCTTCACATCCCTCCTCCTACCTCAGAGTACCCCAGCAGTTCAGCCAGTCTGCTGGTCATCTCCCAATCATCCCTCTCCATCCAGGCATAGCTGCCAATGGATGCCTATGCCTGGTTGCACCCACCAGCATCTCCCTGTCCCAACCTGCCCCACCCCAGTTCACTTCTGTCTCCTCTCCTGAGTGTGCTACCGTGAACTGCTTCTCCCCCCTCTCTCCCTTCCTCCCAACGCTTGCTCCGCGAAACTGCTGTTTCACGCGGCAAGACTGGGAGGGATGGGGGAGGAGGTGGGGCCGGGGCAGGGATTTGGGGAGGGGTCCGATAGGGCCAGGGAGGGGCAGAGTTTGGGCAGAGACTTTGGGACATGGTGGAGTCAGGGTGGTGGTATGAGTATCCACTGGCGCCGAGAAAAGTTGGCGCCTGTGCATCTAGGGAAAGCCTATGAAAACTGGTGGATTTCACAGCAGAACGTCATCAAATTTAGTCTTCAGTGAACCAGCTGTAGAAGTGAGATAAATCTTGGTACAGCAGCTAGGCAAACAAATGGAAAACCATCCCAACAGATCCAACATACTGTGTGGATTACGGAGTCTCCTTCCTAGTATGCAATTGTGGGGAATACACCGTTGGCTCTATTCCTACCAGTCTAAAGAGAATGGAGCTTCACTGTCCCCGAGCTTCCCCTTTTGAGAGAAAGTGGGTATATCCTGAATTCCAGGAACTTTAAAAGTCTGGGAGGGGCTGTGGCCCTCCCTCTACAGTACATCTAGGGAACAGATCTCTTCACTGGTGCCCCCTGTGGACATGGAGGGGAACAAAGAGGATCACCAGTCTCAGTAGGGTCACCCAATATAAGGAGCACCACTTGAAGACATCTAAGGTAAGTATTGAGAGTTCTGTGGCATGGTTAGTAGAGAGAATGCAAGAGAAGCTGTGTGGCTATAAAACCACAACAATGCACTCTGCAACGTACAATGTGCTTTGACCAGGCTCCCATTGTGACATTCTATACCTCGGGGGAGCATTCTGTAATCCCCAAATTCCTCATTTTAGATAATAGTGATCTTAAATATAACGTATGCCTTGAAAGGAATCGGGAAAGGTTATGATCTGCTGAAAGTCATTTCTCTGTCCACATATGTGTATCATTAATGCATATGAAATTATGAGAATTGTGTTGTATAGTGGTCACTAAAGCATGCTGTAAGTTGGGGAATCAGCCAGATATTAGCTCCCCAGAGGCAACAGCAAGGAAAGTAGCCAACACCTGGGCAGGGTGTCAAACAACCCATCAACAGCCATTGTCCAGCAAGGGACCTACAATGCAATGACTCAGCTGCATGAGGCCACACCAGGGGAACTGCTCAGCCTTTTGCTTGGAGAGACTCAGCAATGCCCCCAGACATGCCTGAGTTTGTGCTCCCCAAGCACATGGACTGAGGGCATAAAACAGACAGAGTAGACACATGCTGGGCCCTTCTCCTGCCCCCACGTTTGTTGCAAGCAACTAAGACATTGAGGAGAAGAAGACAAGATTGGCCCAGGTTTAAGGAACAAGCCTGTCTATTAAGGACTGCAATATCCAGTGGGGTGAGAAAACTGCTTAATTTAGATGTTACCCAGTCTAATAGGGTTGAGAATTTAGACAGTGTGCTTATATTTTATTTTATATTATTTTGGTAACCATTCTGACTTTTGACTATCAATTAATATCACTTAAAATCTATCTTTGTAGTTAATAAACTAATTTGTTTATTCTACCTGAAGCAGTGCATTTGGTTTGAAGCATGTCAGAGACTTCTTTTGAAATAACAAGCCTGATACGTATTGATTTCTTTGTTAAACTGATGAACTCATATAAGCTTGCAGCATCCAATGGGCATAATTGGACACTGCAAGATGGAGGTTCTTAGGGTTGTGTCTGGGACCAGAGAGATTAGCTAGTCCAGGGGTAGGCAATCGGCAGCATGCATGCCAAAGGCGGCACACAAACTAATTTTCAGTGGCACTCACGCTACCCGGGTCCTGGCCACCGGTCCAGGGGACTCTGCATTTTAATTTAATTTTAAATGAACCTTCTTAAACATTTTAAAATCCTTATTTACTTTACATATAACAATAGTTTAGTTATAGACTTATAGAAAGAAAACTTCTAAAAATGTTAACATGTATTACTGGCACGTGAAATCTTAAATTAAAGTGAATAAATGAAGACTTGGCACAGCACTTCAGAAGGGTTGCCAACCCCTGAGCTAGTGTCATTCAGTTGCACAATCCAAAGAGCAGCTTACATGCCAGAGACTATGTGTGAACAGCCCAGGAGTGGGGGTTCTCACAGCAGAGCAGGGTAAGGCTGGCTCCCAGAGTCAAGGCTAGGAGTGACCTATCAGATCACTGAGCCAGATAGCACCAGAGGGGAATATCACACACACCCATTTCAAATCCATGAAAGAAGCTATTGCCACTTAACTGCATAACGATTTCTTAATCTACTGTGCCACTATGTGGGCTGATGTAGAAATACAGGTCTTAGAGTAGGGCAGTAGCATAGCATAAAGTGTTCTGCTCACAGTTCCATTCCAGCTAGACCCATAGTTCAGTTACTAATGTCATGCCAAACATATCAACTCCGTCCAGACCTTTGCATATATTTTATTAACGTAGTGCAATTATCTGTCCAAGAGGATCCAAGGATTGCAGTGATATTTCTCTGATGAGATTAAAGGCTTGGTTGATAAAGGTAATAGTGTTAATGTAGCATACGTAGATTTCTGTGATCTATTGGACTGGATTATGGCCTGATGTTTTGATTAAAAAATGAGAACGGTATAAAATTAACAGGGCACACATTAAATAGATTAAAAGCTGACTAATTGATAGGTCTCAAAATGTAATTGTAAATGGGGAATCATCATCGAACACACGAGTTTCTAGTGGGGCCCCTAGGGACTGGCTCTTGGCCCGATGCTATTAACATTTGAATGAGAAGGTTAGATTACCAGTATCTTAAGCACACCCTTTTCCAGAGCTCCACTGTTGTGGGCACTCTGGTTTCTAGTTTACCCCTTAAGAGATAATGATAGTTGAAGCAAATAGACACAAACTTTGCACAAGGATTTCTAAAACAATTGCTCTGTACTGTAGACAGTATAAGGCATGTACAGAGCTAGGTAAAACAATAAACATGTACAACATGCCATTCCTCATCTCATTCTCCTCACCAAGCTGCAGTGTTCTTTCCCTTTGGGTCAGCTTTTTTCAAGGTTCCAGATTCTTTCTTTGGGATTTCAGTCCTCCAGGTCAGGCTCCTCTTCTGAATCCTGGATTTTCTTTTCTGCCCCTATAGCCATTTTCCCTTAGCTTTGGCTGGTTCTGCACTCAACAGGTCCCATATTTACTCCTTTTTATTTCCTGTTTGTGTTTTAAACCCCTGCTCTGACACCTCTTTTGTCCCTTTCTAGAGATTTTTCTACACCTTCACACCCTGCTCTCTGCAGATAAGCTGGAGAAAACTGGTTTCACCTAGGCTGCAACCATTCCATTGCTGTGTTTAGGCAAGATATTTTCAGGTGTTGGTGTTCTCTCACAGCCATCCTATTCAGAGACAGACAAGTGACCGTCCCTGTCTCCTTTGCACATGCAGTATGAGGCAACAATACAGTATAGATAGTTCTAAGAGTTTAAACATACAGAGAGTTAATAGTCTCAAACACAATTCATAATCTGTATGTAAGCAGTGTCAGGAATGAAATATATTCTGACATCTGGTGGCGAACTATGGGAATTGCAGTGAGCCTTGCAAAATAAGTCTGGGGCTAACAATTTGCATAGACACACCCACTGCGCCTAGCCTGAGCCCACAGCAGCCCACATGGCCACTTCGGCTGATGAGGGAGCCCCAGTTTCTATGTTATTGGGGCAGGAATGATAAAGTGATGTTACTGTGATTATGTGAATGAAGGACTATGAACATGTACTTGGCCCGTGTTATGATGGAGAGACTCGCCATCATCTAGGTAGCACTTACTGGGCAAGGGCCATGCGTTTTTAGAACACTGTGAGATTGAGAGAGGTGATGGACAGACCTATACCTTTTGGTGAGGGCTCTGTCTAAGGGCCTTCCAGGTCTATTGCACCCTGCCTCTCTCCACTGTGGAATGTCAGAATTGAATTTTGCTTCCATTAGGAGCCTGGTTCCAGGCTGCTGAGCTAACAATTGCTTTGGGCTCACTGATGCACCTGCACTAAGGCTCCCCTACTGTGAGCTAAAATCACCTAAAAGCTAAAGAAATCACTGAGCGCTGTCTTAAGTAGGGGGGACCTGGAAAAAGTGCAGAGTGGCTGGTGCAGCAAAGCAGTCTGTGTGTCGGCTAGCAGGACGGCTAGCGGAGTAACTGGTGCAGCAGAGCTGTCTGTCGACTAGTGGAGGCGTTGGTGCTGTGGGCAGAGTGAGTGGTGTGGCAGAGCTGTCTGTCTGTCACCTAGCGGAGGCGTGGGTGCTGCGGGCAAAGTGACCGGCACAGCAGAGCTGTCTGTCTGTCACCTAGCAGAGGCGTGGGTGCTGCGGGCAGGGTGACCGGCGCGGCGGAGCTGTCTGTGTGTCGGCTGGCAGAGCAGCTAGCGGATCAACGGGCAGAGCGGTTCGTAGGACAGCCAGCGGAGCGGAGCGGAGCCGATTGCGGTGAGAGCTGCAGCGGAACCTCACGGAGAGGCGGCGCAGTCGGCCTTGGACCACGTAAGGTGCTCCGTGCCCTACCCTCCATCTCCACCCAGGCTGGAGGTAAGACTCTGCCAATTGACTTTTGAACTCTGCACGGACCAAGGACAGAAACTCTTGGGCTGTTGGACTTTTGGGACTATTGAGTAACTTTTTGGGGTTGTGGAACTCAAGAGCCAAAGGGAAGGCCACGGCCTATTTGCTGGGAGTGGGGCTTCTGGTTCATGGTTTGGTTTATTAACCTTGTTTGTGGTGTTTCCCCAATATAATGCCGCATTGTCTCTCCCTGTTATTAAAAGGCTTTGGTACACTCAAACTCTGTGCTTGCGAGAGGGGAAGTATAGTCTCTTACAGACGCCCAGAGGGGTGGTATATGGTTGTCCCAGGTCACTGGGTGGGGGCTCGAGACGGTTTTTGTATTGTGCTATTAAAATGAAACCCCTGAATACTGAACCCGGCCCTTGTTGCTGCCAACTCTGATGGGCAGAAGGGTTACATGTACATAAACAGATTCCCCAAATCATGTCACCCCCCACAAGCTGGAATTTACTTGGTGAACAGCTGCCACGAACTATGGGGCAGCTTCTGATACCCTGACCCATTTTTGGAAGCACCTTGCTCCATGAGTAGCTTCATTGACTTCAGTGACTAAGGGTATTGCACTGACTCCAGAGCGAAGGCTGCTGCCAAAATCAGGGTCAGTTTGTGAACAATTCACAAATAGAACTAAATTCATTGGACAGATTATTCACAATGAATAATTCAACCAGCTCTAGCTACAAACTTACTACATCAGAGAATGGTGCAAATGGAATTCCCAACAGGGGGATTCTATACAAACTGAGAATTTCCTTTACAAAAGGTTGGTTCTTGTAGTTATTTTCAGTTTGGGATCTCACTGATCTCTCAGCAGAATCTCCCAGTGAGGAACAAAACCCTTCCCTTTGTAGCAGGCATCAGTATAATTCAAGCTGTCTGTCACTAATTAAATCCACTACTTTAGTAACAGGTGGTGAAGCTGTATTTTTTGTCACTTATGTCAGGAGTTGGAGTACAGTACTTTGCATGTCTCAGATCAGGAGAGATTTGGTTTGATGGCAGTTGGGCACAAAAGAGAGGCTGGTAGATGTGTGAATCCTGTAATTCTGTGTACACTAAGTAAGGGAAGACTCGGGGGACAAGGATGTGGAAGGGAATCACTAAGGTATTATGTGGGGAGACAGGAGAGATCAGAGGGTCGTATTGGAGAGTATCAGGGAGGGATGAGTGGCTAATGTGATGCTGTTGAAAGGAAGGATGGTGCAGTGGTTAGGACGCTCGCCTGGGACTTTGGCATAGGTGCTGGAACTAGAGGTGCTGGGGGTTCTTTCGCATCCCCGGGCTTGAAGTTGTAATAACCCAAATACAGGAAAAGCTGTTTTATCTGGCATTTTGGGGGCAGGAGGGTGCCAGTAAATGAAAAATGCCAGTTAACTAAGAGGGAGGGAGTTTGGATGTGGCAAGTGCTTGGAGCAGCGGGTTGGGGCATGGGAGAGGGTGCCAGATCCGGGGGACACTCACCTTGGGTGGCTCTCCACAAACAGAGACCTGTCTCGGCTGCTCCTAGGCAGAGGCGTGGCAGGCAACTCCATGTGTTGCCCATCCCTGAGCACTACCTCCACAGCTCCCATTGGCTGGGAGCTGCAGCCAATGGGAGCTGCAGAGGTGGCGCCTGTGGGCAGAGACAGTACACAGAGCCACCTGTCGCGCCTCTGCCTAGGAGCAGCCAGGACAGATCGCTGCTTGTGGGGAGCCACCCGAGGTGAACAACCCCCAGATCTGGCACCCCGCACCCCCTGCTGTGCCCCAACCTGCTGCCCCGAGCCCCCTCCTGTACCCAAACTCCCTCCCAAAGCCTGCGCTCCACACCCCCGCCCACTACCTAACTCCTTGCCTGCCCCATGCCAACTGGACTATAAACCAGAATTTCAGAAATGCTGGTTATAGAGCTTTCCAGTTGGTGAAGTGCCAGATAAAACAGCTGATACTGTACATGGTTTCTGCCTTCAGCACCCCCAGTATAAGAATTGTTCCAGCACCACTGGACTTGAGAGATCTGGGTTAAATTTCCTGCTCTGTTACAGACTGCCCATGTGACCTTCAGCAAGTGATTGAGTGTCTCTGTGCCTCAGTTCTTCATATCTAAATAGGGGTAAATAACACGTACCTATCTCATAGGGGTGTTGTGAGGATAAATGCATTAAGGAGTCTGAGCACTTGAATACTATGGCAAAGGGGGCCGTATAAGTACTGAAGATAGATATTGGAGAGGAGGTTTCCCTTTGTAGCAAAGCGGACCTCAATCCATAAATATTTCATACACATAGACTGTTCCATGACAGTTTGATACAGAAAGTATAGATCCACCCCACTGCAGTGGAAAATCCAAAAAGAATTATGTTGCCTGGACAAGCTATCATCCCTTCCTAACTCACCCCAGGTCCAATCTCAAGTGGGAGAAAAGGAGTTTAAAGCTACCATCACTTTACTCAACAGATGAACTTTTCCTGATCACACCCCCTCTCTGCATCTCTCCTCTTCCATCCAGACCCCATTCCTCACCTATCTCTCAGGAGAAAGCAGCTGTCACTTCCTCTCTTCCCAACTACTTTGTCCACATTTGGATTAAGGAGTGTGAGGTTCTTCACACCCAACTTACCTCATTCTGGTACTTTCCTGAAGGACCAACCTCTTCTCTTCAAGCAGTTCCTTCTGCCATGGCAGGCCCCAACCTCTAGTGATGATGTGAGAACTAGGGCTGGCCAGAACAAGAAAATTCCATTTCATGAAAAACATCAAGATTTCGCCATTTGGTTCCATTTCACATTGGGATGAAACTGAGACCCTTCCAAAAAAAAATTGTGAAAAACCAGACTCGTCTCAGAATAGCTTAGGTTCATGAAAACATCAGTTTTGATTAACTTCTCCCACATCCCAGGGGAGTACCAAAACCACCACACTATTTGACTACTTTAGGATGCAGCTTTCTCAGAATCTCCTGTTGGAACTGTATAATTTTGTATATTTAATCAAATATTCCTTGAGACAGAGAGAGACAGAAAGACTGTCAGACAGGTTTTATGGCCTGGTGGTTCGAGCATCAAAACTGATCATCATCATCAAAACTGATACGTTTCCATAAAAATTATGGTTTTTTATCATCATCATCATCATCATCAAAACTGATAAGTTTCCATAAAAATTATGGTTTTAATTAATTAATTAAATAAATAAAGTCAAAAAATTTCAAACCAACTCTAGTAAGAACCTGTGTTAGTTGGGATGGGGGATTTACCTACAAAAATAACATGGGAAGTTCAGTCAGACACCCCCAGAAAGCTAAAAAATAACATAAATGATGGGCCTGATTTTTACCCTTTTACACCAACACAAAGTATGGTTATAGGTAACTTCATTGAAGTCAGTGAAAACGTGTGTGTGTCTGTCTGTCTGTTGTCATACAAGCCAGAAGGTATTGTTTCCTAGAAGGAGTTAAAATGCCATATGGAAAGCAAAGGTACCTGACAGGCTGACTTATTACGAGCCTGGAAAAGTGAGTTCATTTTGTCCCAGCATGGTGGACATCTGGATAATTAGGTCAGGCAATAAACAAAGTTTACAGAATTGGTGTCACTGATCTTGGCTAAATTAAAAAAGCTTTGTGGACCCATAGCTACGCATTTATCTTTCAGCAACCTCTTGTTAATTATCCTAGAATGTCTCACCTGTGTCAATTCTATGGTTACATAAAGGTAAAGACAATTATTTGTAGTTCTTCACAGCTTTATTTTTAACAGCCAGTTTCTGTTAATTGGCTCTGAGCATGAGCTAAAATGCACTTAAAAGGGTCTGCAAATGTACACATTAGATATTATCTAAACCTTTGCTATAGCAAAGGTCAGAACTAATTTGAAGCCTTACAAGATCTGAAACATCTCTTAGAAATGTAATAGTGAGCTAGTACAAAGCTTAGAGTTCTCCTCAAAAAATTCTACATAGTCACTCTTTAGTTCCCACTGTCAGGATTAAATAGACTGTTTCATATATAGTACAGATTATGAGGGCTTTTTATTTTTTAAACAATAAAATATAGTATGGAATGAAATTTATAGTTCAATGTGTGATATAGAGTATAAAATTGGACTTTATTAATTTGTCAACTTTGAGATCTAATTCAGATTTATTCTGTGAGTGAGAAGTAATTTAGTGACTACAGGACTGTAATTCATTTCAATACAATGGCATGCTCAATATTGCAATATTACAAATGGCTGTAAAGAGATGATTACAACAGCATATTTGAAGTAGCAGCTACAGGTTTAGAAGTCGTATCTTAAAAAATCACTTTAAGCCCAAAAGTACATGATGCGTTACTTCTGAGAGGAAGTTCTTTAATTTGTCTCTTTATATGGCAATAAAGAGAATTTCACCAGTTATTCTATTTTAGAGTTCTTTGCCATTTCAAAGGATCTTAGTATATTTCCTCAAAATTTTCAACTAGCAAAAACTGTTAACTTTAGTGCTCAAGACTGTCATTTACCTAGAAGTTAACTGCTTGGAATTCTTCCCATGAGGCACAGGTTCCTCCTCCCTCCCACCATTGAGCCAATCTTAGAAGTGCCACACACGGAGTCACCAACATGAAGGCCCTATACTGCCACCTTGCTACTATCCCCACCGTGGCTCCACTGGAGGTGTACCACCAAGGACTCCCACACTGTGAACCTCCCTTGTACCCCCTTCAGGAGACATTCCATAGGGTGGAGGCATTGCCACAGAAAAGCTAATACCCCTTGAGCTATATTAATTTTTCAAAGTATCTTCCATGAGGCTAAAGGTGGGGCTGGTGATGGCTATGGCTAAAATCCACCCAAACCCACTCCTAGCCTTCCCCGTTCTTTATTCCCAGCCCCACCTGTTCCCACTCAGGGTTCCCTGGGTCTGTGGAGAGTCTGTCCAAGTCCAAGAGTAGTGCTGAGGAGGCACAACCCATCCCTCTCCTTCTGAACATGCAGAAGAAGTCCACACTATGTAGGCAACTATTAGGACAATGTTGACCCATGGCTCAGCTGTGGATCAGATCTCAAGCAGTTTATCACAAGACCTGACACACAAAGCAACACAGGGAATGCTGAGCAAATGGATCAGAGCATCTCTTGCCATTATTCCAAGTGGGGAAATAAGGAGACCCGACTCCCTCTCTCTCAGCAGCCAGGGGGGAGGAGATAGAGTCCAATGGAAGTGGAAAGACCTACAATATACTTGTCACACAATGTGTTGATGTTTCACTTGAATGTTTGCACCACAGCATTGCCTCAATTCATGCTGACCTCATCTCAGGAGAACACAGTGCCATAACTCAGATACCATTATGAACTGTAATTCTGCAACTATATTTAGCTTCCTGTGATGTCATCTGTTGATTCAGTGGCTCCTCAGCTTTGCATGGGCTTGATCCAAATCCCAACAAAGTCAATGTAAACACTATCATTGATTTCAATGAGCTTTGGGTAAGGATCACTAGATTGACTACCATTAACTAAGTTTCTGAGTGCAAGGGCTGAAGGTGGCAGGAAAGATAACTTCCATGGGAAATGTGTTACAACTTGCCCAGTAACTCAATAGTTGTAACTTTGGACAGACTGTTTATCTGACCATTTTATAAAAGGGGAGGAAACTGAATTATCTGGGGAAAATTCTATGTTCTGTATTATCCAGGTCAGATTTGATGGACACACAATGATCCCTTCTGGCCTTAGAATCTATGAGTCCATGACATTAGCATTACGGCAGTTCTCTTCTTTGCCAATTTATGTTGTTTATGTTCATTCATATTCAGGATGTTTCTTTAAGAATGGCTTCAGACAAAATGATTACATTGTGAGCAGATGAGCTGTCTTGGATTTATGTCACAATCCATCTGCCTGTTATAAACAGGCTGCCTGCTTCATGCTGTTTCCTCCTCATTAGGTAGGCAGTAATACTGATTGCATTGCATTTAGCTTCCTCATTGCATCAGACCTTCTACAGTTTCATACACAAAATATTTAGGAACTTGTTCCTCCTTCCACCCACTGCAACAACAAACCTCAACCCTTCTACGCTCCTTCAGATAGCAGGACCATGAGCTAGAGTATTGCATCTTTTAGCAGGGTCTCTGCTTGAATCTAAAATAGGGTAGACCCGCAGATTTCAAAATGGTATTGGCAGTGTGGTTCTGAACTACCTCAAGATTGGAAGGTATTCAGGTATGATAGTTGGACTTAAGCCATTTAAAAAAACAGGGCTAACTATTAAATCTAGATTTGGATCTGGATCAAATCTTTCATGTAATTCAGGTCCATCTCTGGACTGGCTCTTCAAACTGCAGATACAGTTTTCTTTCTGGAGCAGGTACAGAAAATGCAAACATTTCCCCCATAGGCTACACACAGGTGTTTCTCATATGATAGTCTCAATACAGTAGTTTTTTCTTTAAAATAGGCTTTATGAGGAACCTGCCACTAGATGCCAGTGTAGTATAGAAGATAATCACAAGTAAAGTAGAGTCTTGGGGCCGTAGAATTCTCATTACTGCAGTAATATAATTTAAAACTCCCTTCTGATGAGTCATAAGAATGGCTAATTGCCTCCAAAAATTCAGGTCAGGTCACCTGAATTATTTAATCAATAAAAGCATCTCATGCCTTGAAAAGAGGAAGAAGTAAATTGATATAAATGACTAAAACAAAAATTTGGTTTGTAATGTTGTACTTAAAATCACAGAATCATAGAATATTAGGGTTGGAAGGGATCACAGAAGGTCATCTAGTCCAACCTCCTGCGCAAAGCGGGACCAATCCCCGACTAAGTCATCCCAGCCAGGGTTTTGTCAAGCCTGACCTTAAAAACCTCTAATGAAGGATATTCTACCACCTTCCTAGGTAATCCATTCCAGTGCTTCACCACCCTCGTAGAGAAAAAGTTTTTCCTAATATCCAACCTAAATCTCCCCCACTGCAACTTGGGACCATTACTCCTTGTTCTGTCATCTGGTACAACTGAGAACAGTCTGCCATCCTCTTTGGAACCCCCTTTCAGGTAGTTGAAAGCAGCTATCAAATCCCTTCTCATTCTTCTCTTCTGCAGACTAAACAATCCCAGTTCCCTCAGCCTCTCCTCATAAGTCATGTGCTCCAGCCCCCTAATCATTTTTGTTGCCCTCCACTGGACTCTTTCCAATTTTCCCACATCCTGCTTGTAGTGTGGGCCCCAAAACTGGACACAGTACTCCAGATGAGGCCTCACCAATGCCAAATAGAGGGGAATGATCACGTCCCTTGATCTGCTGGCAATGCCCCTACTTATACAACCCAAAATGCCATTAGCCTTCTTGGCAACAAGGGCTGTTGACTCATATCCAGCTTCTCATCCGCTGTAACCTCTAGGTCCTTTTCTGCAGAACTGCTGCCTAGCCATTTGGTCCCTAGTCTGTAGCACTGCATGGGATTCTTCCGTCAAAAGTGCAGGACTAGGGTGAACAGACAGCAAATGTGAAAAATCAGGACAGCGGATGGGAGTGGGAGTAATAGGCGCTATAGAAGAAAATGCCCCAAATATTGGGACTGTCCCTATAAAATAGGGACATCTGGTCACTCGATGCAGGACTGCACTTGTACTTGTTGAACTTCATTAGATTTCTTTTGGTCCTCAGTCTCTCTGTATCCTATCCCTACCCTCCAGCGTATCTACCACTCCTCCAAGTTTAGTGTTATCTGCAAACTTGCTGAGGGTGCAGTCCACGCCATCCTCCAGATCATTGATGAAGATATTGAACAAAACTGGCCCCAGGACTGATCCTTGGGGCACTCCACTTGATACCGGCTGCCAACTAGACATGGAATGGAGCCATTGATCACTACCCGTTGATCCCAACGATCTAGCCAGCTTTCTATCCACTTGAAGAACAGCTCTGTGGAGTTCAAAAGCTTGTCTCTCTCACCAATAGAGGGTTGGTCCAATAAAACATATTACCTTACCCGTCTTGTCTCTAAAATAAAAATGTGACTGACCACAAGTACAAACTTTAAAGCTAGGCCTGGAAAGATTAGATTTTTACTGGTAAATGTCTGTAACCATCTTCCATTTCACCACACCCACACACAAACCAATGATAAAATGTTTCCATCAATAATAATCAAAAGGTATCTGTATAGGCAAAATAAGAAAAATGATGCTTGAGAACTTATTAGAATTTGATTTAAGGATATTTGCTCTATATATTTTGACATTGGACGCTGACAACGTGTGTTTTAGCTTTAACATCTACTGCCATTATTATAACATAATTATTGTCTGACTTCCCTATTGTCTGACACACACATCCATTATTTCCCACAAGTGTGAAAATTTAAATAAATAAAAGTAGGAAAACAAACATTGATATTATCTCTTGAAATTATTTAAAAAATAAATTAAAAATTGACTTCTCCAAGCCTATTTATAGCTTAGTGGGCTTTAAAAGGAGAATCTGACATGCTGAATGTTAGAACTACCTGGGCTAATCAATTTGTGTCAAAAAACTGAAAAGTGGCCATAAGTAAAAGTCAAAAGACTCTGAATAGATTAACTCTTCAAGGCAAAGAGTGAGAATTTTTAGATGAAATGGCTGCTGTGTTCATAGCTTAGGGGTATAATGACTGATGAGCAAAAGGGAAACAAAAAGACTATATTCAAGAACTCCATTAAGTTTCTTTCATACAGGTCTTTGGGAATCATTAAATATAAGGAAAGAGTCGAAGAGCAAAAGATGAGTTGGTGCACCATAGAGAATAAGGAGACAGTTTGGAATCAATGGCACCTGAATTCCTTTGAGGACCAGAGCCTGAGCTCTCACTGAATTTCAGTGGGACTTGGACACCTGATTCCCTTAGTCTCCTTTGAAAATGTTAGCGTTACAGTATATTTCCCACTGCCGCAGGAACGAGCAGTTGGATAATGGGGAGAGGGCCTGGGGAAAGCAGCAAAAAAGAAAAGGTTTTCTTCTTCTGAAATTATTGTACTTCTCCTAACCTGCTCAGTTGAGTGCAACAGTATTGTATTGTAGGTGCATTAGCAGAATATATTCCACTGCACTGTATGCTTACTTAGGTGTTAATGCATATATTGCATTTTGCATTAAATATAAGTCTTTGAATACACTGGCTAGTGGACAATAAAGTAAAAGATCTTGGATTTATTTCTATAAAGGAAAAGGGAAAGATGGAACCTATTTACTCAAAGAACTGGCTTGCTTAGGTTCTAAACCAGCTGTGACACCATGCTGTTCTTTAGGAGAAAGTTTAATGGGCAGCAACTCAGTGTCAGAGGTCAACAGAGCAACAGCAATAGATGTATCATGTGCCTGGGAGCGCAGTGGAGGCAGGTTGGGACAATAGTTAGCAAAACTGTGGGAATAGGACTCATACTGTTGCTATTCTTTGCTCTTTTGAGAGTGTTTTATTATCACATTTTAATGAGCAGAGGGAAGGTACAGAGATATACAGACTGTAACAGCAGCATGAGAAGAACTAAAGACTAGATGGTGGGTTTTAAGCTTGTCTGAATGTGAGGGGGGTTGAGAAGGGAGTGACACACTGGTAATAGCTCCCAGAAGCAAAAGGAGAGCAAACTCAGGACTGGTCTGCACTGCAAAGTTAGACTGATGTAAGCCACCTTGATCCGACCTATATATGAATGTATCTACACTCAAAATTTGTCTCCCACTTATATAAGTGCCCAGATACGTCAATGAAATAATACCACCTCCCTGAATGGCATTGAGTCAGGGTGGCTATGCTGACCAAAGAGGAAATGAGATTCAAAAGTTCCTGGGACTCTTCCTGTCTAACTGCCCAGAGCATCCGCGCTGAGAGAGCTGTCCAGAGTGGTCACAATGGAGCACTCTGGGATAGCTCCTGCAGGCCGGTAACATCAAATTGCATCCTCACTAACGCTAGTTCAACCCAGAAATGTCAATTTCAGCGCTACTCCCCTTGTCAGGCAGGATCTCGGAAATTGATTTAAAGACCCTTTTAGGTTGACCTAAATGGCATTGTAATGAGGACAGCAAAGTGGAAGAATCGATTTAACACAGATTAATTCAACTTTACAGCGTAGTGTAGACCAGGCCTAAGAAGTAACTTACTCCTCGAACAGTTCCATTTGTTTCAATGGGAGTAATGTACAATTCAGTGGGAGGAAGGGAAGCAGAATCTGTCTTTATATTCCTGAATGGAAGAGGGTTGAGTAGGGTGTGGCACCCTGACAATAGCTCCGCAAAACAATCGGAGAGCAAACTCAGGACTGGTCTATGAAGTTCATCAATGTAAGCTGCCTTTATACCTATTTATGCATGTGTCTCTCATTAAAGTAAGTTATGGCAATGCAGTAGCCCCACCTCCTGAATGGCACTGAAATAGAACCAAAGTTTTCATTACATTCCAGCTGGTACACTTCATGTTTTCTTGCTACATGCAGTGTCTAATTATTTCAAAACAGAAAGTATGATCATAGCAAAATGCTATGATAAGCATTAACATGGAGAAAATAAAGCTGATGGGCCACAGTAAATGGTCAATTTAGAAAGAGAGAATCAGGTAGAATTCAGAAAAATCCCTCGCCAGACTGTGAATGAAATAACAGTACGTAGCTATGATGTATATAATGGTGGCAGCTGCAAGCTTGTTAGCAGGTAAGATATTTAGAAAGTGAGTAAATTAAAAGAGATGACGGAACCATTAAAATATCTGGATAAAGAGAGATTTCAGTGCAAGAGAGATGATTAACCACAAGAGATGTGTAAGACCCTGGGAAAGGGATGTCAGCAGACCTCAGAAAAGTTAATGTCAGTATTGTGAGGAACTTGAGGAAGAAGAAAAGAAAACCACTGATAATGAGCTCACATCAACTAAGGATTGCTCCAAGGCGCATACTGATATCAACATGTGTAATTACAGACAAAAATTTCATTTGAGACACCAGAGTTTGACTGTACAGAGTTGATACACCTGAGTAGGATACAGAATATTTTAGGAAGAATCAATTAAGGAAGGGAGGTGAAGTTATTGGTTGTCCTGATTCAAATAACGTCATTAACAAACAATGAGAGAAATCCTCTGAGGGTTCTATCATAGTATTCCTGATGCAGGCAGCGTTTTCACTGAAGCCAATGGGAGTTTTGCCTACTTAAGGAAATGAGTTTGAAACTGTCCACGTCACAGAGTAGAGAATCTAAGAGAAATAGATAACTAATGCAATAATTTCCCTTCAGAGTAAAAGTAGCAAAAGTGCAGTGTGTGGCTTACATTTTTTTGGCATGTAATCCGCCAGTTAATTCACTAAAATGTTGAATTATATACAACCAACAGAAAAAGGATCCTACCTAATAGACTTAAAATGAATGACTGGTGAAACCCAAGCAGATTTAAACTACTTTCATGTGGCACCAACAATTGATTTTTAAAGTTTTTTAATCCTGTGAAAGATCAGGAACTCCACGAGGACTGGAGCTAGTTTCAAGTTCCAGTCATCTCAGGTTTCTTGGGCAATATACATGTATAGAGGGTGAAGGTGTTTTCAACATGCAGCACAAAAAGGTCAAAAGACCAGAGAAAACAGAGTGGGAGTACAGCACATTTGCATCTAATCTTGAAAATCTTATTGTTGCATAAAATAAATGTTGCAGGTTCAATCAAATGCTCAGTGAGGTAAATGGGAGTCTCTCCATCACTTTCAGTAGGCATCAGATAATACCTAAATATACTGGAAAATTTCTCCTAAATTTGTTTGTTTTTCTTTAGGAGTTTGTACCATTCCCATTTCTGGGGAGATGGACTGACCCCTAAACCCCACTGAGTAAGGTGACAGACGACCCTGTCACAGTAATCAACTAAGAAAAGAAAGCAAAAGAAATGGATATGACTGGTTTTCCATGTTTCATACACAGTTTTTAGTGCCATATGGCTGTCTCTTCAGGTTAGTAGCTAAATTTCACAACAGCCCAGGTGGCCTGCTAGCTTCCATTAATAAAGTATTTGGTTTTGTTTCATCTTTGGTCATATATTTTATTCCAGAGAACATATGGATACCAATTATAACCCAGATTTTTTTGTATATTTAACTTGAAGTAGAAAATACTCAGATTCACAATCAGCTAACTCATCTGTTACACAAAGCAAATAAATCAATTTTGGTAAGTAGAAATGGCTTTCAAGATACAGTATGACACTCCATTTCTCAATAGCTTATATCAGAATGTGCTTGATGGCACAGGTGAATGAAACCACTCTGCTATGATTTGTATGTACTAGGATTGTCAAACTTAACGTTACCAGTGGTCAATTTTCACTTTCTCATTTAATTCCAAGTGTAAAATATTCCATTGTAACCTGTCAGTTTTAGATGTGTAGTAGACGTAATATCAAGAATATGTCTTAAGCGTAGGCATTATTTACAGTTTTCAGCTGACACACATCTCTAACAGTGTTTTGATCATATTATACCAAGACATAAAAAATGTGCTCCCAAAAGATGCTTCATGTTCTAACAAGATGTTTGCCTACCAGCAAAACATCTTAAATGCTTCACTCATTATTAGTTTGAATCAATGTAGTAATGCAAATAATATTTTAAAGTCCCTCCAAAGCTAAGGAGTCTGAAAAAGCCCGGGAACAAAAGTTTCAAAAGCCCGTCAAACCTGATAGTTGCCTTATTAGTAGCTACAGTCCCTCCCTGTTCCCTTCTACCATAATGTTATTTTCTGTTAAACACCTGGCTAGTTCTGATTTCTGGTTCATACTCTACTAATTTGTTTAGGTTGGACTCAGCTCAGTCTAGAATTGTTTTATATCTCATATTGCTGCTCCAGTCGCCATCCAGAGTCATATGATCATTTTGGGTCTCAAAGAACAAAGTGCTGGGCTCTTTAAGTGCTTGCATGGCAGACCTTTAAGAAGTATCCTCACAGCTACAGAAATGGTTGTTGCTGAATCATTAGTAGGGCCCTACCAAATTCACTCTCCATTTTGGTTAATTTCACAGTCATAGGATTTTAAAAGTAGTAAATTTCATTATTTCAGATAGTTAAATCTGAAATGTCATGGTTTTATAATTGTAGGGGGTCCTGACCCAAAAAGGAATAGTGGGGGTTGCAAGGTTATTGTAGGGGGGAGGGGTTGCAGTATTGCTAGTCTTATTTCCATGTTGCTGCTAACGGCGGCACTGTCTTCAGAGCTGGGCAACTGGAGAACGGTGGCTCGTGGCTGAAGGCAGAGCCACTGCCAGTAACAGCACAGAAGTAAAGATGACACGGTATGGTATTGCCACCCTTTCTTCTGAGGTGCTGTCTTCAGAACTGGGCCCTCAGGCAGCAGCCACCACCCTCTGGACATCCAGCTATAAAGACAGCAGTGCAGAAGTAAGGCTGGCATGGCATGGTATGGTATTGCCACCCTTACTTCTCCACTGCTGCTGGCGGGGCGCTGCCTTCAGAGCTGGGCACTCAGCCAACAGCTGCCAGTCTCCAACCACTCAGCTCAAAGGCAGCACAGAAGTAAGGGTGGCAATACCATGATCCCCCTAAATAACCTTGTGACCTTCCTGCAACTCCCTTTTGGGTCAGGACCCCAAATTTGAGAAATGCTGGTGTCCCCTGTGCAATCTGTATAGTTCAAAAGACCAGATCTCATGAGAGGAGACCAGACTTCATGGTCTGTGATGTGTTTTTCATGGCCATGAATTTAGTAGGACCTTAATCATTAGGTAGCACTCTTCCCTTTGTGCCTCTTCAGAGAATGCAATGACATTGTCTAGACTCAGTGTAACTGGTGGTGATTAAAACCTAGTCCTTTCCCTCACATGATCATTAAAATCTCATGGTACTGTTATTGTCTGGATACTTACAATCTGGACCATAATGTCTTATTCATGATTTCTCCATTAATTTCATGTGGTATGATATTCCTCACTTTCTGTTTTCAAGTGCTGTGGATGCTGTGCACTGTTAAAGAGTTGTTGCATTTCATTTCCCGGCTGGATGGCAAGATCCTGGTATCTAGTCTGTGTATCAATTTTTCAAGAGTTTTAGATTCTTCAGAATGAGAGCTGGAACAGAAATGCAAGATCTTTAATGATTAATATTATACTTTATTACACAGCATGCAAGAAATATTCCAAACTATACAGTGTTAGTAAAATGCAAAGAATCAGGGTTGGGTTTTGTTTTTTCATGTGGTGCCTTCATGCTCACTTCAATTTGGCCTATGAATATATTTACAGGTAGTTTAATATTTAGTAACCATATGAGCCAGTAAGTTATAAGGGAAGGTTTAGATCCAATTAAAAGAAAACCAGGTACACTGGTTTGTAAGGACAAAGTGAGGGGAAATTTCGTAATGGAGAAATGATTTTGGTTGTAGGTACAGTCAAGTCTTTGTGGTTTATGAATGAGTGCCTCCTTTGGGGAGGAGCTCTCTACTGCCATGAACTGGTGAACCAGAGGAAAAGGTTGAATGAGCAGAACTTATCTTATAGTGTGAAAAAAAGGCAGCAGAATTGTACTTAATATGCTCTGAGTGAGGAATTCCCCTTACCACAACACTTTTATGTCTCCTTCTATGACTGGGGAAATAAACCAGTCACAGAAGGAGAGGGAAAGGACCCATAGCTGAAAGGGGTGGACGAATCCCTGGTATCAAGGACTCTGTTTGACGGTTCTCATATGCCATTGAACTTACACTACGATATAACAACAGAGTTGAGTGCACTCTGGTAGAGACCTGGGTTTGGCACCTATCCAGAGCTACTAGAGCTGTGATCATGAGAGCGGGGTAGTAGCCTGAGGACCTAGATCTGGTATCTCGGGGAGAGGCAACATAGGGGCCACAGCAAGGCACCCTTACCTTACACCAGCAGAGCTGTAATCTCTATAGCTGGACTGCATGGTGAAGCCTGAGGACCTGGCCTCAGCTTTGCAGCTAAGGCAACAGCACATGCAAGACAGGTAGAGATGGCACAGAGGCACTTCACAGGAGCCAGGCAGCCCTTCCCCATGGTGGTTTCAGATAGGCCCTGCCTGAGTGCACTCCTGGGTCTGGCACATGACTACCCAGCCCCATTGGGGAAAAGCACGGAAGTGAGGAGTCCAAGGGACAATTGTTCATCAGATGCTCATTCTGGTAGGTGGGGAAACTGAGGCAAAGAACTACTGCTAAAGATATCATGGGTGGGCATTTTACTTACTATTCATATAAACATACTGTTGATTTATTGGTGTGTTTTTCCAAATTAATGTTCTGTTCCTCTGCCCCATAATAAAATTATCTTTGTTTTAAACACAGACAGAGTACTTGTGAGAAAGGAAGTACTCACAAGTGATCCAGGTAACTACAGGCCTGTTAGTTTGACATCTGTAGTATGCAAGGTCTTGGGAAAAAAAATTCTGAAGGAGAAAGTAGTTAAGGACATTAAGGTCAATGGTAATTGGGACAAAATACAACATGGTTTTACAAAAGGTAGATCAAACCAACCTGATCTCCTTCTTTGAGAAGGTAACAGACTTTTTAGACAAAGGAAACACAGTGGATTTCATTTACCTTGATTTCAGTAAAGCATTTGATACGGTTCCACATGGGGAATTATTAGTTAAATTGGAAAAGGTGGGGATCAATATGAAAATTGAAAGGTAGATAAGGAACTGATTAAAGGAGAGACTACAACAGGTCATGCTGAAAGGTGAACTGTCAGGCTGGAGGAAGGTTACTAGTGGAGTTCCTCAAGGACTGGTTTTGGGACCGATCTTATTTGATCTTTTTATTACTGACCTCACCACAAAAAGTGGGAGTGTGCTAATAAAGTTTGTGGATGACACAAAACTGGGAGGTATTGTCAATACAGAAAAGGACTGGAATATCATACAGGAAAATCTGGATGACCTTGTAAACTGGAGTAATAGTAATAGGATGAAATGTAATAGTGAAAAGTGAAAAGTCATGCATTTAGGGATTAATAAGATTTTTTGTTATAAGCTGGGGATGCATCAGTTGGAAGTTAGAGAGGAGGAAAAGGACCTTGGAGTATTGCTTGACTGTAGGATGACTATGAGCCGCCAATGTGATAGGAGCGTGAAAAAAGCTAATGTGGTCTTGGGATGTGTCAGGCGAGGTATTTTCAGTAGAGATAAGGAGGTGTTAGTACCATTACACAAGGCACTGATGAGACCTCATCTGGAATACTGTGTGCAGTTCTGGTCTCCCGTATTTAAGAAGGATGAATTCAAAGTGGAACAGGTACAGAGAAGGGCTACGAGGATGATCCAAGGAATGGAAAACCTGTCTTATGAAAGGAGACTCAAGGAGCTTGGCTTGTTTAGCCTAACCAAAAGAAAGCTGAGGGGAGATATGATTGCTCTCTATAAATATATCACAGGTATAAACACCAGGGAGGGAGAGGAATTTGTTAAGCTCAGTACCAATGTGGACACAAAAACAAACGAATATAAACTGTCCATCAGGAAGTTTAGACTTGAAATTAGATGAAGATTTCTAACTATCAGAGGAGTGAAGTTCTGGAGCAGCCTTCCAGGGAAAGCAGTGGGATCAAAAGATATATCTGGCTTCAAGATTAAGGTTGATAAAGTTTACGGAGGGGATGGTATGATGGGATAGCCTAATTTTGGCAATTAATTGATCTTTGACTATTAGCGGTAAATATGCCCATTGGGATAAGAACAGCTGTACTGCGTCAGACCAAAGGTCCACCCCGCCCAGTAACCTGTTTACCGACAATGATGAATGCCAGGTGCCCCAGAGTAAGTGAACCTAACAGGTAATGATCAAATGATCTCTCTCCTGCCAGCCATCACCACCCGCTGACAAACAAAGGCTAGGGATACCATTCCTTACCCAGCCTGGCTAATAGCCATTAATGGACTTAACCTCCATGAATTTATCCAGTTCTCTCTTAAACCCTGTTATAGTCCTAGCCTTCACAGCCTCCTCAGGCAAGGAGTTCAACAGGTTGGTTGTACACTGTGTGAAGAACTTCCTTTTATTTAAACCTGCTGCCCATTAATTTCATTTGCTGACCCCTAGTACTTATATTATGGGAACAAGTAAATAACTTTTCCTTATTCACTTTCTCCACACCATGATTTTATATACCTCTATCATATCGCCCCTCCCCACTTAGTCTCCTCTTTTCCAAGCTGAAAAGTCCTAGCCTCTTTAATCTTTGCTCATATGGGACCTGTTCCAAACCCATAATCATTTTAGTTGCCCTTCTCTGAACCTTTCTAATGCCCATATATCCTTTCTGAGATGCGGAGACCACATCTGTACACAGTATTCAAGATGCGGGCTCACCATGGATTTATATAAGGGCAATAAGATATTCTTTGTCTTATTCTCTATCCCTTTTTTAATGATTTCTAACATCCTATTTGCTTTTTTGACTGCTGCTGCACACTGCATGGATGTCTTTAAAGAACTATCCACGACGACTCCAAGATCTTTTTCCTGATTAGTTGTAGCTAAATTAGCCTCCATCATATTGTATGTATAGTTGAGGTTATTTTTTTCCAGTGTGTACTACTTTACATTTATCCACATTAAATTTCATTTGCTATTTTGTTGCCCAATCACTTCAGGAACACTGGTGAGATGGGATGTTAGATGGGGTGGGATCTGAGTTACTACAGACATCTTTCCTCAATGTCTGGCTAGTGAGTCTTGCCCACATGCTCAGGGTTTAGCTGATCGCCATATTTGGGTTCGAGAAGGAATTTTCCTCCAGGGTAGATTGGCAGAGGCTCTGGGAGTTTTTCACCTTCCTCTACAGCATGGGGCACGGGTCAGTTGCTGGAGGATTCTCTGCATCTTGAAATCTTTAAACCATGATTTGAGGACTTCAATAGCTCAGACATAGGTCAGGGGTTTATTACAGGAGTGGGTGGGTGAGATTCTGTGGCCTGTATTGTGCAGGAGGTCAGACTAGATGATCATAATGGTCCCTTCTGACCTTAACGTCTCTGAGTCTGAGTCACTATATCAACAGGGGTCCTTAGGCCAGCAGATTTCTCCAGCAGTAGCCAGTGAAGTAGTTTTGAGTCATGTTGCTGCATAGAACAGCAATCCATGTTACACATTACCACAGCTGAGCACAGATATGTGAACCAAACTAAAATGTTTATTGCATTTTTCAGCTTTAATACATTCCCTACTTCTGTGCTGTTGCCAGCCCGTCTGCTTTCTCAATCATTATGGTACTCGGGGAACGTCTAATGATAAAGCAATTTCATACTGTCTGTGTTTATTCCCCCAGGAGTTTGTACTTTAGCAAAACCACATTTACACTGTGCATGGCCTCTGCTCATCCTACAAACATTTCTGGCAAAATGGAAAACCGCTTTATAGCTTTTGAGGGGAGCTATAGTAACAGTTGCATCCTTCCTGACTTAGGAATTGGTAAAAACTTCACAGATAAGATGTATTTGATTAGGGTGACCATATTTCCCAAAGAGAAAATGGGATAGCCCCAGCTGCTCACCCAAGGGCACCCCCAAGCTATTGGCCATCGCTGTAATCCTATCCCCTCCCCCTCCCGCCACATGCCAGACTGTTGGCCAATTGGTGGAACCCTGAGGGCCTCCCTTGCGCAATGGGGGGTCCCCCACACATGCTGGAACACTGCTTCCACCACAGCCCTGTCTCCCCACCCAATGGGGTCTGGTATCTCTGGTCGCCCCCTCCATACCGCACTCCACTTTTTTGACAAAAGTGGACATTTGTCCTGTTTGCTCCTCTGATCAAGTTAGCAAGAGCAAATGGGACAAATGCTTCCTTTTGGGAAATCAGAAGTCAAGATGACCAGGGCAGGGCTTTAAAAAGGGACTGTCTGGCCAAAATGGGATGTATGCTCACCCTATATTTGATCCAATTTGAAATGTTTCTTTACAAACCATTAAATTAACATGAAAACTAACATCACAGATGGGAATGAAGGCTTTGACTCCGAGAACTGCTGAGCACCCATCAAGGCAGCTGGGGATCTCAGCACTCTCAGAATCAGACCCAAAATACTCATGGGAAAGATAAAAATTAGTGCAAAGTTTATATTTCTACAAGTACTGGGCCAATTCCTAGGCCCTCCATATCTGTGCTGGGTACGGGGGAACAAAAGTAGCTTTAGGTACCTTTGCATCTCCCAAATTTTGTGGCTGAACCAGTCGCTGGGGAGCTCTAGCATATGCTCTGACTGTCCATTGTCCCTAGGTTATGTCTACACACTAAAGAAAAACCTATGGCTGGTCTGTGGCAGCCAACTCCAGGCTCACAGGGCTCAGGCTGTAGGGCTGTAAAATTGCTGTATAGGCTTCTAGATTCAGGACAGAAGACAGAATACTAAGCTAGATGGAACACTGGTCTGAATCAGTATGGCCATTTATCTGTTCTCATGTTTACTCTAACGCAACTGTTTTCAGGATTGCTAAATCTAGCAACTCTGATCTGCATACACTTAGGTCATTCCCCTTATTTTTAAGGATACAGTTTTCTGAAGTTATTTTTAAGATGTTCCCTTTCAGTTCTTCCTAATACAATCTAGCATATTTAGAAATTAAAATAGCATTTTTAATTATTTTCCATTTTTGAATTGGGCAAAAATGTTCTTTCCTCTTTCTAATGCAAAAGATGCCACAATGATTTCCTTTTGTTTACTTCTTCATTTTTATTTACTCTTGTTTACTTCTGCATCAGCATCATTAATCCTTCCAGCAGGAATACAAGCTAAGCTCTTGTTCTAGGATAATTGTTTAGCTGTGCGTCATATAAAAATGATATTAGTGGGGCCTGATACATTTTTGGCAAATTAGGTGGCGTTCATTTGAAAAGGTTAGAGAGATATTCAGAGTGTGCAAAGAATTCTTCAGTTTAGGCCAAAAAATGTGGACTACTTTAAACTATTTTTTAATACTGTTTAAGTCTTCCTTTCAGCAATCATTTTAAAACAACATTACCACTAGAGACAGGCCCAAACCAAAATACCAGACCTGAACAACCTTCAAAACTTTGGGAAAGTTTGGAGCTGAATCTGTGGCCAGCCCTTATTTTTAAAATGAGCTATCCAAAGATCTCAGATCTAAAGTCTCCTCAACTTTGGAGGAATATGGATCAAGTTTTGGTGTGAACTTCTCTGATTTCTATGCACATACTAGATTTTGGAACAAAATCAACCCCAAAACTCAGCCCTTTTCTGAATAAAGTAAGGTAGAACTGCGGGCAGCTACTACTGTTCAAATACATGTGGGTTAATAGTAAAAATAACGCCTACACTCTGGTAACACAAGAAGGCTATTTTAATTGTTGCTGTTGGAAGAAATGTATCAGCATATTGCAACTTAAATCATCTAGAAAAATGTGTTCCTTGGCTTTTCTTCCATCGAGCAAAATATTGTTTAAGACAGAGAAAAAAGTTCCATTTCCTTATATGTTTTTAGTGTGTCTTCAGGGCATTGCTATTTATTTTGCAGGATCATTGTAGCAGTCTGTTATTCATTTCACTGCATTTTTGAAGCATGGCCCAGCAACTATCAATTGAAGTGTGGATTGACCTAGCAGTGTAGTACTTCTGTCTGTTATGGGCCACAGTCTCTGATATTTCATTACCCATTCCTTTTACATGAGTTCTTTACTTTACTAGTCTGTTTTATAATAGAGACACAACTATAGTGGGCTTGGAACACACTCCAACATGTGAAAAAATCATTTATAGACCCATTTCAAGGGCAACAGTTGAAATGGGACCACTATTTTAAAAAACGTCCTTTTAAAAAATACTGATTTGCTCTGTTTGCTAAACAGCATTGACTCAATGGATTTCTCTACACGAAATCTCCAAGTATGTGGTAGCCATATGGGTGTGATTTTGCCACGTACATATTGAAGAGTGGAACTCAGCTATATATTGATTTTGGCCCCGCCCTGTTCTACAGAGCCACTGAGCTGATCTTTAATGTAAGATTGTGAAAATGATTCAATTTTCACTTTATTTTTGTATTAGTTAGTTTTTTTACTGTGACTGATGCACAAATCACATACTGGGCAATGCTCCTCTGAACGAGGGTAGAAGGCCAAAGCTTTACAATTAGGCCTCTTTTTTAAAAAGAGATACACTTGAAATCCCATCCGGCTGTCCTTGCACATTCTAAACCCCTCATCTAAGTCCATACGCATTTTAGATTGCAAGGTATGTAGAACTAGACATTTTATCGACTAACAGGGGATAAATTTGTCAGAGGAACTTGCTGAGGTTTTTCTGGGAACACTGCCTCAGCATAAGCTTACTGTGCAGATTTTACAGATATGGTGACTGTCCAAGTTCCTCTTTCATGTCCACAGTACATTCTTAGGTATGCTATTTCCAGAGCTCTTGCATAGCACTGTGGTATCTAACTATCTCCCACAGTTCAATGAAGAGTTCATATAAATGTATAGGGCTCATTCCTCAGCTGCAGCCAGGCTCTGCTCTGGATGGGACTAAGATGACATTGAGACACTTTTACACTTTCATACCCTATTCCTGGGGCCTGCACAGGGCCAAATCAGCTGCCTCATGGCTGCTCTAAATGACACTGGTTGCAGCACAACCAAGGAGCCACTACACTGTTGCAGATTGCTAAAGTGCTAGCAGTCATCCCCTAGATATGCCATACACCAGAGTCTGTGAAGGGAATTGTGGTGTATGTCACCTGGGGATGCCCCCCACTTAGGCTCCTTAAGTTGGTTTTGTTCTATGTTTGCACTGCTAGAGCAGCCCAAGGGGGCTGTATCAGAGCCAGGATCTGGCTCATAGTTCTGCCTGTCTGTTCAGGGACTGGATTTTGGTGGGGAGGGGTATTATTCTGACAGTGTTACTGTGAGAAAGTTAAACCGAAAAAGTGGACTTTGCTATTTTCTCTGAAGATGCTAAGGTTTGTTAGGAGATGGGGCACCCCCAGACAGTCACAGGCTAGGATAAGGACAATGAAAAGACACTCCCCAATGACAGGCATCTGAAAGGGGCCTGTGAATACATGAAACAGCAAAACACAATTACTTAACCCTGGTGATAAGAGATGAGTCAGCCTCAATAGCTATACCAGACTCCAGCCGATGCTCCTGAACCACTTCTGCATCATTTTGTTGTTCTGTATCTGAGAGGTCAGCAAGATGCAATAAGAGACCTGAATAGCCCATAAAGATTTGGGCCTGGGGTGCATCAGGGGTCTGTGATTCCCTTGAGAGATTTGACCCACTTAGAATGATTGAATAGTGTATCCAGTGCAAAGCAAATTTAAAAGTCTCTGTGGCTTAATATGCACTAACCGACATCATAACTAACTCACTGTATTATCATTAATGCTAAACATTTAATCAAAAGCAACTTCATCTTATTTAATTCCACTATTTAGGCCAAGAATAAAGTGATGTGCAAGTATTCCGGAAGTGAAACTCCAGGCTGAGCAGACGCTAAGGAACTAATGCTGTAATTCCACAAACTGTATACACAACAGTTAACTGCAGAAGGAAAATCCCCAGCTCCAGTTCGCATAGCTCATAATTAGAAGATTGTCAAACATCTAGAGCATGCAGAGAGACAGAATCACATGGCAGGGAAGGCAGAATACAGGAAACATTCAGCAACATCGCCAGATGCTGTAAATTCTGAATTATAGTATTAATAACAAAACACACAGAGAGGGAGAAGCAGACTGATCACAGCAGAGAGGTTTGTTTAAAATGCAGAGAGATAAAATCATGTAAAGAGCAAGACTAACTTGTTTTCAAAGAGACAAGCTCTTTGAAATTTTATTTTAAACAACAGATAAATAAATTCTTAAGAGTATCTAATATTTCAATCATGAGAGCTTCCCAGACGTGCTAAGGAGAGTTTAGTGTCAAGTCCCTGCACATCAGTGGCAGAGTGGATTTCCAGACTTGCATGGGTTTTAGACTGCTGCCCAACACTGAGGTATCTGATCTCATGTTGTCTCTAAACTAAACAAACATTCAGATATTTTAAAATAGTGGGTATGCTATTGTGTACTGTCTTCCACTCTTGTAATATAAATGTAAAACAGCTGAGTTATTAGTGATGGGCTGAGATTTTTAAAATGGTGTTCCTTATGTATTTTATTACATTTTTACTGTACAGAATAGACTTGCATGTTCATGTCAGACTTTTAGATAATCAGCCAAACAAATATACAGGTCCTCATGCACAAAAAGGACCAGAATAAATTATTATAGGTTTTAAAGTAATACTCCTTATTAAACCCAAATAAGTATCAAAGGACATGGGAGGGTGACATAAGAAATTTGATTTTCCTAAGTGTTGGTTCATAACACTCTCAGCTAGATAAAGTGGAACAAAGACTCTCTACAAGAGTAACTCCACTGGAAATATTTCACAAGTGCATGTCAGTTTCAGGAACATGTGTATATGACTTCTTTTCAAAGGTATTGAGCACCCACATTGACTTCAGTGGGAAACAGGTGTTCAGCACCTAACAGGATAAGTCCCTTTCTGCGTATAAATAAAACAACGCAGTTTAATAATATCCTTAGTGTATACAGGCACTAACAACATATCTGTGTAGTAGGATCAGGACATGTTTTTAATATTTCTGCCGAGTAGGACATTTGAAATTAGAAATATTTCCAGAAAAATTGTTGCTGTGGTTGCAGATTGTGTAAAATCTTGGTAAGAATATTTATTCCTTTTGTACAGAACATTGGTATTCTTTGCTTTGTTTTGCTTTTCTCTGACGCACACTATATCTTGAACACACAGTAATTGCATCTTAGGGCTAAGTCTGAGAAAGATATTCTGTGTACAGTATTCGAATAGGGGAAAAAGGCCAGTGGAGCTAGTCTAAAATATAATTATTTGGGCCATATAGCATCTCTCAAAGCAGTCCTGAGACAGTAAGAGAAAACACTATTTCTAGTTTGTCACTCGAATACCAGGACTGTGGGACAGTATCCAAATGCAGATGGATGAGTAAAACTAACACGTGCAACTCAAAAAAATGAATGTTCTTTGCACTTCATGAAGCAAGATCTTAGGAAAAGCTTAATTGCCTGACTGTGAACTCCATTCAAGAGGCAAGAATCATATCACGAAGACAAGATAAAATAGTATTTTAATAATCCATTCTTCTACTCAGAATAGCAATTAGCCTCCAATATATTTTGAAAAAAGGAAGTACTAGACTCTCAGCCCTGCTCAGGATGTTCTGGCAGTTCAAACACACGTAAGGTGTGTCCTATCAGGGCCTGTTAGGATACCCTTTGTCCAAGAGTCTTCTGTTTCTATGTCCCTGAGGGACAAGGAGTGTGGCTATGAGACTACTCTAACTTACAGTGGAAACCAGACAACCCCCCAAATCAGGAGACCATTAAGCTGACTTGAAGCCACTGTCCCTCCCAACCCCTTATATTCTCATGCTGAACCCAGTTTGGCCAAACCAGAGGATTTGAGCCAAAATGTTCAATGATAGGAAAGTTTTTAGACTTGGAAAGGTGAAAATTTTAAAAAACCATTTCTAAGGTTTTGTAGGGTGATGCCTACAATCTATTATGCAACGGGGACTGCGCCTTTGCAGATGACACTATATGCACTTCCTGCCCCTCGAGGAGTAACATTTTTATCTGCTTGCTCCAGGGCTGGCACTCAGCACAATCCTGGGCCACCGTTATACCACTTACCAATGACCTCTGGCATTGCTTCTCCACCATGGCCTAGGGTTAGTGGTGCTGCCTCTTTACTTCAACAGCAGATTATTTGATGGTAATATCAGGAGATTCTTGTTCCTCCAAAATATTCAGGTGCATGAATGTGTTCAGTATGGCATACCAGCCTGTGTTTAAAAGTGCATGTGCAGTTTTGCAATTAAGCCCTATATGCTTATTTCTGTCGTGAGGTGGATGGATGCCTTTGCATATGTTATCGAGTCCATAAAATATATATATATGAAGTGCCTCACCAACAGTCAAATTGCATGAAATTTTAGCATGTATCAGGATAGCAAAATTCATCATCAGTTTTCCAGCATCTTACCTGAGAACTTGCCTCTGCCCTTGCTGAGGTTAAGCAGGTATGCTTGAGCTGGTAGTGAAACAGAGCTGCTTGCAAGGCATTCTCCATGAGAGCCTATAAACTGTGGAATTCTCTTCCCCACCTTTGGTCCAAAGTAGCTGAGTTCGTTGACCTTCTAGTATGCTGCTAAGCCCATCTTTTAGACCAGGTATTTGGGGAAGGCTGAGGAAATCAGAGCTGATGTCTCTCTGAGGAAACTTCAAGGGGGAGAGATTTTGATTTGATTAATATATCTTTGTTCCCCAGTGCAGGGGAGTGTATAGTCATTTCACGTTGTAATTATTTTAGTATTCTATTTTTAATTGATGCCAAGAGCACTTATAGTTTGAGAGATGGGGGGGAGGAGTGTTCTTTATGTTATATTATGTTAGAAGCTCAAGGTCCACAATCTATCTTAATTACCCCTCCCTATTACTAGCCACATGGCGTAATATTTCAACAGCAAAATAGTTCAGAAAAACCATCCATCAGAGCAGTACTAAGCCAGGAACTTTTGACTAAATCAGCAAAATTTCATATGCAAAATCTAAACCTAACAGGCTTATAATATTCCAAGAACCAAGCACTCAAGCGTTGTACTGACATATTGTATTAAGGGCCCAATTCTGTAATCCTCACTCACTTTGAGTAGCTCTTTTGTAACCTACTGGTGAGTGTGTGTTAGTAATCCCTTCTGTGCCCAATCCACAGAGAATATTACTCATACTGTTCCACCTTAGTCCTTTAGCTCATGAATTGGTCCCCAGTTCAATCCCTGATGTGTTGGCCAACATGGCTGCTATCATTTTTTACTTACACTGTAGTCCCATTAAACTCAATGTTTGATATGCTAAATTTGAATTGAAAGGAGTAAAGGTGAACAGCTTTGTGAAAACTGGATAAGGAAAGTACTCACTGGATCTACACTGAATCCTGAACTGTCCCTGTTAATAGGAAAAAAAAGATTTCTTTGAAGGTTGCAATACAGAACTCTACACATGGATTACCAGGGTGCAGCCACTTAAGCTATTAAGAGAAATTCACACGCTGATGAGTTGATATTTTTGAGCTATCTGGTCTATTAGCATCTTGAGAAGGTATTACTTGACACAGGGAAGTGTTAACAGAAAATATTTATTGTAGTAATGTCTTCTTCTTTCACATGTCTTTTATAGACAAGCCTGTTTTATAACCTGTATCTAGTAAATAGCAAAGTAAAACTCTTAAATTACTTTTGACAAAGAGAATGTTGCACTTATTCTACCTTTTTGTTAGTCTGGAAATCTTTTATCTGCACACTATCATCCACCCTAATTCTGCTGAAAGAGGTGACCTTCCTGTATAAGCCAAATTGGCTAACATAAGTGAATATTTGAAGAATCCCTAAAAGAACAGAATGTCTTGTTCATTTACATACAGTAAACACGTTTCATCCAAACAGCATGGAATTGTGAAATAGTTTTGGAATCCAATAGCTTCTTTCATTTCAGCTTTGAAAATGCTGGCTAACGAGTCCCAGAGGATATATTTTCTCTTGTTTACAAGATTATATTATAAAACTATATTTTTGAAAGACCATTAATCTTTCATTTTTTTGAGTACTCTGTTTCAGTGAAACTACTATTTCTAAGACTGAGCAACAGGCAAACCCATGATTCATTCATTTATAGTCACACATCACATTGAGTTAGACAGACAAACATATTGATCGTCTATCTTTATCACCACGGTCTAGAAGTAATTTAGAAGTTGGAAATGCTTCTAACCGTCATAATTCAGGCTACATTTATCTGGCACCAGACTCCACTTCTCTCTGAAAATCTAAGCAGATTGTGAACAACAACAATAAAACATTCCAAAACTGCTCTCTACAAATATTTCATTTCTATTTCCTCCTGAGATTTTCATACACTGAACATCTGTAGTATGAATGCCTTAAATTCCAGCCGATGCTAATGCTGATTTTGGTCATTGATTTCAGTGGAATTTGAAGGTGTTCAGTCCCTCCCAGGATCAAGTCCAAAGAGAAAACTGCCAGTTGTAGCCTGGAGCTATAAAATCACCATAGCTACAACAAACCATCAGTCCCCAAAAAGCTATGTTGAAGAAACCTGTCCTAATAAAATTACTGTATTTGTGGAGGCAGTTTCATAAGTTTTCCACAGAACTGTTGCTGCAGAACAGTCCTGGTACATAAAGCAGAAATGAAGGGGGGCGGGGGGGGAAATCAGAGGGCTGAATGTCTTAAGCACTAAGCTTTCACTTCTGAGACCAGAGTTTAATTTACAAATTAAATCATATGCAAAACAAGCTTGGTGGTCTCCTTTCGGACAGTCCCTGTTGGGTAGAACGCCACATCATAAAACTATCCTACAGAATCTGACGTAGTTAGCAGTCACTGCCCCAAGAGAGATCCAAATCTGATTTGTTAGCAGCTGAACTCTCTCTTAAGTGAGGGGTTAGCAGCAAAGGAGATCTTGCATTGCAATCAAACATATCCGAACTGCAGAAAACCTTCTCTGTGCACAAGATGCAGGCTCTTTCTCTGACCCTGCATAATCTCAACCACTCACTCGAATTTTAACATAGCCTTCCTATCATAAATTACCATGTTAAGACTCCTGTGTGTGCAATGTACTATAGTAACATCTGGAAAATCTTAGGTACAGTAAGGTGCGTAGATCATCCCAAAGGGCTAGTCAGACCATAGCTTGAATATCATTTACAATTTAACCCCGTCACAGAATTCACATCAAAGAACTGGAAAAGACATAAGAGAACCAAAGAGTGAGCTGTCTCAGCAGCTTTAGAGACAGTAAAAGAAGTAGGTTTTGTTCCTCAGTATTAATGCTGTGCACTTTTTATGGTGCATTTCACTGAGGAATTTAAAGAGTTTTTGTACTAATGAATGAGTTAAGCCACATAATGCCCCCTTGAAGTACTGCCATTCTACAACCACTTGAATAAATTGAGGGTGAGTGATCAGTGCAAAATTGCATATCAGTTGCAGAGTTAAGAACAAAAACCACAAGTCCATCCTGACTCATCATATGTTCTAACCACTAGAGACCACTCCCTGCAGAGGAACCTAAGGCTATGTCTGCACTAGCACCTTTGTCGGTATAACTTACGTCACCCATGAGTGTGAAAGAAACATCCCTCTGAGTGACATAAGTTGTGCCGGTGGGGACATCATTAGGCTGGTGGGAAGCACTCTCCTGCCGATATAGCTATCACTGCTCATCGGCAGTGATTTAATTATATTGACAGGAGAGCTCTCTCTTGTCAGCACAGTCGTGATCTTACAGCAGTGCATCTGCATCAGTACAGCTGTTCTGCAGTAAGGGTTCTAGTGTAGACATGGCCTAAATTCCAACATTGTGTGGCATTTTTCCCCCGTTCTCTTCAGTGTATGCAGTGTTCGAATGTTTGTCCTATATTAGTTAGAACAGAATTTGTTAAATCCACCTACAGTATTTTCAGTAAAACTGGCATCAAAGCATAACATTTCTATCTTCTCCCATTAAACAGGTATGTGAAGGGAGAGAGAATTTTCCCTAGTCTCCTTGCGTAGGTGTATGCAATTGCTCAGGTTACAGCAGATCACTGGCAATCTGGAAAAAAATCTTTTTCCCATTTATTTACCTTTGTGGAGAGAATAGCATATATAAAATGAATGTCATGCCTCATTTCTTTTTATTTCAAGCTATACTCAATGAGCTTTTTTTGTGTGCTAAAGTAAATAAAATATTCATTAAGTATTTATAGAATTGTGAGTCCCATAGAATGAGTCAGAGAAAGCATGTACAGAATTTATCACAAGATGGAATAAGCCTCTGTTGTTTTACATTCATCAGTCTGGTAAGACTATAGGCTTACAGGGAGTGCTCTGTGAAGCCACAAGGGGAGATTTAGATTTAGGCCTTGATCCTGTGACATGTTGCACCTGGACTAACCCTTGTGCTTGCCTGGAGTCAATTGCAGGATCAGGGCTTTAATCCTTAGACTCAGCCTTCTGTAATCAGCACTATGGAAAGGTGGCTGGGAGCAATAGCAGTCACCCACAAAGTAATGTAAGGCTTCTTCTAAGGTAAAGGTGTGACTGCTGGTTGGAAGGAAAAGAGGTGATTTCATTTGCACTGGCACACCCAGTCTGCCAATGTGCTCAGCATGATGGGATTGCTTGCACAAATGATCACTTGTGGCTGGTGTTGGATCCCCAGTCTCCTTGTCATTGTGGCAGGAGTATTAAAAGATTGTTATCCTTGTTGTGTGGCTCAAGGGCAGCAGAATTGTAGCTGGCATGCTCCGATGGAGGGACTCACCCTCAACTGAACGGTACTCGCTAGGCAGGGGACGTGGGTTCCAAAGCTCAATCAGTTGAGAGAGAAGCTGGGGAGGGGTACTTGTCCCCAGTGGTGTGGGTCCTGTTTAAGGGTTGTAAATGCCCTTTGACACTTCTTCTGTCCATGGTATATGCTGCAGAGCTGAAATCACTAATACACAGATATAAGTATTAGACCTCTTTTAGGAGAGTATCTCTGTTGTAAGAGACTACCCTGTATGCCCCAGCAGTGAGGCTCCTCTACTAACAGCTGAAATCACTGAGAGCTGTGTTAAGATGAGAGCTAAAGACAGCTTGGTGACTGGTCAGCTGGACAGCAGGTGGAGAGGTGTGGTCAGCAGGGCAGCTAGCAAAGAGGGCCAGAGCAGAGCCCCACAAAGAGGTGTGGTAATCGGCCAGTGGGGTGGAGAGTGAGTGCCAGAACAGTGGAGTTTATAAGGTGCCTCCTTATCCCACCCCCTTCCACGTAGGGTGGGAGATGAATTCTGCAGATGAACCTTTGAACTCTGGGGGTGCACTGGCTAAGGACAGCCACTGTGAGTGGGGTGCAGAGAAAGGATGGGCATGTTAAAGGGACTTTTGGACTGCTGGACTTAAGAACCTGAGGGGAATAGGACACTGCCCACCTTACTTGAGAGTGGGTCTTTTGCTCACAGTTTGTTTATGTAGCTTAGTTGTGGTGTTTTCCCAAATTAATGATTTACTTTACGCCTTTTATTACAAGTTTTTTGCTACACTCAGATTCTTTGCTTAGGAGAGGGGAAGCATTCCCTTTAAGAGGCACCCCAGCGGTGGTGTGTAATTGTCCCAGGTCACTGGGTGAGGGTTCAAGCTGGTTTTGAGTTGAATTGGTGAAAAGGAACCCCTAGATATTGAACCAGGCCCTTGTTGCTGCTGACTCCACCTGGCAGAAATTATGTATTAAGTTTTATTTGCTGGCTCTCTGGCTTTTTCTACAGGCTCCCTTCCTTTGTGCCTTCTCCTTTCTCTCTCTCTTTTTTTTTTATTTTTTTTTTATTTTTTTTTGGTAGGTTTTTGTTTTGTTAGTTCCGTTGAAGTGGTCTAGGAGCCTTTGGCCATTGCCTGGAAATTATAATGGATTGTTATTATTTATTAAGTTGTGTGCGTCATCTTACTATATATGGTTGATTTTTCCAGTTGTAAAACAACAAGGCATTATTTACAAAGCAATGTTGGCTTTTGTTTAATGGTTTCCATACAAGATTGTCATTTTCCTTAACATAATTACTGGTTGATTACTTTAGCCAAGCCATCTTCTTCCTGCTCTCTGTTCACTGATCCTGAGCATAGCAACAAGAGCAATATTTTACGTTTACATGGGAGAGGTGGGTGGCCTACTTTAGTCAGGGAAGATGGATGTTACTTGCATTTGGTATGAAAAGATTGTGTTATTTCCAATGCTAATGCTAAACCTTTTAATATATGGCTTTGCACTGTTAATGTTGGATTTTTTAAATCTATTTTTCCATGGCATCTGATCAATTTTATCCTAAATCCAGAAGCTGAAGGTAAGAGTGGAAAGGGTACATAATTAACCAAGGAGAAGTAGTTGTGGCTTGGGAATGGTATGAGTTCATGAGCCAAATCTTCAGCTGCTGTAAATCAGCATAGCCCTACTGACTTCAATAGAGTTATGCTGATTTATAGGAGCTGGAGATCTGGCTTCATATTCTCCATCCCTATTTTTTTTAATGGTCTGCTTGAGTCTGACTCATAGACTTTAAGCCCAGCAGGGACCATCACAATCATCTAGTCTGATCTCCTGCACTTTGCAGGCCACAGATCCCATACACCAAGAATTGTAATAGGCCTATAACCTCTGTCTGAGTGATTGAAGTTCTCAAATCTTGATTTCAAGACTTCATGTTAGAGAGTCCACCTTTTATGCTAGTTCAAACCAGCAAATGACCCAGGCCCCATACTGAAGAGGAGGGTGAAACCCCTCCAGGGTTTCTTCCATGTGAGCTGGAAGAAAATTCCTTCCCAACGCCAAATATGGTGATCAGTTAGACCCTGAGCACATGGGCAAGACATGCTAGAATTTTGAACGGGAAGAAAGCTATTGCCACTTTTTCCCTTAAAGAAAGTTCATATCTAGCTTTATTTGGGCATCCTGACTACTGAGCCTCAAGTTATAAACAGGGCCAAATGTGTGCGCAGGTGGTGTGCCAGGTGTGCCCAGGCACACCCTAATCCAGGGGTGGGCAAGCTTGTCCTACCTGGCCCACCTGAGCTCCCAGCCAGGGAGGTGCCCCCTAGCTCCACCCCTGCCTTTCCCCGGCCCTGCCCCTGCCTTTCCCCATCCCCTGGTGCCTCAGCATGCCACGTCCAGGAGCAGCCCTGGACAGCATTGCAGCAGTGTGGCTCCAGCAGGACCTGAGCTCTTGCCGCTCGGAGCAGTGTGGTAAGGGGGCAGGGCTGCGAGCTCCAGCGGGCTGAGTGGCAGGAGCTCAGTCCCCGCTGGAGCCATGCTGCTGCAGTGCTGTCCAGGGCCGCTCCTGGACACAGCGTGCTGAGGCTCCAGGAGATGGGGGAGGCAGAGGTAAGCAGCATGGTAAGGGGGCTGGTGGGGTTGGATAAGGGGCAGGGAGCCCCAGGGGCAGTCAGGGGATAGGGAGCTGGGGCGGGGGTTGGATGAGGCAGAAGTTCTGGCAGTGGTGGTCAGGGGATGAGGAACGGGGGGTTGGGTGGGGTCCTGTGGGGCAGTTGGGGACAGGGGTCCCAGGAGGGGGCAGTCAGGGGAAAAGGAGCGGAGGAGTTGAGGGGGGCAATCGGGGGTGGGGAGTGGATGGTGGTGGGGCTCCCTGGGTGCACACCCTAATGAAATGTGCTGGGCAGGCCTATGAACAGGACTAGAACAGAATCTTAATATTGAGAAATACTACTGCTTTCATTCCTCAGCTTCTTGTTTAGAACCATCAGAGACTCAGTCCACTTTGATACAATCACAGTAACCCCAGAGATTCGCTGTCAGTAAGGATGGTTGCCTGAGAGAGTGAATGGAAAACTGAAACTAATAAAAAAAAATTGTGTATGAAACTGATCAGGCATAAAGACGGACGTGGGGTCTTCAGCCTTTCCAAGTATCATCCCTGAATCTGCAGGGACAGAGAACCTCCTGATCAGTGCTTAGTGGGGTCATCAAGATTCTGAAACGCGGCCAGCTGGCCTCAGTCACATGATTATTTATTAATACCCCTGATACATGGCAGGAAAAAGTATCCACTGAGTCCAGTGGCTACTGTTACACTAAGGTCCTCCATTCTCACTGAAGTCAGTGAGAGTTAGGGCCAGTCAGCGTATCTCGGAAGGTGTTCAGTCCCTTGAAGAACTGGGCCCTGACTCTCCCCTCAAGGTGCCAGCTACACATGCCTAAGATTAGTGGGACAGTGTTGGGAGAGCACACTAGTGATTAATAAAAACCATAAAGCAAATTCATCCCTCATGTAACACCAGTAGTGTCATGCCAGCAATAAATACAGGCCAATGTGTAACAATGTAATAAAGAAAAATGTCAGCAAATTAGTTCTTTTAAAAGAGAGAGAGAGAGAGAGCATGCACCATTTATGTACAGTGTGGATTCCTCAGTCACACGGAGTTTATACTCTAAGCCATCTTTCTGCTCCCCTGATCCTGGGCTGGCTCTGGACTGTAACTTTAAAGCAGCCTCAAGACTACTCTAATTTATGCTGACTGCAGCTAGCAGTTCTGCTAGCTGAGGGACCTGATGAAGCTCTGTGAGCTCCACCTCAACCTCCCATTCTGGCTGGTCCTCCTACCCTTGAAACACACCCTGTGTGGAAGGGTGCAGATGGGTGGTGGTGTGGGGAACTTATCATTAATATCTAGCAAGTCCTGTTCATACATTATTTGAGACTATGGAGTAGGGTGACCAGATGTCCCAATTTTGTAGGGACAGTCCTGATTTGGGGGGCTTTTTCTTATATAGGCTCCTATTACCCCCTACTGCGTGTCCCAATTATTTTACACTTGCTGTCTGGTCACCCTGCTATAGAGTCTGTTCCTTTCAAAGTAAATTATAGTTCACAACCTACAATTCTACAGACATGAGCAATATGGTGTTTAGCCAATGCCTTTAGAGTTTTTTTTAAAGATTCATTCAAAGAGTCAGTACATTAGTCTCCTTTCTAGACAGCCCACTGTTCCATTCCCATGCATTTCTAATAAGCACGGTAATGTTGCAGTACCAAGAATCCTACTCTGGCCCTTTGGTTGTGGATTTTCAAGGTCATAAATAATCACTGAATCCATTCAGCTGATAGGAGCTTATTCCATTGTAACCCCAATGGTGTGTCACACCATTATCCATCACAAAGCCTCATAAAAATGAACTAGTCTATCTCTTTCTGAACACTAGCAGCCATTTTCTTCAGCTGACTTTTATAATCAGCTCTGATGACACACAAGGCTTCAGACTGTCCATGGCACTGCACAGAAGGCAGAATGTCACATAAAGAGCTTGAATGTACAATGGAAAGAGCTGTAAATGTTTCACTTTCAAAGCAGAGTCTTTATAAAGCATTTGCACCAGACATGTTTCATCAATGTCATTCTATTTGCACCCATTCCAAAAACAGCTGTAATATGTGGTTTATGACACACACTAAGATTGGTGCTGAATACTTTGTTGTAAAGAACAAAAAGTCAGATGTGACATGAAACAAATGTGTATATGTAAACCTTGAAGCTCCAAAATATTAAGCAGCAGTTTGCTCAAATTCCAGGAAATTTGCATGGAAATTGTATGGAATAGAGTTCAAAATCCCTGATGTCTTACAGCATTTAGTCCCCTAAAATCTTTATCTATATTGCACACTTTCTGTCTGCTATCTCTGAATCCACATGGAGTGCAAAGCAAAGAAAAGGACAAATAACATGAAAATAAATATAAAAATGTGGAGGGGACTGATCCTGTTAGATCCTATGTAATTTGGACATTTATTTCTAATCTATTGGCTAAAACCCTTGAATTTTAAACAAAACAATTAGATGAGACTGTACTCATGCTATCCACATGGTCTTCTTATAATAATAAAACTAGGGCTGTCAATTAATCACAGTTAACTCACACAATTAACTCAAATTAACTGCTATTTTAAAAATTAATCGTGACTAATGACACTGTTAAACAATAGAATACCAATTGAAATTTATTAAATATTTTTGGATGTTTTTCTACATTTTCAAATATATTCTATTAGAACACAGAGTACAAAGTGTACAGTGCTCACTTTATATTATATTTGATTACAAATATTTGCTCTGTAGAAATAGTACGTTTCAATTCACCTCATGCAAGGATGTAGTGCAACCTCTTTATAGTGAAAGTGTAATTTACAAACAGATTTTTTTTTTGCTACCTAACTGCAGTCAAAAGCAAAACAATGGAAAACTTTAGAGCCTACAAGTCCACTCAGTCCTACTTCTTGGTCAGCCAATCACTAAGATAAACATGTTTGTTTACATTTACAGGAGATACTGCTGCCTGCTTCTTATTCACAGTGTCACCTGAAAGTGAGAATAGGCATTCACATGGCACTTTTGTAGCCAGCTTTGCAAGATGTGTTAATTAAATTTATGACTGAACTACTTGGGGGAGAACTGTATGTCCCCTGCTCTGTTTTACCTACGTTCTGCCACATATTTCATGTTATAGCAGTCTCAGATGATGACGCAGCACCTGTTTGATTTACAAACACTGTTACTGCAGATTTGACAAAACGCAAAGACCATACCAATGAGAGATTTCTGAAAATAGCTCCAGCACTCGACCCAGGATCTAAGAATCTGAAGTGCCATCCAAAATCTGAGAGGGATGAGGTGTGGAGCATGTTTCAGAAGTCTTAAAAGAGCAACATGCTGATGCAGAAACTATAGAATCTGAATCCCTCCCCTCCCTCTTCTGCTGGTGGCATCAGACTCAGATGATGAAAATGAACATGCATCGTCTGCTCTGCTTTGGATTATTATCAAGCAGAACCCATCAGCAGCATGAATGCAATTCCTCTGGAATGGTGCTTGAAGCATGAAGGGACATATGAATCTTTACCACATCTGGCACATAAATATCTTATGACACCAGTTACAACAGTGCCATGTGAACGCCTGTTCTCACTTTCAAGTGACATTGTAAACAAGAAGCGGGAACAATTCTCCTGAAAATATAACCAAACTTGTTTGTTTGAGCAATTGGCTGAAGTAGGACTGAGTGGACTTGTAGGCTCTAAAGTTTTACATTTTGTTTTGGTTTTGAATGCAGGTTTGTTGGTACATAATTCGACATTTGTAAGTTCAACTTTCATAATAAAGAGATTGCGGTATGGTACTTGAATTAGGTGAATTGAAATATAATATTTCTTTTGTTTTTTACAGTGCAAATATTTGTGTTCAAAAAGAGAGTGAGCACTGTACACTTTATTTTATGTTTTAATTGAAATCAATATATTTGAAAATGTAGAATACATCCAAAAAAATTAAATGATATTCTATTACTGTTTATCAGTGCGATTAATCACGATTAATTTTTAATCACTTGATAGCCCTAAAAAAACCAAATTGCTACGCATAGGATTTTTTTGTAATTATACATAATGTTAGGCCTACTCTTGCTATCACTTCCAATAGTTCTACAACAGTGTAACTCCTCTGATTCAGATATTCCTGATTTACACTGCTGTAAGTGAGATCAGAATTAGGCCCATTATGTTCATGTTGATAAAAAACTAGGAGAGGGAGACAGATGTTCAGCTATTCCATTCAATTGTCAGTTACCATGGGCATCAGTAACATGCATGACTGCAATATGTATCCATTTGACACACTGCCCTGAACTTTTACCTCCAATGAGTCAGCTACAGTCTGCTGCACACAATTACTAACAGGATTAGGAAATACCATCCAATCAAAACCAGTCTCACATTGTCAACTATAATTTCTGTTCTTTGATATCAAATAGGTACAGCTCCTCCTAAGAGTGAGTCTTCCCTCATCTTCTCTAAGGGTATGTCTTCACTACCTGCTGGATTGGCAGGTAGCAATCGATCTTTCGGCGATCAATTTATCGCGTCTTGTTACGATATGATAAATTGATCGCCAACAGCACCCCCGTCGACTCTGGAACTCCAGTTTGCCATGAGGCGCAAGCTGGAGTTGACGGGGGAGCGCACTGCTGACCGCTGCCGCCATGAGGACAGCAGGTAAGTCAGCCGAAGATACGCCGACTTCAGCTACATTATTCACGTAGCTGAAGTTGCGTATCTTTAGTCAATTCCCCCCCACACACACACTGTAGACCAGCCCTACGATGTAGAGATGGCAAATTTCCCAACATTTGCAGTAGGTAATGTACCTTGAGAGGTGCACACACCTTGATCATTTCTGTATCAGTGTTGTAGGGATGATGTGATTGTCACTTCATTCTGCAGCACACGTCTGATTCAAATACCAACTGACGAGAGAGCACAAAAGATACAAATGAGGTTGGCAGAGTATTTGCATGTAGGGAGGAATCAAAAGGGAAAAGCCAGTGTAACTGGTTATATAGATATAGGTGTGAACAGGAACTGCTTTCAGGGCCAAATCAGACTACCTGCAAGACTGATGCTTGTCAGCCAGTGGAAGGAACCAACAGTATGAGAATTGCTAGAAATCCTTGTGCACACCAGGTTTCTGTTTATCACTGTTTATGTGGGTAACTCACTTGCTGCAGTTTATTAGCCATAACTGTTACTGTGGTCTCATATCAAATCTCCTCTAAAAGCTTCAGAACAGTGCCATTGGTGGTTTCCAGCATTTCCTGGCCCAGTGCCAGCTCTGAGGAAGATGGAGTAGTTCAGTCTATTGAGGCAGACATTTTTGGCAGGAAATTATTTGCTACTCTGCTTGCAGTGGCTTATTCTTTCCCTTGCTGCCTCCTTTGCTCCTAATGGGAGTCTGCCAAGGAGGAAGGTCAGTCCCAGAATTGGCAGCCAACAAGGCAACATAACCCATGAATCCACTAGAAAATCATAATGGAAGTAAGAGGTCAGAGTAAAGCATGTCTGTTCAGCTGTGCACCAAACCACACCCCCGGATTGTTTATTTTATTGAACACATTCCCTGTAGCACATTTTCTTTGCATAATAGACCTTTCCCTCCTTTTTTACATTAAAACTTCAGAGCAAATCCTGAAGTCTATAGTGAGGCATCATTCCCACTACAGACAATAGGAATTTTTGCCTGAAGACTGCTGGATTTGTCTCATAGTCAGGTTGTACCTTGTTGTTTAGATGCCATTGTCTGTCTGTTGACAACCTTGACTGAAGTCAAATGCTCTTCACAGTATAGTAGAATATCATGACCCAGTAATTTCATTTAAAGCAAGGCAATATCTGCTCACAAGCTAGCAAGGGGAGATCAGATTGAAATGTAATTATAAGACCATAACATTCAGCTTGTGGTTAATACCAATTCCTAAATATTGCTCACTGTCCTCATTTAGTTCACCTCATGTGGGAACATTAAATTGATGAATACCTCCATGTTTAGAATATGGCATTATCCAAAGTCTTAAATCCTCAGACTCTGTGTACAGATTTGAATATAAATGTAGAAGATGATGTTCTGGATGGATAAATTTAACTTTCGTGCTATAGTGTGCATTGCTAATTTCCTTTAACTATCTCTAACCAATGATATATGATATACATTTGTCTCAAAAATAAACAAACTGTGGTTAATTGATCATTAGGAAATCCCAATATAATTTTTTTTACAAATGGACGTAGGGACTTTAAGGCCCAAAGGGTCCGTCTTGAATATCTAGTCTGACCTCCTACACGTTACCACAGAAACTCACCCACCAACTCCTGTAGTAGGCCCATAATCTCTGGATGAGTTACTGAACTCCTCAAATCTTGGTTTAAAGACTTCATGTTGCAGAGAATCCACCATTTACTCCATTTCATACCAGCAAATGATCTGTGCCCCCATGCTGCTGAAGGTGTCTCTGCTATCCTGACCTGGGAGAAAATTCCTTCCCAACATCTTTTACTCAACTTTAATAATCTGTTGCTCAGTGATAAGTTATTGTCTTAATGCTCATTAGAAATATGAAAATAAAGGGAAATGTGATTTTATAGTACATTTAACCTAACCCTTACCTGACAGTTGATAAGAAATGACTGTACTATTTACTTCTTAATATTCTCAACTTCATTATTCCAATAATATACTATACTTAGATTATTAACTACTCAATGGATATTCAAATCTTAATCAATAATTTATAGTAATTATGTATAACATTTTTTTCTTATTGTAATAGATGTTCTCTTTTGCCATTAAGGTTCCTGTCATAATATAAACCTTCTACCTTTCCTCTGATATTTCTGACTAGTCTGAGCAGTAAACCTAATTCACTTTATATCCTTTCCACTTTTAGCATGCAGCCATGTGCCCTTGTAATTTATTCCTGTAAACTCACATGCTATGCATAATCTCACTGGATCAGTAACTGGATGGTAAACTTCTAAGAAGCACTGTGATATTGTAAATTAGTGATTCAGCTGGTAGATCTTTACCACCTAAATCACAATTGTCTCCGCATGGTGTTAAGGGGAATACTGCTGCTGGAGGAACTGTCTTTCAGGTGACACAAAACTGAGATCATCACCATTATGGTAGCTAAAGACTCCAAGCCCTTTTGTAAGAATGGGGGATGCTAATCCTTGTATTCTGACCCCATTCAAACTTGGGTAGTTTCAGTCTGCCTGCTTTAAGTGCCTCTGCAGTTTCAAATTAAAAGGCACTCTACACTTCCTTTCCTAGACTATTGGGTAGAGCTGTTGTATGTTTTTAAACAACTGCTACATTTCTCAGAGATGAATGAAGTAATCCCAGTTTATAGTGTAAGTATTTGTTTAGAAAACGCTTTGAAATCCTTTGTGATTTGTTAATGTGTGTTCTGTGTTATAATATGTGTTATATAAAAGAAACAACATTAGCATCAGGGCCCAATTCTGACTCCATTACTTGCCCTGAGTAGACCTTACTTGCACAAATACCAGAATGTAAACAGCAAGAAGTGTACATACCAACATCCATGCACATCCAAAGACACGCTGACTGCAAAGCTGAAAAGCCAGAAGTGCTCCTAGGTTTGAAACACTCAGTATCACCATACAAGGCAAATGCACCTGAATGTTCCTCAATGGCCCAGTAAAGGCACCCACTCCCAGGCATCCAGCTCCCCAGCCTTTTCCTTTCTTGGGTGGGGACCTATATCTTATTCCCTGCTGACTAGGATAGCTCCAGAGTGTACATTTCCTGCCTTCACTGTATTATTCCCAGCAGAGACAGGGTGCCCGAGCACACCTGCATCTTTCTCTTCAGACTAGTAACAGAGCAATTATTAACAGTTTTAAGTGACCAAAAAGGTTTTTCTATTTTATTGTAAGGTAAAAGCACTCCAAAGATAACAATAAAATAACCTACACACATGCTTCTAGGCTTACTAGAGATCCCTCCAACTATATAACATGGGCTCTGGCTGGAGCAGACCATCCAAACTCCACCTTGTGGTCACAAGTTCATCACAGGTTCATCTCAGAACAAGCAAACTCATCATATGTTTAGTCCATCCTTTATCCAGTTCAGGGATCTTTGATGTGGAGTTTCCAGGAGCAGGTAATTAGTAGACAATAGGTTTTACTCCCCAGGGCATAGCTGCAAAAAGGTTATCTTTCAAAAGTTTTGAAGTATGTCATTTGCATTCCCCCAAGATATTTCCTAGTAAATTGGCTTCACAGGTATTGTTCCAAAAAGCCCTTTGAGAGATTGCATTAGTCAGTGATCTGGAGAAGTCCCAAGCATACAATAACACACCCATGTGTACATTTTTAATATGAGGGACCTCAAAGGTATTAAACCTAATTCAGTCAGGTTTAACATAATTCAGTAAAGTTAATTTGTTTGGTACCAGCAGCTTTGTTCATAGACTTGATATACAGTCCTACCTCTTCCCTCCGGTCTGTCTGTATAGGTTCTCCTATAGTGCCCATGCCATTATAGTTGAGTGCTCCCCAAGAATGAAAAAAGAGATGACTATATCTCTGCTTTCCTCCACAGCAAAGTAGAAAGGAACATGATTGTTGTATTTTGGGTTGTGTTGTGTTTGTGAACAAGAAGAACTTTGGAGGGAAAGCCAATTTTGCATTTTGTTCTGAATGTGATGAGATTAGCGGTTGTTAGCATCTCTTTGTGTGCATTGTTTCATCTCTGAGTTGCAATAATCAAGCATGGAGATAGGAATGAGATTTGCCATGAGTTGGTAGAATGGGTGCAGTTTTTTAGCCAGTCGCTAATAGAAATGAAATGGGTGAGGTTTTTATCACTGTACAAAATAAGCTCAAGTCTGCAGACCATGTTTACAGTCTGAGGACAAATACTTTCAGATAGATCCAATAGCTAAAACAAGTTCTTCAAGATGTCTTCCTCTACCTCGAAGCATCACTTCAGTCTCTCCCAGATACAGTGATAGTCAGCTGTTCCACATCCAGGTACTGAACCTAACTGACTATTGAGCAAGCTGGCTATCACCCAGTTATGGCTGATACCTCAGTGTCTATCTCTAAAGAAAAAATACTGTAGATATATAAGGTTCCATCCTCATTCTGTGCACACTCAAATCTACCATTTAAGGATAGGAAAGAGATTCAGGATTTGGCCCAACGTAGGGAAATGTTAGTAATGAATATTCCTCCAGGCAATATAAACTCACTTCCTAGGATTTCTTTAACAGAATTCTTTAACAAATTGCAGCTCCACGGACTACGTGGGGAAATCTCAACTGTCTGACCACTTAACTCATAAGGATTTTTGCTTTGAGGAGAAAAGTAGAATATCATTACTAGAAATTATTTTAAAAAATCATGCACACATGTTTGGGTTGATTGTTTATAATAGGGTACTGTTGATGCTAGTACCTTGGATTAAATTAGCAATTCATTAGCATAAAGGGGTATCAAGCATTGCCATTCTCAAAGATAAATTCTCTTGGCTGCAGTGTTCTTAATCATGTTCTCCCTAGAAGCAAATGGGAAAGGTTTTCAATTACCAGAATAAACATTTCCAAAGGAAAATGCTCACTTTCACCCAAAGAAAATGATTAGCCATCCAGGGGACCATGCAATAATTGGTTGCAAATGGGGATTGCAGATGATTTACTCTGTATTCTGGGATTTTCAGGATGAGTCTCATGTCTGTACCAGGCAATGGCGGGAGAAAACAAAATCTGTTTCTATTATTAGGAGGGGGGAAAAGCTATAGTGGAAAAACAAGCTGGGTCTTCAGTATGTTAAAAATGGCAAGTAAATATTCAAAATAATTATAGATATGTACTACCTAAATCACTAAAGTCACAAAAAACTTGATTACTTTAGATTTTTGTACCTGTTTTAAGGCAAATGTCACTTTTTTACAGTAGTTTTGAAAAATATTAGATATGTACCTGGAACAAAACTCCATATCTGAAGGTTCTCAAAGTTTGGATTAGGAACCAGATCTCCATACTGTGCAGAACCCAAACCCTGGATCAGAACACTGTTGAATCTGAGGAAAGCTTGGATCTGGTTTCTGCCATCCATAACTGGATAATGAAGTATAGCAATCACCATTAAAAATGTTCAGTTGTGTTAAAAACTTGAATAGCAGCACCTATATTCCCAGTACTAAATATAGGAATGTAAGGGGTTGGCAATGTCTTCCTGAAACTTCTACTGTTAGCAGGTGCTATTCCTAATAGGGAATATTAAGTGGCATCTGCTGGTTCACTTAAGCAATCCTCTCATTAACTGTTCCAGATTTAAGACAGGCATATATGGTGCTCTGGAGCAAAGGGATACAGAGTGTAGACTGAGGAGTCTTGAAATAATGAGTTTATAAATTATACCAAGCAATATTAGGTTTGAATACTGTTATATAAATAAAAGTTCAAATAAAACTTAATCCTAACATTGCAGAATACTTTAAAAATGTTCTGTACTTTCCAGAAATAAACCAGACAACATTGCATGATTCACACACATTAGGGAGATCAGGGATACTGAGGAAAATTGGGAAGTCACAATGTCCCATCCCACCTCATTAACATATGACCTTTCATCTCCAGTCCCTGCACCACATTTCTCTAAGCAGGCCAGGCTTTCATCTTTATCATGTGTTGCTTTCTAGGGGAGGGCCTCTTTTGGTGACTTGATTCCTTGGCCTGCTTTTCTAGAAGCACTTAGGAGACATAGTGAGAAACACATGGCTGAACTCTGCTCCCAGGGTCACATGCATAAATCCCATGGAAGTCAGTGTGAGTTGTACCCCTGTCACAATTGGCAGAATTTGCATTTTAGAGTCTTTCTCTTGTGTTATCCCTCCCCCAACAATGCTTTCCAGAGGTGATGCTCTGGAACATCGCCAAATGAGGGCAAGCCGTACCAGTTCATAATGCCCATTTTGGTACACAGGGCAACAGCTATTAGAAATGTGCCAGCTGGCTTATCATTAAGGTAGCCTTTCCACCTGAAGCTACTAAGAACATAATGGAACTGACAGGACAAAATGTTGTGGACTTATCTATGTACTTAACTCTATTCCTGTCCGGTGCTGATCCATCCTGCCAGTCCCCGTAGTAAATTATTTAATAGCTGCATTAAAAGACCATCCATTCAAAGTGAGACTGATGAAAAGTTCTAAAAGTATATTAAAACACTAATAATCATAGTGGAGCATGCAAAGTTCCAAATGACTGTGTCTTTTAATGTTTTGTCACTGTTTTTTTGTATTTCCCTTCTATGTTGCTTGAAAAAGCTCTGAATGTGTCACACAGCTGAGGTATTAAGTCAGCAGTTTCCTCGTTAAAATCCCAGTTGAAGCCAACAGCGGAAATGCTGGCTGTTATGTTTCTTAAAAAGAATCTATAGAAGGCACTTTGAACTGGTGAATACAGAGCAGCTTATTTTTGCATTTGTAGTGCAGCACAGATAGCCTTTTGATGTTCAGCTGTTTCCATCCTAGATCTGATAAGGGGCCTCTAGTGTTCTGAACTTCATCCGTGATTATGGAAATAAAACCATGGTATTGATAAAGAGCTGTACAGACACATTTTTAATTGGCTAATTAAAAATCATGCAGCCTGTATTACAGTCCAGTTGCTGTAGAATTGTTCAATAGCTTTATGCCTCGAGTAACGCCATAGGCAGTAAATTTCGAGTTACCACACAACCTGCTGCAAAACCTTGGGGCTTATTTTATTTTACTCCCAGCAGTAATGAAGATCTCACAGAGCATTTTGATATTTCAGAGTATCTCCATTTTGCACTGTGATGTAAAATGGAGCTGAAGCAATTACAAAATCTTGTGCTAGGGTGCATCTGCCACTGTCTTTTCACAAATGGTCAGTGACTGATTGTCAGCATTTTTGTCCACTGGTTTGTAGCCTGCTGAGAGATCCAATATTTCTACCTTGGGTAAGTGGTCATTCCACATATTATAAGAAGGAAATTGAAGGGCAATATTCTGTGGAATTTTTCCCCTCCACTTTCATGATCAGAGCGGGGCCAGAATGTGCTAATCCCAGAGTAGGAAATCCTGGCTTTGGGGCATGCTTCTCTCTATCTTGACAGTGTCCCCACAGAAATCTTCCTCCAGCTCTCCATAGGGCTGTTAGTCCAGAAATTTTGGAGAATAGGGAGAAGGAGGGAATCACAGAGCAACTGCTCTTTCTAATATGCTCCCCTCCAGACTGCACGGATTTGTTAACACCTGTTCTGATTTCCAGTAACACCTGTGGACACCTCCTCTCGGTTAATACTGCACTCCTGAGTGTGCACCCATCCCTGAAGCCAGGAAAAGGAAAAAGGTACCTTTTGGAAGTGGAGAAACCAGCAAGGATCTACTGAGACCCAATGGTTTGTGTAGGATGTTGCTGAAATAGCTCATTCATCAGAGAGCAAACTCTGCCTGCCTATAAGAAGGCCAGCGCTGGGGAAGAGTTCTGTCTCACCTCAAAAACTTGTCTCATTTGCCAAAAGAACATGGTCTAATAAAAACAATATTACCTCACCCATCTTGTCTCTCCTATATGAATGGAGAGTGGAAAACAGAGTCACACCTTACTGAGCCTCCTACCTCCTCTATGGTGAAAAACCTGAGCAAGGAAGAACGCGATTTAAAATGAGCACCAATGAGAGCCCTGTGCCTCCAGAATACAAGAAAGCAGAGTCCTCCCTGGTTGCTGGTAATACAGGTTTGGTCCATTTCCTACCATCAGTGGGAATACTGAGTTCAGCCTATTACCATTTTAATTGTAAAATGTTCCCTATAGAATTGTCTACCAAAAAAATGTGGGCCAATTTGGCTAGAAAATGTTAATTTCTCCCTTTTCACACACTGATGCTGTACTTTGAGAAAATCCATTGTCTGCATTAATGCGGACAAAACAGATGGATAAAAGATTGATCTGGATCTGTCAGTTGATCTCAGAGGATCAGTTTCTGCCACTCCAAGCCCTCCAACAACAACACAATTGATCTGGTCAAGTTGCGTGGTGTTACCTGCAGCTTAAGCATCTCTTGAAGGACATATTTGGTCCTGATACTCTGGGAGCACCAGAGACTTCAGAATTGTTAATGATGTGGAGAGAACTCCATACATTCTCCCAACCAATTGCAGCCTGTTATGATTTCCTAGCCCAAATAGATTGCCTCTGCCAGGCCTGGAACAAAGATTTGTTTGTATCCTTGAACAAATTGGGAAGTGGCCCATGGGGAAGTGCCTTGCAAAACATTAAAAACTCTGATATTGATCTTTGATTAAAACAGATTCAGCAGAAAGTGATCTTTCATTCATGCTGGTCCCTGCATAGGTTACAGTGCATGGGCCTTGCTGAAAACTGCAGATGTGAGTCTCCTGGAGCCACACTACCTCATGTTTTGGGACTGTCCCCCATGATCCTGTCAGTTCAAACTACATGTGGCTAGAAGTAGGCATGTTTTTGGATAGGTAGCCCCTTATCTTGGAATCTCTTCGACTCACAAGAAGCTTGTTTCTGGTAGCCAAATAGCTCATATTTCAAGTCAGAGGGAAGAGCAGTCTGCCTCCAGGGAGAGAAGCTTGACTAAGCAACTGACCTGGCAGCTGAAGAGTGGATAAAAGTTCACAGATGATGGATCTCAAACAATTCTGAAAAAATTTGGTCAGACTCTTTAGAAACCTTTGATTTCTACCTTGTGTGTGGAAAGTGATAGCTCGGTTTCTTTTCTCCTGCCCACCCACACCGCTCCTTCCTTCCCTATCCCTCCCATGTTCTTTTTTTGGGGGGTGGAAAACAATAAACAAACAAACACAAGATGCACCCAGGACAAAATGTTCAATCATAGATGCCTAAAATTAGGCTTCTATGGCAAAGTAGCCTGATTTTCAGGACTATCGAGTACCTGCAGTATCCATTGGAGTCAATGAGAACTGTGAGTACTTTCAAAATCAGAGAGCTTTGATTTAGATGCCCAAGTAAAGATTTAGGAGTCTTATCTAACCACTGTGGAAGTCAATGGAAAGATTCCTATTAACTTCAGTAGGAGCAGAATTGAGCCCTAGAAGCCAAATTTTCCTATCTGCCTAAAGATGCAGATAGGAAAATCCCACAGGGCACATATCTACATCTTTAGGCCCCTAAATATCTTCAAAAACTGTGCCCTAGGCACCTAGCTTTTCACAACCAAGGTTTATTGGCCTGTAATTTAAAAAATGCCCTCCCCCCCTTCAGAAATAAATCTGTATTTTCATATATGGGGAGATTACTGTAAAAGCTTGGACTGCTGTTGCAATGGGGCTGTATTACATGCACACACACACACACACATATATACACACACATGTGTGTGTATGTGTGCTGTGAAGAAAGACACTTTTAAAACTCATCAGAATGGCTGCATGATCTGAGGAAGGCAAAACTGATATGTTTACAACAGATGTCAGTTGGTCTCCAAAGGAAAGATCAGGTGATATGAAAAGAGTAATTTGTCTGGGCTGGTGGCTATGCTGAAATGACTAATAAAAAATAGCTCGAACACTACTCTAAAAAATGGGGAATGGGATATACCAAATTTATTTCCCTTGTGTGATTAATGCCTGTTGATTTAGAGGAAAAATGTTACTATTGTAATTTAAATATGATTTGCTCATATAAAATCATTCTAGGGATTGTAAACACTCAGATAAACTTGGCTTCATATTTGGACATTATTGATGTTAATAAAATAGTGCAATGATAGATGACCATTATGCATTAATGTAGATCATGCTCTCTCTGGAAAGAATTAGAAATTGAAATGGAATTGAGGAGGGTGTAGGAGACAGCAGTGAATATACAGAATCAGATAGAGTAGAAATTCAACAAGATCATGCTTTTGATTTATTAGGCATCATTGATAGCATTAGCTAAGATCGAGTATTGAACTCACAACTTGGTATTTAATTATTCTTAATACACAAACACAAGTGTTTTGAATAATGGTTATTTGCTATAATAAATATGATCAAATTTATGAGAGCACAGTACCACCAAGCATTCAAAATGAAGACAAGGCAGAGTACGTGAATGTACTAGATGATATGTAGAGCTGCAAGTGCTTTTTCAGCTATACTTTCATGGAAGAATTCTATGCTTGGGTCAGGAGTGTTACCATGGGAACAAAAACAAGACCTTTATATGTTTGTCCTTTTGTTGGAAGGGTTAAGGCTGGAATTTTCCAGCAATATCCTGGGGATACAATAGAACAGTTGTTGGTCTAGTGAGTATTTAAGCATTCTTTGCAAGGTGCTAGAATTATGGGCCCAGTTTCCTAGATGAAGATCTGACCTATGATAAATGATAACTAAAAATAATAGATTTGCATTATGTCTATGATCAGTTTTCATCCTGCTTTGGATCATTTCAGCAGTGAAGGGCAAACTAGTTCAGAGAACATATGAGCTGATCTGAATCGTTCCCTAAATCTGGAATTGGGACCCCCACTCCCAAAACTTCTTTTGATATTTGAATAACTTGACACAACTTTTGGTTGTTTCTTTTTGTCCCTGCACCTGATTTGGTTAGCAACACAAGTGAATGAAGACACACTGTCATAGAGACTACTGTATTATTGAAGTATTTTTTTACCTGACTAGAATCAATATTCAGGCATCAGAAACAAAGCAAAATCTGATGAGAGCTTGTTCTTATCAAATGGGTTAAGATAAGTAGCAGAAAAAGTCCAAGCAGAAGTCCTTAAGTCTTTGGGGATTTATCTATCAGTGCACTGAATGTAATGTTTCATGAATGTCTCAGCTGTATGGTCTTTGGTGGATTCAGATTGTAATCTCCTGAAGATAGGAATTCGCTCTTCTGTATGCCAGCTGCTCATGGTCCTCAGTAAATGATAGCCAATCCTGCAAATAATGACAGGGAAAAGGTTTTTTTGTCTGTAAATAATACCATTGCTACCTCAAGCACTGAAATTTCTACAAGAAAATAATAATAATAAAAAAACCTTTTTACTTCCACCGCTACCCCCAAATGATATTTGGCCTTATCCTGATTTTGGACTACTCCCTTTTCAAAGCATAGGAAATACCGTAGTAATATCAAAATCACAGCAGAGTAGATGCTGATTATTTTATATTTTTGTGACCACGTATGTTAGCTACAAGGGCAAATAAAAATTCCAGTCTCCAGGTGTATTGTGTCTGCCTAGCAATCGCACATCCAGAGAAAATAAGGGGTGCGTGCTGAGCAGTGACAGAGAGGAACACCCAGCAGCACTTTCTTCTGGTGCTGTGCCATCTACCTGTGCCCCGTTAGTAATGCAAGCACTGCTGGAGTCTAATCGCTTGCACTACCTAGTGAAGCCAGTCAAGTCATGCCCTGTAGCTAGAGTGGCTGGATTCACTACTGGATTTATCATGATGCCGGGTCCGCTTTCTGCAGGGGCCCTACCCGGCCGCTCTTCTCTCCCCTCCCCCCCACCCAGTCCCCCACCCCCCGCGGGGGCAGAAGCTTGGTGCCACCAGCTTCTGGGGCTCTGTCCTGGTGCTGCAGGGCAGGCTCCACCTGCAGCCAAGCTTCCCCTCTCCCTGTAGCCTGCTGTGTTCTTGTGCCTCCCCTGACTCCCTCTCCCTGCCCCCAATCAGCTGTTTGTTATTGCAAGGGATGGGGAGGAGGCAGAGAAGAGGTGAGATCAGGGCCTTGGGGAAGGGAAAGCTGTGAACCACTCAAAGCAGGGGGCTGGGAGCACCCCCATGATCCCAGACCTCTGCCCTGACTCCTGCACCCCCACATATACCCAGCCCCCCCATACCCCATGCCCTGACTCCTACATCCCACCCACATCTCCACCCCCACTCTGAACACCAAATGGGAGCTCCTTCACCTTCCCCCC
>ML677363.1:14639335-14917898 GCA_007922305.1 Dermatemys mawii
CCCCACCCTCAGCTCAGTGCAGAGAGATGAAGAGAATGGGCTGGAACCAGGGAGAAGGTAGGTACCTGCTCTACATGGCGGGGATGGGAAGGATCCTGTTTACCCCCTCCCCAACCTTGCTGCATTTGCAGTTTACCCCCACCCCTCTCTCACTCCAGGGACTGAGCTCCTGCCCCACTGTGTTTTAGCCCCCAGCCCCTGCCTTGCTCCAGTCAGCAGGGACTAATCCTCCTATGCCCCACTGTGCTCCTCTTGCCCCTGGCCCCTTGCCTCACTCTAGCTGGGGACCAACCCTTCCCCCACCACAACACACACACACACCATGCACAGTTGTCAGGGTGCATAAAAACCAATGACTTTAAAAAAAATCTGTTTTTTATTTAAATCAGATTTTTGAGGAAAAAACTATCTAAAGAGAGTTTTAATTAAGATACATTATATCTCACCATGGAATAGGGATTATAAATTCTCACTCTATAGTATAAGATAAAATATTCATGTAATGTATAAGAAAAGTTTTGTAAATGAGTTCTAATAGTTCATGGGTTAGGGACCCAATTTTATGAGGCTTTGGTATAGATTATTTAGGTTAATCTTTCTAGAGTGGTGTATGACCATAATATCCTAAATACTACAAAGTAGTTGTAAACTCTGAATTTTGCATAGTAACCAAGGAGCTGTGCATATTGCTTTTTCATCATATTTTAGTACTGATGAGAGCATGTTGGTTTGTTCTTGAAATGTTTCTGAATTCTTTCAACAGCTGTAAAAACACAAAAAACAAACCAGAAATACCTCTTTGAAATCAAGTGATAAAGAGGTACTGCTAGTAAGCAAGCCTTGCACATGTCTAACAGAAATCTTCAGTAGAGCGGTATTGGAATCTGGAGACTGTCAGCTTTCCATTGGTTAAGTCTAGCCAGACACTTTTGTTCTGTAGACTGATACCTTCAGGAGAATGTCTGTCACAGTACATGTGGTTACTGCAGTTTCTGTAGGCTTGGAAGGATTAGATTTTTCTTGCTAAATGCCAATTTCCCTATAAGCACACAAACCTATGGAAAAATATTTTCATTGATTAATAATTGAAAATTACAGATAGGCAAAGTTAGAAAAACGCTGCTTGAAAAAATATTAGAGTCCCACCTTAATGTATATAAAACATGTTGTAATGAATGCTGCATAAAGCACATATTTAAAGCAGCGCTAAAGCAGCCAGCTCTAGTGTTAGTGAATCAGGAGCTGTGCATAATAAAATAATAATTGGCTGACTTCCTTATAGTTTACCACAACTATAAATATTTGATAAAAATAGAAAAATTAAGCCCATAATTTCACAAAGCTGTGAAAATATAAAGTGATAAAAATGAGGGTTGGGTGGAAATGCTTAAAAAATAAACATCGCTATTATCTGCCAGAATTATTAGGAACAAAAATTCTGCTACCATTAAACTTCTCAAATCTGGTACATGAGACGAACCTTAAAAAAAATAAAGAAAAAAACTGAATTCCATATAGACTCCCAAGAAGCGTTAGCTCACCTCTTTGATTATAAGTCAAACTGAACAGATAGCGATGCAAAGGAAGAAAGGGCTTATAAAGAAATGAATGTCACTGAGACAATGATGATTCTGAAGCTGTCCTGATGAGTCAGCCCTACCACAAGAGGAGTCTGCTTTGGAGGTGCTCTCCTCATGCTTGCAGAAGTAATGGCTTGCGGCCACCTTTGAAAAACATTTTAGGCACCTAAAGATAGATGCCTATCTGAATTTTCAAAGATGGGAGTTAGGTGCATAAGCACTTTTGAATATTTCAACTATCTGCATTTTTAGCTGCCTAAATGTCTTTAAAAATCTGAGCCTTCGTCTTTAGGAAAGAAATTCTTTGACAACTTCCAGTGTTTAGTTATAGAACATACATTGTGTCCTATGAGTAGGTCTGATCTTGCTACCATTATGAGAAGAAGATTGTGTGATTTCAGCAGGGTCTGGATGCCATTCAGACTTATTGGGTTGGGAGGAGTTGTGGTCTAGATTAAAAAGTGGGGGACAAGCACCCTGACTCCTGTTTCAACCAGCCCTATATCATTATTTCCTGATTTGGAAAGCCAAGAGTCTACACTGTATATATTCAATGAGGGACAAGCTAGAGCTGATGCTAAAAGCTCATTGCTAGAGAATCCTTCTGCAAAAAAATGTTATAAGGATTTTTTTTAAGGGTTGAATCTGCTTACTTGGGTCTGGGTTGTTAGTGGTATTAAAATACAAACCCAACTACACAGCTATTTGAATTGCTTAGCTGACGTACTGATCTGACACAACTTTTAATCATATACTGTATATTTAGCATCATCATTTATAAATGATCATATCCCAGGACAAGTTGTAGTGCTTTTCTTTCCATTAAACACTTAATTCTTGCCTTCTAGTTGCCTCATTGACTATAGGACTGGATGGGATTGCTCCGAGATGTTGACCTTCACAGATGTAAACTTGCTGTTATGATTCACAGCATGTGGAATCATAATATTTGTGTTTTGCTCTGTTTCTTTTATAGCGATAAGTGCTCAGAGATGGCCTCTTCTTATCAGGGAATGACTAGAGGAGGACTAAGGAAAGATATAATTTATGTACAGTAATGTAGGAAAAGTGACACTTCCCACCACCTGCCAAACCATATTTATAACGAATGCAGGTCAGCATAGGTTTGCTTTGGCCAGTTACCAAAGAAAGCAGGCGTAGGTGTGAAAATGGCATTCCAAAGGAATGAATGCAATGCTGTATTTCTCCCTGAAAAGAAGCATGCACCCTGTCTTTCTTCTCACCTTTCATTTTGTTCCTTTTTATTTGCAGTTTCTTTGTAGCTGTCCCACACATCAGAGGGCTGCTGAGAGTGAGGAGGCTGAGCACAGTCTACATACCCTGAGGAATTCATGCTATTTCAGTAAATTGTGCACACTTATGCTGCATGCAATGTGGAGACTTTTAAGCTTATGGTAAGTGATGTTCTGTGCTTCAGTTTACATGAAGCTTCACTATTCATAGAATTTTTATGGACTAGTACCAAAGGCACTAGTTGCAAAGTGATAAAGTAGGAATAATATCAAACCACATACCCATAACATACAACATTTTCATCTAGCAAAGTGAATGAAATTTCAAACCATATTTTATAAGATCTTTATAGTTTTTTCCTTCTCAAGTATGGAATTTTCAAAATTAAATGTTATTCCCTAGGTTTAGAGATTTGTGATTTGGATACAAGCCATAATTTAAGTGAATCAGAAACTAGAATATTTCTAGAAAGTCTTGGAGATTTACAAGAAATAGAAACTTACAAGTATTTCCAAACCATTTTCCAAGAGGAGGCACTAGAGCTCACTGCCAAAGCATTTTCAGAAAAAACGTAGAGATTGATAGAGAGAAACTAAAACTATCCTCATTCTACCACACGCAAAGTAATATCATTTGTCTTTATTCATATCTAGCATTCAGATTAGTGTAACTGCAAGAGACGGGCCTGATTTTCTACTGCCTTGTCCCTTGTGGAGTCAGTTATGCCTATGCAAAGTGGGGGCAAAAAGCTCCCAGATTTGATTGGTATCACTTTACACTCTCTTTGCACAGGCATATGGCCCTGAATTCAGCAAAGTACTTCAACATTCGCTCTGCTGAATAGGGATGAATTTAAGCATGTACTAAAGTGCTTGGCTGAGCTAAGGCCTGTGTTACTATGCAAGGTGCAAGGCAGTAAGGAATCAGGCCCTGTGAGTTAAGGTGTAAAATGGGTGTTATATTTCCATCTCTGGGGGTAAAGAAAGGGTAGTTAAGTCAGTTGCACCACTCTGATTAGTTTTGCCAGCATCTCTACACCCTGATGCATATTAAAGTGCATCTGAGTGCGGGGAGGCGGAGGAGAAATGAAAGAGTATGCATCAATTGGCTAGACTCCATCTTCCCTTGAATAGTGCCTAACCTCTTCTGCGGTGTCTAACATCACAATGGTTAAGAAAACACATAGGGCACTAAAAGGGGGAAATAATCTGGGGGAATACCCACATTCAACAGGAATATGACCAATGGGATTAATGAGTGTTCAGCATCTCTGAAAATCAAGTCACTTTAGGAGTCCAATTTTAAGTATCCAGGTTTGAAAAATTTGACTTGTGTAAATGAAATATTAATAACAGAAATTTCATATAGATAGATAGATATAAAAATCAGGTGAGAATCCCCTGAGAACTTAGCTAAGAGTACTTAAGGAGGAGGCACTGTGTGAACTCTCTAGGAAGTGAAAAGGGAGTGACATCTGGGAACAGCGATTTTACCCTTGATATCAGTAAGCCTAGACCACCAGAGACCATAACATTGTATCTAACAGGTATCAAACAGGAAGCAGTTTCTTTATATATATATGTCAATATAAATGGTGTACCAGCCCCTGGGAGCAAGAGCCAATAGAATAGTTAGAGTGGCCCAAAGGCTGCTCTAAATTGCACTGGGACTGGAACCAACTCCACTGTACCTCCCTCTCTTGCATCCGAGGCTCTAGCCCTGTATCTAGTCACTGGAATGATCTCATGACACTTGGAAATCTCTTTCTAACCCATAATCCCATCATGATACGTGAACTCCTATACATCCAGCAATTACATATATTCCACTTGTTATGTGGAAGTATTTGTCTTAACCACTGGGAGCAGTATTCATGCTATGGGCAAACGTGCTGTTTGATTTGCTCAGTACTCATTAGATCATTGGCACAACCATACTGTAAATCAGTATAATACAAAACCACTGGTTATACTTGGAATTCGTTAATTGAAAAAGAAAAGCTATTTTCCACAGGAGTATAGTAGCTTCATATCTCTCTCCTCACCCTCGGTACCTCTGGGGCTGTTCTGGCTTTATGGCAACAGCAGACTACAGCAGCTGCGAGGCTTCAGCAAGGACAGAAGTTGACAGTGCTCTTTTTCCTCTATTTAACTGCAGGATGCATAGTTGTGCGATGAGAAAGTGGGATATTAATCCAGCTACTTTGGAGAAGAGCTAATAGAGATTTGTTTCAGGCAAACATGTCAATATCCAGATGTTCCCCACCACCATATAATTTTCTCTGTTCCCATCAACTGCAAAAACAAAGCAATAGTTTCTTTACAATAGCAAGTGTTATGACTGTCTCTTAATGTAATCTTACCCATTTAATGGGTGTTGCATCTTGATAATCCTTATGTAACAGAAAACATGCTACTCAAACATGTAGGGAAACTCTATACTGTATGCCCTTGATATGACTGAAAGATGAACAGACTGATTGGGAACTTATACCCAATATAGTTATTGAAGTGAATTGTATGATCAATATCATTTGTAATATGCTAGTGCCTAAATCCTCCAACTGAGGCTAGGACCTCACTATGCAAGGCATTGTACAAACAAGTAGTAAGAGAATCCCTGCCCTGAAGAGCTTACATTCTAAGTAGACAAGATAGATAAAGGATGTGGGAGTGGAAGTATTATTTCCCTTAGCTCTTTGGGGGGAATTGAGGCACAGGAAGATTAGAGCTGAGCTTTTCAAAGGGGCCTTATGCCAGGCTAAGTGAGTTGCCCAGTGTTACCCAGGAGACGTCTGTGAGAGAGCTGGGAATTAAACCCAGATTTCCCAAGTCCCAAGCCAGTCCCTTAGCCACCAGACCATTCTCTCTCAAATTCATGAGTCAGCATGCAGAAATGATAGACTCCACAGCTACCACGTAGAAGCCCCCAGACTTCATGCTTTGCCTTAGATTGTAGGACTTAAAATTGGACTGAATTATTTTTATATTACTTGCTTTTTTCCTATTTTCAACAACATCTTGATGATCAATGTTAGTCTTAAAAGGATAATGCACTAGTTCTCTTAGATGAACTGGTTTAAATCCAGGGAAACTCCATTGCTTTCAAAATAACTTAAAGATGCTTTAATTTTTGCATACTTATACTAGCCAATATTTTTGTAATATTTTGCAGGTTTTATTGTTCCTATTGAAAAGTGCGTATATACTCTGATCCAGATTCTGCTCTCATTAAAACTGGCACAAACTGAAGTCAAAAGGAGATTTGCTACTGAATGCATGCTATAGAACAGTAATGGAAAACATTTTTCAGAATCTAAATATCACTTATTGTTAAAAATTAACCTCTTTCGTTGGTTCCAAATAAGTTGTTAAAAAAACTTGCACTGATTTCAGTGGGCAAAGCTGGGTCCTTAGAAAAGAAGCAAATAGTTTCCTCCATTTATGAGAGAGACGCTGACTTTAATTCAACTGACAAAGGGAGTTGCTCCCAATTTCCACACATGTAAATGACAGGAGAATCAGGCTCAGTGTTCATTACTCTGTCATCTGGCTTTGCATCAGAAGTTAACTAACACAGCATTGTTCCCAGAGGTCTGATAATATAGTCATAGATGATGGTACTGGCTTTCAAACAAAGATGCTTTCACATGCAAAGAGCTGTGTAAATAATTGTTAAACAAAAATTTCCATGTTAATTTCAGTCCCATTAAAAATACAAGAAAAACAAGAATCTGGGCCCACAAAAAAGGCAATCATTATCAAGGAACATGTTCTAAAGCTACTAAAAAAAGCATTGCAAACCAAGGAAGGTAAAACCCCAAAATTATAAGCCATAAAAAAAGAAACGATGATTTCTGTGTCCTGGCTAGAACATCTCAAATATTGGATAAAAAGACTTAACATTCTTTTTACTCTATCCACTTTTAATAGGAAAATCCAGATGCGTATGTATGCTTGATTTCAGTGCCAAGCTGCCTCCTCTGTTTAATAAAGAGTTCAATACAATTTAAACTGAAGAAGCCAAGAGTCCAAGATACCAGCACGAGAGACTCAGAATCCTAATTCATTTTCTGTTGGTCACAATTGTCAGAGATTCTCTTCCTTGTGCCTCTGCTAATATGGGACAAAATATCCAATAAATTCTGCTTTTGCACTTAGTTGAAATGCGAAGAGAAATTATTAATATTTATATAAGAAAATAGAATATTACCCCGCTAGAATTATTCAGTGATTTTTAACTTTGTCTGTACTGAAGGGATAAATGAAAATGAATGTAGATATTGACAGCCGATTCTGTCTTATCTTATGTGGATGTGCTGGGAAGGGCAGAGGGTACAGACAGTCTCAGAACAGACAGCCAAAAGGCTGAAAGGTAAATGATTGGAGCCCAAAGCTAAGTAGCTGAAATGCAGCACTCGGAGCACAGAGTGACCATTGCAAGAAATCCCTTATACCAGTAAACATATGGTGGACACAGTTAACAACAAAGAATCAAATACGCATGTGCCAGAAGAAAGCAAATGCATGAGCCTGTAAGAAGTTTCTGAAGTAGAAAAGTATAATAAATTAGAGGGAGTCCCAGAAAGTTGAAAAAGGTTTGTAGATGGTGTTGAAATATCTGCTGCTAATCCAGGCCAAGTCCATCATACTTGGTGTCTCACCACTGTGTTCTCCCAAGAGCTAGACTCTCATTTGATTTAAGACAGTGTAGCTAAAATCAGGTGAGAATCACCTTGAGAAGTTAGCTCAGAGTACTTAAAGAGGAGGCACTCTAGGAAGTGAAAAGGGAGTGATGTCTGGGAACAGGGATTTTACTCTTGATATCAGTAAGCCCAGAACACCAGAGACCATAACATTGCCCCCTTTTAACCTGTACTGTTAGCCGCTATTCAGGACCTTTCAGGTTGTTTGTGAGGTGAAAATTATGAAGTCTGGTACAAGTCTCATGCAATCTAGTTTGTTTACAAAGAATGTACACAAAGTCCTGTTTCCCTAAACACAGTAGGTATCAAATAGGAGGCAGTTTCTTTGCTCACAGTACAGCCAAATTCCAGCCAAAAAGCTCTCCTGTGTGTTTGTGGCAGGGTCACACTACAAGGGCTTCATTTGTTGTCCCCCCTGGCTGTCAACCTGCTTTGTTGTGGTTACTTCTGACTCGGACACATGCACAGCTGCAATCAGATCAATCCACAGCCCTTGCATCTGCATTCATTCTAGTCTAGGTATCAAGTGATATCTTCCATTGTTTCAGCTACTAGTAAACAAAGGGGCATTTAACTGTTTCATCATTTAGCCTGACTGAAAGGTGGCCAGCACACCCTTGAACTCCAAGCAGGGTTGTGATTGTCCATAGATCAAAGGCACCCTTGCTGGGGTCCTGCAACATAACACAACTCTGACCACTCCTCTCACTACCAGGAACGAAGAAAATGCAGATCAGGTGGATCCAGGCAGGGTGGTGTATGAGGAGAGGAGCCACAGACCTGGAAACTTCTATTTACACTGACTGTACAAGAACAGAGTGCAGACTGAATCCAAAAGTTATAATGGAAGTCAGCGTCGGGCTACATATAGTGGTGTCTGCAGAGGAAAAAACATCTCAGAGAATGTGCCTAATTCCTAAGGAATTTAAGAAAGCTACAGCGTGCACTTCCATGGAAAAAATAACTGTGTTTTGGACACCACCAATGGATTTTGCAAAATACCTGTGGATGAGGAAAGGTCCAGATGCCCCATTTTGACTGTGCCTTTTGACAGATGTGATGGTCATTTTTCCTATGGTTACTTTACTATGTCTCTAGTGCACAGTGTATTCCATAGAAAGTAGCAGAGATGATGATAGAAAGAATAGATAGTGCTACTACTTACAGTACACTAACCTAATATGAAAACATGAATAGGTGATATGGTTTTGGGAAGTTCATTATGTGAAGTACTTCACCCAAACAGACTAAGGAGCCATGGAGAATAAACATGAAAAAGGATGACAGAATTGGGACCAAAGCCCTTGATTCAACAAGGTTCCTTAAGATCATGCCTAATTTTAAGTGCACAGACAGGTCCGTTGACTTTAGTGGGACTAGTCACATGCTTAATGTTAGGTATATGCTTAATTACCTTGTTGACTCAGCCTCCAAGTATCTAAATTAGATTAATCTAATTTTGGGCTCTGTCTCGATCCCTGACGTCCTTACGTATTACTGAGGCATTCACAGAACGATGTGGGTAATGGATAATAAGAAAATTGCACATTTCTGCTTTTCTCTGACTTGAAAAGCCTGCTTTACTTCTCTTGTCTAAATGAAAGAGCAGGTTGTCAGAGGAAATATAGCTAATACAACATGGCAAGTTAACTGTGCATAACACATCCAGAGCAGTCTCTTGTAACATACCCAGAGTAGACCGTCTTTATAGTGCCATTGCATAATCACTTACTACAGGAAGTTTTAAAGTCATTTGTTTATGAGTCTATATTCTAAAAACTCACTTTTAATGACACAAACCCTGATTGTGAATTTCATTCTGAATTACAATTAAACTATGAGGGAGGGGCATGGTGATAGTCACATAATGTAACCATTAATTCAATATCATCAATACAGTTGAAGTAAATATCAAATTTGCAGTGACGTGACTAACCCTAATGTCTCTTGAAGCATGTTGATAATTTACCAAGCTAATTTACTTCGTCCTGACTCACCAGCCAGATGATATTTTCTGAAAGCCAAATTTGTTTTTGGACTTAATAAGGGATCACGCTGCTGTAGAAAAATGGTATAAACATTAGATAATTTAAACAAGATGAGCCCTGCTGAAACTCTCTAAGACTCTAATAGACTGCATCATTTTTCCAAAATAGTAGATTTTGAAAAAATGATAAAAGTTGAACATACTATTCAAGGTCTTATTTTTCACAGAGACTGTGAAAAATATGAAATGCCCAGTGTTTGACTAATCACCGAAAATATTTTCATTGTATTAAATGGTCTTGTCTACATTATTTCATTAACATTTAAACATACTTAAAACAAAGTCATTTCCAGTTCTGGTAAAGCATCATCTCTTTTTACTCTGTAGTAATGGATTTATACCTTGTATCAGCTCTCTAGACTAAATTCTGGACCCAAAGCCTAAGTCAGAGGAAATCTATTTTGTATGGGGGATTTGTCTGAAGGTGGGGATGGGTGATGTGGTGTGGAATTCTCTCTCTTCATGGATTGCAGTCATTACACCTTCCCACCCTCTACGCCATTTTGGTGCTTTGTTCAGTGCTTCTCATGCCAAGAAATTTCAGTCAGTTGATCTCTTGGGTTTCCTCAACCTCATACCCCTGCCAGTCTCTACACTGCTGTGGAGAGAATTGCTGCATGGGTGGGAGACCATTAAACCAGTCTTTAGCTTCTGCAGAACCTCCTGATCTGCAAATGTAAATGAGACTATATACCCTTCAAAACAAAATGCAATTTGATTCTAGCCCTTTCCCATGTGAAGTTAGCAATCGAAACATAAACTGTGGGTTGAAAGGGGCAATCAGCTGGGCTCCACTTCTGCAGAAGGAAGTATGGCAGAGGGAGACTTTATGTAAAATGGTCAAAATCAGCTAACAGTATCCAATGTATAATTTATTTGATGAATATTGCTGGTATTTGCTGAATAAGGGAGGTGTGAATAGTATTAATCAGAGAGCTTCAGAGCTGGTCAAGTACTCACAATTAATTATTCCTCATATAAATTATTTTCTGGAAAGTGGTGGTGTTTGCCAAATAATGTGTTCATAGAATATTATTTGACCAAACTAAAATGAGTTCCTCAGAGTTCCTCTGGGTGTAGCTCAAAATCACTTCATTATCTCTTCATAATCCTTAGGGGGTTAGTGTGTAACGGTGGCAACTATTGGGTATGTTTGGGTAGAAAGTGCCGTGAAAAGTTTCTATAGACATTTGCTGGAAAACTCTAATCACCCCAAAGCCAGCATTAGCAAACAGAAAATGCTGATGCCCATGATGGAAATGTAGGAACCTCCTTCATATCCTTTCCAATCTTTCTTTCACAATAGACCTGTGACAGCTCCATAGCGTTTAAGGGTTGTTGGTTTTTTGCAGCAGGGTGGGGGATTCAGAGATATGAACAGGATTTGATCTGCTGAGAAGAGCACCATTTACTTTACTCTCCGCTAATATTGATTTTTATGGCCTGATTCATGTTACAGTAAGGTTATTGGGAGAGTGATCCATATATCTTACTGCACTTTCTAATCGCTCTTTTGAACTTCTGATTTGAATGCATTGTAAAGACCATATATACTAACAGCATAGAATGTACATCATGCAACAATTCTCTATTTTACTATGAACTGTTATGTTATCTTAACCAGGTTACTATTAAAGACTGAGCTATTCTTTATACTGATCTGGACATAGTGGCTTCATGCTAATTTACTAAATTGAGCTTATCACCATTATGACAAACGGTATTCCCCCTCCTTACATGATATTGTAATAATCTTTGTGTAACGTACGCTTTATAAGGTATCATTTGAAAACTCATAATTTTCTGGTCAATATTGTCTTGGTAAAAATATGTGTAGCAACACTGCATGGAAAGTTGTAAGATTCCATTGTACAGAGTTATTAAAACAAGTTCCAAGTTTGGGGAGTGGCCAAACCAATTCCTCAGGGACAAAAGGCAAGATGACTCCTCAGCCAGGTGTAAACAAAGTCAAATGACCATTATCTGCTAGTGACTATTCATTGGCAGAAAGAGGGGCCTGGGCAGAAAATCTGCACCTTAGCAAAGAAGCTGTACATGGTTCCCATCCACACAGTCTGCCTGGCACTGTGCTCCCAGCTGGAAAGGCTTCTCAAAGGAGGGGGACTATAAAAAGAAGGGTCAAACACTCCATGTTACCCAGGTTTATCTGAACCCAAAGCTATTGTAACTAATCTCTGTTTTCTAGGGTGACCAGATGTCCCAATATTTAAACCTTTGTCCCACATCCCGCTCGATGTACGATCAGGAAGCCAATTGTCACGATAGTTGGGTAAGAAGGCAGTGAGTGGAAGGGAGGCACCAACTCTGGAGCACCCACAGGGGAAAATTAGCAGGTGTTCTGCACCCATTGGCAGCCAAGCTCCCTGCACCTCCTTCTCCCCCCCCCCCCCAGTGTCCCTGCTCCTCCTCATCCCTCTCAGGGCAAGGGTGGTGCAGGGGCAGGTGAGCACCCACCCAGCAGAGGGGAAGTTTGGCACCGTAGGTGAGTGGCAGGAGGGTGAAAAGGCGAGTGGTGGATGGGGAGGGTGAAGAGATAAGCACTGGGTAGGGGACTGAAGAGGGATGCAACAAGCCAGCGGCAGGCTAGGGGATGAGGAAGGGCGTGGGGGGGTGCGGGATAGGGGCAGAGTCAGGGAGAAGCAGGAGGTAAACTGTAGGCAGGGCTGATGACACCCTAATATGTCCCAATAATTCAGTGTTGTGATCTGGTCACTCTACTGTTTTCCAGGAGATGTCAGGAAATAAACAGTGGGGGATATAGCACCTCTGTCTGATAAATGATTGGTACACAGAAGCGTGCTTCCACTCAAAAACCCTTGTTTTTATTGCGTACAAAGCACACATCTAAAATAGCAATAATCTTAGAGCACCCCAGAAATAGTTACCCGAAGTCTGAGGTGGTATCAAGTGACAGTAGCAGAGTTCTGATGGCCAACCTTTCTCTTAGCCGCAGGCGAGTTAGGTGTCAGTCTCCTAGCTTGTAGAAATCCTCTCAAATTTCTCCCAGATTCTCCAAAGTGCAGACACTAACTAAACACTTTTATATGTATCTCAGAACAAAGTACTCATAGTAACTTCTAATAGACTGGGGTTTCCCTAGCAACAACAACAACAACAAAAAAACCTCATAATTTTTACTTATCAGCAAAGCAGCTTGTAGAAAGAAACTTACAAACACAGGCACCCAGACTCAAGGTCAGCTATTCACATTTCCCCTCCTTCTCATGAATCTGTCCTTGTTAGTAACATGCTGCAGCTGCAGTTGTTTTTCTTCTGTCTGCCTCAACCAAGGCCAGATTTACTGACTCTGTGGTGTCCTCGCTTCCAGTTTATGGGGGTTAAGTGCACAAGATGGCTGCAAATTATATCAAGTCCAATTCTCTCATAATACCCAAGGCTTCCCACTCCCTCCTTTCTCTGTCCATCACTGCACTGCACCAGAAAAAAGAAAGGAAACATCCATTAAGCAGAAGGGATCCTGCTCTAAGAACTTTGGCTAGTCAAATTGTTGAGAGCATGTGGTGAGAAAAATTGCTTTGAATTTAACACAGTTTGTTAAGTTAGGCATCAGTTGCATTTTATCTTTATTTTTCTTGAAATCATTTCTGATTTTTATGCCTCATTACTTGTGTTCAATCTATCTCCCTGTAATCAATAAGCGTGTGTTATTGTTTGATCTAATCCAGTGTGTTTACACTGAAGTGTTTGGGAAACTCCAGTTGAGGAATAATTTCTATTAATAAAATGATGGACTGTTTGAGTTTGTATTATCCAGGAGTGGGCTGGGTAGTACAACACGTACATTTCTGGGGAGAATCTGGGTCTGGGAGTGTGTAGTTCAGGTTGCAGTGACTCACAGACCTACGGGAGTGACTTACATGCTGGAGGCTGGCTGTGAGCAGTCCAGGAGCAGAGGCAACAAGAGCAGAACAGTGTAAAGGGCACCCCAGGTTAAAGGACAAGGGTGACCCAACTACTCACTAGTCTGCATTGTACCCTCCCTGTGTCACAACCATTCAATCCATTTAGACACAAAACTGAAACTCCTCCCGCATATCCTGACCTCCTCCAGCTGGATGAGTGTAAAAAAAATTGCCATTGAATTCAGTGCACTTTTCCTAAATCAGTCCAGATAAAACACTCTCTCTTTCATCAGTCCCTACGGTCTGTGTGCATCTCTCTCCTAGTAAAGACATTAGTTCCACAGTGATTCTTCAGTAGTTCAAATCAAAAACTCTCAGAAACCAGCCAAAGTGGCAACCGCAGACACAGATGCCATTCCTGGAAAAATTCAGAGCCTGGCAGCATTGCAACAGACTAGAATTCCCTCTGTGTGGCCACAGTTGTTCTTGGCTCCACTTTGCCAGAGGAGGTAGAAAAGAATGGACAGCAAAGGAAGCAGCTTCCAAACCGCTAGCAAGAGCCACAGGCTGTACTAATTGATTGGATTGCACTGAGATCTCCTTCTAGATGTGTGCTAATCTCAGGTTCCCTTTTAGGTGCTCAGTTCTGATTTTCATCCATTGTTGGCAAGAGTAAGGGCGGTACAAGTGAGCCCAAGCTTTCTAGAGATTTTCATTGCAAAGCCAGCTCCAAAGTGCAATCCAATTGCTAGAATTGCAAGTCTGGCTTTTCCTAACAATCATGCACTCTGCATTGGCCTGCTCAGGACTGACTTTAGGGCACAGATAGCCCATGAACACAGATCTTCAACTTGTCAGTGGGGGAGCCCAAAGAATCATCCTGACGATTCACTCCAAAATCCCTAAGATATTTGTCAGAGCATACATTCATTAATGTCCTAGCAAGACTGAGTGAGCAATGGTCACTCAATCTTGCTGGGAATGCTAGATTTGAAAATGCTAATTTTCAGATCTAGGCCTAATTCATCCCCCATAACATAATACAAAGTATAACTGTAAGCTCTTTGGTACAGGGACTTTGTCTGCCTTTGTCAGTGCCTCGCTCAGGAGAGACCCATTCCTGATCAGGACTTTGAGTGCTATAAACATTAAAATAATAAGACATAAACAGCGTGGCTGAGTCATTTAGTGGTGCCTAAGGGAGGAAAGCACTCAGTTCAATGGGAATTAAGGGCCTAAATCGCTCAGGTGTATTTGAAAGTACAACTAACCTATAACACTTCTGGCGTACAAGGCGGTGAGCATTTCAGTGGGCCCTGAGGGCATTCAGCCCATCCAGGAGTTGCTCATCATCCTGCAGGACTGAGCCCCTGCGGTGTCTCCATGATCCTTTAGAAAAATAAAGAACTACTACAAGGGGACCCACCAGGCAGTTCTTGTCCAAAATGTAAATCATTGTCTGGAAACAGGGTAGCAGCGCTGAACTGTTTTAGGCTTTTAAAGAGATTATATGAAGGGAGCCAACTATATGATTATGGGGCTTTACTCAAAGGAGGCATAAACCATCAGGGCCTGATTTTGCTACCCTTAAAAAAGTCCATAGGAGTTTTGACATATATTTCAGTGAGAGCAAGATCATGCCCTCTAGGTGGATAGATTTATTGTGCGCATAGGAAAAATACTGAGTAATAAATTACTTAATTCAATGACTGAGGAACTATTCCCTATGTCTCCTACTGCAGTCTTTAAACATAACTTTATTATTATTTAGGAACATTTATATGGATTATATGGCACCTAAAGACCGTGTGGGTTGGGGATTCCACTGTGCCAGGCGTGGTACAAATATACAGGAAATGTCAGCACCTATACCAAGGAGCCTCCAGTCTAAAAGAGAAAACATAACAGTTGTATGAGCCAAAAAAAGCAGGTCAGAGTGTTGAAGATGGCCTAACAAAAAAATCACAGGATGTGCAGAGTTCTTAGTCTATCAATCAGGAACCGTTTTCATAGCGCGCCACCCACCTGGCTATTATCAGATTGTAGTTTCCTGTATGCGTTTTGGAAGGAGTGAGACAAAACAATATTACAATAATTATTCACCTCTAAAAGCCAAAATTGAATTTTCCTTCCAACATCACAGGCTTGCAAAACTTGCATTCAATTCTATGGCAATCACTGCTAAGCTCGTGTCTCCCCTCTATTAAAATATTAAGTGGCATTTGTTTCCATTGCACATTTAACATCCAAACCTGTTCCCTTTGAATTGAATGATAACATTCCTATTGATTTAAATTGGAAGAGGAATAGGCACTGGGAGAGATACATTTGCCAGTTTATGAACCTGTACTTAGCTGATTTGGTCTAATATAGGGATGGCAAATACTGAAGCTTTTAATCATCAAATTGACCACTGGCTGTAGCTGGTCTGGTGTATTAAAACATGCCATCAGCTAACGATTACCAGAAGCAGTCACTGAAGCTGCCAGAGCCACACAGCTAAGTTTCTTTAAGAGCTAGCAGGATAAGGAAGTAGTTGAGAAAAATACACAGAAACGTTTGAACAGGTATAGAAAGGATCTGATGCAAGAGGAAAAAAAAAATGAAACAGTCGGTAGCCCACTTGAGACTGAGATTGTTCATTGCTAAAAGAAATCCAGTCAGAAATCAGGTATTAAGGGACTATAATTATGGATCCTGAATAATGAGGCCCAAATTCAGATACCCCTACTGGTGACCAAAGAAGTGCACACAATCTGCTTTGCTTTGTCCATTGATATCTTTTGTTGGCAATGTATATTTATGTTGCTAAAGGAAATTAAAATGAGTTATAATGCTTCTGTATTTAGATTGGGGCCCTTACACATACTTCTGTCTCTGTTGTTTATTTCCATAATAATTAAGCGGGCTGAGTGTGCAGGCACCAAAAGTAATGACACCATTTATTTGTTTAAGGTCAGGCCATGCTTTGCACAGGAAATGAACAAATGCTTTGCAACGTTATAAAGACAAGGCAACGTGCATGCATGCTGTGGGGGGAGGAAGGGCCAAAAATCCAATTTCTGGCCTGGACTTACAGCAGGCTTGGAATATCTCCTGTAAATACTCCATATCATTTTCATATGGCATCCAAGGCCTCTCCTCTGAACACTATTGGGAAAGTGTACACACTATTGTTGCTGGCCAAATTTCAACTTCCCCTACAAAAAGATAACTGATGTGGTTTTGGGACCTTGACATCTGCAAAAGGCTTGTAAGAAAAAGGAAAGGAAGACTTTTTCCTCCTGGGCAGAGAAGTTGACTAAGCGATTCGGGGAGATGGAGAGTTATCCATAACCTTCTCAGATGACAGACATTGCTGGTTTTCATTTTGTCGGTATGGGCTATATTGTTTTAATATATGTTAAACTGGCAGCCTCATAGGCATGCAGTAGCCAAGACCATAAGAACAGCCATAATGGGTCAAATGATACATCTAGCCCCATAGCCTGTTTTGCCATAATGGACCATGCTTGACTGGTAGTGGACAAAATAAGGCACATTATTGTGCATCATCCAGGCCTGGCTTCTAGTGGTTGGTGGTTTAGGGACACCCAGAAAAATGGACTTGCATGCCTGACCATCTTGACTAATAATACTTGGTTGTTTGCCTTAAGTCACTTTGGACCAGGCCCAATACCTTTACTCATTGGTTGCTTAAAAATCTTTCTGAATGCCCACTGACGTCAAGGATCTTTCAGTTTGGGTCATGATTAAAACAAGGGTTGTGATGTCTCACAAGAGCCCCAGAACACCTTGATGGATGGGATTCCCCAGGGCCCAACGCTAACCTCAGAAATGCGTGTCTGACTCCTATTCAAATCAGTGTCAGCTGTTTGTGCTCATTTGTTGACAGAATTGGCTCCTACATTTTTAAAGAACAAAGCAGACTGTATTCGAGACTATTTCAATATAAATTAGTGATTCCTACCCAAACTTCCCAACTCTCCCACACACAGCCTCAAAATGGTGGGAAGAAAAGGAAAAATAAAATGAAAGGGCAGGTCGGGGGTGAGGATATATTCAGGTTTATAATGCCATTTTTACAGTAAGTCAAAAGGAAAGGTCTAACCAGATAGCACAGATGTGAGTGAGTCAAATAGTTATAAATTACATCATCATATCATCCTGAATATAATCTATTAAACTGTTTCCAGATGCCTTTTTTTTTTTTTTTGCTCTTTTCTAAGTACTCTGCATTCCACTCCTTTCTGAACTGCCGGCAAAGTGCTTGCTTTCCTTATTATAGACCAGTTCATAGCTAGATGAACTTTTTATTTTAAATTTCCATACTTTCCATGTTTCCAAAAGGGTACATTTTTCAGTCCACAAGATGGACAAAAGTAACACATGTGCATTTGTGGGATATAATTGACTATAAAGTCTGTTCTCTGTACAGTGAATAAGTAGCTAATTAACAAAACAATGACATGTAGTGAGCTGCTACACTACAGATTCACTTACGTTATATAGTGAGGGGCAGGTTAGCATGCAGAGGTGCAGACTGGCTCCCTTAAAAAAGGCATACGCTCCCTTCCCCTAGAGTAATGTATGATGTATCAGGCTGCTGGGCCTACTCCGAAAGACCAAACTCATATGGGTATATCCTGGGTGCAGGTTAAGAGACAGATGAAGGGAAAAGATACAATATCCTGTTCCCACTGAAATGAATTGCAAAATTCCTATAGACTTCAGTGGCCTTTTTGACACTCCTGGATGATGAGCGTCTCCAAAACCCTTAATTCTTGTTGATTTAAATGTGATTTGAGGGTGCTTAGCATCTCCTTACAGGTATTCAGTCACCCACAGGATCAGGCGCTATAGCAGGACCTCACAAAATGGAGCAGTACCTAACTTGTCTGAATGTCAGGTTCAGTTTCATTCCAGATGTGAAGTAAGTTTTTTATTTTAACTAAAATTAGTTCACCCTTCCCTAGTTACACTGAAACTTTGTTTGGTAACAATATAGAAAAAGGAAAGTATTTTTAAGTTTCATACACTAATATGCAATATTTTCACACAAAGCAGAACTGTGCTAATTTTAGATGGCATCTTTGACTCTCCAGAATTACATGTTAACTGTAACATAGCAATGATTAGGCAATGATATTAAAGATTCCTCATCTCAGCAATTCCTCTTTGGCAATAGTCTTGGTGCAATATTATGTTTACAGCCATGGGAATATCTGCAAACCAGGGGTTAAGATCACCCTACCTGGAGTAGGCTATAAAAAGGAAGCTGTTTTATTGCTACAAAGCCTTGGCATGGTTCTGCTGAGGCCCCATATTATATTCAGAATTTAGCACTCATCACTATCCCAGTCATAGGATGGGTAGATGCAAGTTAGGGAAGATCAAACTTTTCTAATTTATACTGTAGCTTCTTGAATTAGATTAATTCTATCAGCATTGGAAACAGTTCTCAGTGTCACTAAAGGATGAATGGTTAACTTCTTCCGGCAACATTGGTTCTAGTTTCCAACAGAACTGTACAAAGATGCTTGTGAAGATGATGTTGCTACCCTGCAGAAATAATATGGAATTAAAGTATCCCACATCTCTTGCATCAGTTGAGTATGTTTCTTTCACTGACCTAAAGATAATGCAAATGTGGAATGCTAAGTTTCTTAAATGGACTGTACAATAAAGGGGTACCAGTGTGACCTCGATTACATCACATTTTTGTAAACTGATAAAGATGCTGTGCAATATCTAAGTATTTAGACCTTTTATTTCTATCTATACACTTTATATAGATGCATAGACCTCTAATTAGGGATGCCATTTTTATCTTATTATAATTGGAGGGAGCATAGTGCAAGTACAGGACTAGTCACAGAGAGATCTGTGTTATGTTTCCATCTTTACCACTATATAATCTATCTTGAACAAGTTACTTTATCATTCTGTGCCTCGGTTTCCCCACTTATAGAATGGGGATAATAATTCCTACCGCACATGGGAATGTTGTGAGATTTATGGCCTTGATCCTGAAAGCACTTAGACTAATGTTTCATTCTCCATCATGACGTCAATAGATTGCAGGGTTAGGCCCCTAGTTAATAGCTATACATTTTCTTGAACTCCCTCCCATGGGAAACAGGGTGAGGAAAGTTTGTTAAGGAGCTATTAGTTGTAGTGAGATCCAGGGAGGCTTGTCACAACAACAATAAACACACAAACATAGAGTTCAATTAAAAACAAACAACACTTACAGTAAAGCTTTAATCCTTTTTTAAAACTTTATACTAGGATAATACCATTTGTTCCAGTAGGGCCAAGTAATAAGATCCTTTATCTTTATTTTTCTATTTTCTTTTAATCAGTTCCCCACTAAGGCGAATCCCATGGAAGTCAGCGAGTTAACAAAAAAAAAAAGAAGAATCTCTGGATTTGGCCCTCTAGGAATTAAGTGTCATATGACTAAGCGGAAAGGGAAAAGATAACATTTTACAGTATGCTATATATAGAACAAGGTTTGCAGAAAATGAATAGAGTTTCCTTACTGCAGTTAATATAGTAAAGAATCCCTGAAGGACATATTGATAATGGCTGTTTTGACCATGACCAATCATAAATCCATGCTGTTTTTGTTTCGTCATTATCCAGTTCATTCTCCATCTTTGTGTGACCTGCTAAAGACATCTAGTCTCCCAGCTCTCTCTGCTGTGAAGGTATCTGGATCAGAATGCCTCATTAGATATTTCTTTTAATTAGGTCTTTTGGCTGCTGGATGTTACTGGAAAAATCCACTTTTTTTTTTCTATTTTTGATCCTTTTCAGTTATTGCAGTTATGTAAGATGAAAGCCAGATGTTATATTAATAAAAGAAGTGCCTTTCCTAAAGGGAACCATTCATCAGCAAAGAAGCAGATGTAGCTTTGCTGCGAATTATTTAAATTCCTCCTTTATTCTTTTGAGCCGGAAATCCAAGATGATGTATTTGAAAGTAATAGAATTGTGACTGCAGAAGAATACCTATTTACCATGATCTCTTTAAAAGCAGGTAATAGAGATTTAGTATGTATGCACTGAAGTTTACAAAGCTTAAATTTGGAAAGGGGAAAAAGTTGACAAAATATATTTGAATAAGTAAGACTTCGATACATTAAAAATACCACCACCCCCCATACTATAATACTGTGTTTAAAGTTCAGACATAACACAGATGATTACTATCAACCAGCTGGACATTTTATGCCTCACAGCTATTCACTTATTTTCTTTTGGAGGCTATTCCCTTAAAGCCAGCTCTACATGTAGTCAATGGCAGAACATCAAATCAGTGCTTTGTCCCGTACTCACTGCTATCATATACACATTGCTCTCTGCCCTTATTCTGACCTACTCAAGTGTCTACATTTACAAACCTTATGTTAGGCCTCCCCATTTTAGAAAATTTTGGCCCCAGTGCTCAAGCACCTTACACACTCAGGTTGCCCCTTTGAAAAGAACCTGCTCATGTGAAACTAACTTGTACTATTTATACAAACAAATAAGATATACATCACATAATACTCTCTGACCACAAAATCATCATAACTATAAGTCATGAACAGTTTTAGAAACCTTGTTAAAGGGTTCATACAATTATTTTTTTAAACACAGCATTTTGACAGTCATATGATTAAATATCTCCATTATGCCTTTAATGTTGTGTTTTTAAGATTAATACTAGCTGCTGCAATATAAAGCCCAATACCAGCAGCACTATTTTGCAAAATATGTTCTAGGTGAATGAGCTAATTAACTTTTAAAAATGAGACCTAGCCAATGGATTAAAAAGCAAGCTACTGGAGCTTAATGAGCCCAAAGCATCACATTTACAAGTTAATACAGTATAAATTATTCATGGACATCCTATAAATAAGTGTAATGCGATATTTTCAGCGCTGTTGTTGTCTTAAAATTAGGGTCATCTGAAAAGTAACTTTAGAGATCCAGCATTGTGGGAGCTCATGTTGGTTATGTCTCAGTGATTTCCATATCAAATTTGCTCAGTTTTAATCTAAATGAAAGCTATCTAAACACTTTACCTACTCTCCTCCCTTTCTATGTCTCTGACCAGGCCCTGAACAGGGTGGGTGGGCGCAGACAGGCTGGTCTCTTATTCTGTCATATGACAAGCTTGAAAGAGAACCCAGCAGGTTCTTTTAGTTTGCACTGCTTTCCTCTGCTGCTGAACCTATCTTTAGGGGGCAGTCTGGGTGAAGCCAGATGCAAGGAATATTCTGGAAGCACAGCTACTATAGGTAGCCACGCTATCTTTGGCCTAGTTGTAGCTGTTAGGCCAACATGGCTTCAGGCAACATGGAGACAAGAAGGTTCACCATGGTCGTATGGCTATCAGACACTAAATTCCTATCTTATGCCAATGAAGAGGGATTGCACACACACACACACCCCACACACACACACACACACTAAAAAACTCCATAAAATGAAATGATGACTTACATCTTAGCTTCATGAGTGTGGCCTTCTCTCCATTGTCCCAGAAGGGAAGTTTATTTTTATTTAGGTCAAGGCATTTGAGACTTCACTTGAGTACAAAGGAACTTTGAAAACTGAGACACGAATAAATCCCCTGGACTCAGACACATGCTCTTTCCCCTGCCCCCAATAAATGGTTGTATTTGCTGGGGAACAGCTTCCTGAAGCCTACAAAACTTAACAGCCTGTAACGCATGCAGGCCCAAGATAGCGGATTCTTGTGGTTGCACCCAGAACATGTCCCAAAAATTGAGAAACTAGGGTGGCAGGTAAAAGTGCTCTTCTTCTGATCCTTGCTTCACTTTTAAAACCAAAGTCGAACCAATCCTTTTTATAAAGTTTATTTGGACAACGCAGTTTCTGGCATGCAGCGGACTTAGAAGATGAAGTGCTGACATACCATGAAGTAATATGAATTTCTCACTGTGGCCAGAAATGGAATGGTGGAAATCTCACAAGCAGGTTTGTGTTTGTGAGTTTTCCATACTGGTTTTACATATTAAACAGAGTTTGATAGCTTAGATCAGTTTTGGATGCTTTTTGTAACCAAATATTAACTTTTGAGTTTTGTCCATCCCAAATGCTAAAGCAGAGAGCACTCTTTGTTAGGAATAATACTTATGAATTTAGCTCTCTTTTGATTGATGCAGGAATAACTAAACTTTTTAAAGGGGGCAAAATGAATGTTGAACAATATATAATGTATTATCAGTAGTGCCAAGCCTGGAAATTTTACCCAAGATAGCTGCCACCACTTATTGCTGTCAACAGGTCTGGAGTCACAGGCTGCACTTAGCCAGAAGGCTCCCATGTCCCTTTTAACCTTGCAGCTGACCATGATGCTGCTCCCAACAAAGCCAGTTGCTACCTCCCAGAGTTTCCAAAGGGGACTGAAGCCAAGCTGTTCTCAGGGAAGATAATGGTCCCTTCAGTGACCATGTGAGGGCCAAGAAGGAGAACGAGGAGAGACAGCGATAAACCTCTGGAACTACCAAGAGGGTGTATGTGTTAGGAAATAAAAATGGAAACTATGTGGGTCAGTAGGGAGCAGGAGGCAGACTGAGGGATGTGGAGGAAGAAGGCCAGAGGAGGAAATGCAAGGAACAGGAGTCAGACTGATGAGGTACCAATGAAATGTGTGGAGGAGACTGAGATATGCAGGGAAATGTGGGTTTGCAGAGACGAAGAATGTGATGGATCGGAGGAGACAGATTGGAGAGAGGGAAAGTTGCCTGTCCCATCTAGTTTACAGAGAGATAGAAAGGCAGCTCCATGTACCTCAGGGGATAGGAAAAGTTATGTGGAGTCCCCTCCAAGTAGCAAACAAGGAGGTCTGCATTGTATGCATTTATTTAATATTGAATTTTGAATCTGAGAGAATGACACACTAATTTAGGATTCCCAGCTTGCCCCTCAAGGTAAAAATTAAAAATCAAAAACCTTGGTCTAGAATTTATTTTCATTTTCATTTTTTTAAATCCAATCTCATAATTTTTGGGAGATCTGACGTGAAGTTTGGTAAGTACTAGTACTTTACAAGTGTTCAGATTTTATTCATGCTAGAATTTATGAAACTTTTTGGATTTGTGAACAGTTTTGTGGATATCTGGAAGTGGTCTGGATAGTTATAAAAATATATACCCATATTCATCATAATGACTGAATCACAATATTTTTAGTACTCAACCAACTTTGCCTAATATTAGCCTTTTTGGAAAAAAATTAATCCACAAAACTCTAATTTAGTTTATATATGGTACATAAACCTGGAAGACACAGCTGTACATTAAAGCAGCAAAATAAATATACAATAACATTTAACTAGGGAAAGCTTGTGTGTTAAATAATTTATGTTTCATCACATTTACATGTGTGATTGACACATTGTTAAAGCTCATGATTGTGTGGTTGTTTTTTTACTAATGAATTATAGGTATTTCCTCCATTTTGTTATTTCTGCTACCAATCTTAGATCATTACAAAAACATCAACACTTTGCTTGTTGTGCTTCAGATCCTTAGGGGAAAAAAAACCTTAAATATATTAAGACTGTTTTGATTTCACTACATTTGTAGTCATAACAAAATGTCTTCATACCTTGGAAGTTATTATATGGTCCTTCCAGTTACTCCTGTGTTGAAAAATCTGATACAAACAGGACTGCTACAGGATAGAGGGGAAAACTGGTTTTAAAGGTTGGGCTGGAGGCAGAGGGAATATTGCTTTCTCAGTTGAAAACGGGACTTAGCAAGATTTATTTCCTGACAAAATGGAAAAAAATTAACCGTACTTCATAAACCATATGCCTGTCATTCACTTATTATCCAGAGAAGCTGCTCAAGGTATATTTAAATGAACAGCAATTCATTAGATGTATTAGCCCTAATCTTAAAAATAATAGTTCATTTGCGTAATAGCACAGTACAAGTTCATCCAGCACTTAAAGCCTGTATTTCATGGATTTTTTCCCCAGCAGAATATGTTCAGTACAGTAGATCTTCCCTGGGGCAAGCCTAAAACTGTGAAATTAACTCCCACAGAATCTAAGGACCATCACAAACATTGTCACCATTTTGCTAAGAGCAAGACAGATTTCTTTGCTCTAGCAGCATGTATAGATTAAATAAATAAACAAATCCAAAACAAAGCACTCCACTTTGCACACTTTACCCGGGGGAGATTATGAGAGAACAAGGCTTAATGCATAACTGGAAGGCACTAAGATAGCACAGTCATGAATGTGGTATAAACTGATAGAGAAGAATTCTGGCCTTAAAGTCTATATTAATGCCTTGCAATTTATGAATCTTTCATTTAAATTATGCTGCTTTGGTGTTTTCCTGCTAGTATTCGATGTGCATCTCAGAAAACATACGGGATACAAGCCCTGATCTCAGAACATATCGGCAAACGCTTATGCACATGACAAAAGTTACTCATATGCCTAAGAATTTACAGGGGATTGAGTCCCTAGTATATAAGTGCTTCCTTGTCTCAGGGAGGTGGAGAAAGTGACTAAAAAGGGGAAGCCTTGCATTAATGAGCCTGGTCTACCCTTTGTGGTTTCCAACTGATTTATACAAAGTAAATACCTGCATGGACATGATTATTCTGCTTATCATGAAGAGCAGCTCATTTTGGTTTAATTTAAATTGATTGGGAATCTGTCTAAAACAAACCAAAATAATCCACTCCAATTGAAAGAAGAGTATCCACACAGGAGTTTGCACCAATTTAACTGAAATCAGTTTAAAAATCATTTAATAACCACTTTGCATCCAGAAATTTACTCAGCAGCTCACTACAGTTCATTGATCCTGACAGTGGTGCAGGGACTTCTTTTTTTTTTAAACACACTGATGAACGGTCTAATATTATCTCCAATGATTTAGGCACAAACAGGTTTCTCTGCTAAAGCAGCGATATGGTGTATTTTCCCCAGCTCAGTGTACATTGTTACTAGATTTGTGTGTGGCCACTGCTGAGATGATCACTCTTTATCCCAGTGATGTATTCCCTTCTTCCAGTGTCACAGAGTAGGCGGGAAACACAGGATCACATTCAATGTTGCTTCATGGCTTGTTTTTGCAGATTCCAGATTCCACTGCTACAAAGAGGCATTTCAAATTGACAACTTATTTCCAAAAACAGTCATTCGTTTTCAGGTTTCCTGGAAATTGATCAACTTTATCTTATCATGGTCCATTCTACAATATACCTGTGATGGGCTGCCCCTTTCCCCACCCCTGGGGTGTCACCTAATGAACTGGGGCACCACACTGCCCAGAGGAGCCAGGCTTTCAAACCTCCTCCAGCACATATGCAGGTAGGGCCACACCCAGCCGCAAAAAGACACAGACAGAGATCAGCTGTGTGTGGGAAAATTCCGTCTGGGAACTGCTCAGCATTCAAGTGCATACTCACTCTGGAGTATAAACCCAAAACTGTCTTGTGCTGAACAGAAGTCTATGCATCTCAAAGCTTAGGAAGCTATGCACAGCTTCTCTCCCCACATCCAGTTATTAATTACAAAACATGGGTTTTGGAATAAACAAAAGCAGGTTTATTAACTACAAAAGGTAGATTTTTAAGTGATTATAAAGTACAGCAAACCGATCAAAGTAGATTACTAAATAAATAAAGCAAACATGCAAACTAAGCTTAATATACTAAATAAACTGGCTACAAGTAGTAATTTCTCATCCTAATGATCTTTTAAGCAGGTTGCAAAGTTTCTTGAAGACAAACCACTCTTGCCTGCAGCTTAGAACTCCAGGTATTCTTTTCACAGGCCAGGCACCTTCTAGCCTGGGTCCAGTTCCTTCTCTCCGAGATCAGTCTTAGGTGTTTTTAGCAGTCTTCTTGAGCAGGGTTTCAGTGAAGAACCAGCCTTGATTAACTCACTTCCCTGCCTTAAGTAGGATTTCCCAGTTTGATTCTGCACACAATGTTTCCCAGTTTATTTCCTGCACAAAATGGGGAGGCCTTGTACTCAAGGGTTCTAGAGAGCTAACAGCACTAGTGCATGCAAAGAGGCAAGAACCAGGCCCCTAAATCCCCTCTACATCCAGAAAATGGAGATGGCAAGATCCATAGGGGAGTATACACTGCCTCAGCCTACTTGCACATCTACTGCACACTCTGAGGCTGCCCTGCCATTTCTGTTGGCTGGAGATTTCCAGACAAGTTTTGTTCACACAAGAGATTCTGAGACTTTAGGGAAATTTTGGTTCCAATCTTTTTTTCTGATTATCTGAACCTCCCAGTATCTATGCATCCCTAGAGTTCATTGGCCTATTTGTTACAGAGTAAGATTTGTTTTATATTTAGCCTCTTTTTGGTTTTTCTTTTTAAAAAGCTACCTAATGAGCATGTAACTGTAGTTAATTTCCATGTTTTGGTTTTACTCAGTGACTCATTAAATAACAGAACTATAGTACATAACATTTTGATCATTCAGTGCTATAAGTTAACCTCAAACAGATACATCAGTTGGGCTGATTTAATTAGATAGCATCAAGCCAGAAGTCTGTTTAATTTAAACAAATTTGTATTAGATGTGTATAGCAGGGCTGCCCTTACATTTGTAATAAAGGTCATTTCCTTTATTAATTCACTTCCTTTTACAATGGCATTCTGTCTGCAGGTTGTGGAAGATGCTTCCTGTACAGTATATTGGAAAGACATACCCAGGCACTGACAGAAACGTTATAGATGGTGCATCACCTTTTTAACAGATTCCTCTAATTCCTCTGTTTTGTGGCCCCAGTTGAAGGGACCGCAGACATCAACGGGAATCTTTCCATTAACTTGACTGGGCTTCATATTTGGCCTTCAGAATTTAAATCAACCCCTTTTTTTATTATGTCTGTTTTGGTAAGACTCACAGATAACACTTGACTTTTTTGTGCTTGTTTATAACTTTTTACATAATGAAAAACATGACTCATGAGGAAAGGTTGAAAGAATTGTGCAGGCTTAGCCTAGAGATGAGAAAGACATGGGGAAGGTGTGATGGTCTTCAAATACGTAAAAGGAAAGAGGATAAAGAGAGCAGTTCTCCATGTCTGCAATGGATAGGATGAGAAGCAATTGGCTTAGTTTGTAGCAAGGGAAATATAGGTTATATATTAGGAAAACCATTCCAATTATAAGGATAGTTAAGGACTGGAACAGGTTAACTTGGGCACTTCCTCCGTGGAATCTCTATCCTTGGAACTTTTTGAAGAACAGGCCTAGCAAACACCTATCACGGACGGTCTAATTATTCTTAATCCTGTCTCAATGTGGGGGTGGGGTGTGGGGGTGGGGCAGAGGAGTATGTGACCCCTTCCACACCTACATTTTCATGATTCTATGGAAACTTGACAGTGCAACTGAACAAGAATAGAAGTGAAACTAACTAAGTTCAGAGGGATGCAAAAATAAAACAAACAGCAAATTAGAAATAAATTAGATTTGAATAATTATTTCCATGTTACTAATCTGAGGTATTATCTATAATACAAGAAAAGACATTAATTTAATAATATTTTAACCTGAAATAGCCCTCTGAACTATTGGGCTGCATGTGAACTGTCAGCTAAAATTAACGATAAAAATCACTAACGCATGGTAAATATTTGTCTCAGTGGAACAAGATGGTAAGATTATATTGGTCTGGATAAATGTAAAGAAGTGATCTGCAGACATCTAAGGTGAAGCCAATAGGAGTTTAGCTATTGACTTCATGAAGATGGGATTTCTCCCTATGTTTTTACTACAGGCCACTAAGTTTTAGGAGCTTCTTGTGGTAGTAGTTAGAAAATGTTTAAGCCTCTGTATGTGCATCAGAACGTATTATTGCTCTTTGGTCCAGTCACAGGATTGCTCTGCATGCAGAACCTCTGTTCTATGTTTGGGCAACATCCAGCACAATAAGGTTCTGGTCCATGAGTAGGGATTCCAAATGCTATGGAAACACAAATGATAAATAAAAATAATGGAGTCACTGAAAGTTGCAAGTGAACAGTGGTTGAAAAAATCAGGCTCATTATAAATATCTTGGTCTGGACTTTGGAGTGCATCAGTTGATATTGGTGCCGAGACATCAACTAGAGTTCAATAGCAGCAGAGACTTTGTGAAACATGAGCAACAGGCAAACCAGAGCTTCTAGAGGCTTATTACTGTAGGAGGAGTAGGGGAATACCGATACCTCCTTTGCATGAGTGTGATATAAGTCAAAGAAAGCATGGGGATGCCTTCAGCCCCCACACCAGCACATCTGTTTATCAACAAGGTATAATTTGGCTTCCAGTGCCAGGGAGCAAAAAGGGCTGGTTAGTAAAGAAGGGAAGGGTAATAGTAGAGATACCAGCTCCTGAGGGACGCTTCCTCAGTGCCTCGGTCTTTTTCCCCCAAACTCACATGGCAGGGTAGCTACACTGAGAATAGCTCATTTTACTTCTGAGACACTCCACCCCACACTCATCCAGAGAGTTTATAGAGGCATTTCAACTTTCAGACACACAATACCTCCAGCCACTCCTGCTCCAACTTTGCACCTCCTCTCCTTGGCCTGTGGTGCTCAGTATCATTAAGCCTGCAGTGTGACTGGCTGAGAGGTAGCCAATAAAAGTGGTTCAGCAAACAAAACAAAGGAACTTTCAGAAGCTACAGTGAACTTAGTCAACATGGGAGTCTATTTATCAAAGTGGTTCCTATTCCCATTTCAAGGCAGGTAAAAAGCAATAATAAATATTGAAGAAAGAAAATATATCTGCCAACAGAGCATTTTAATGCATAAAATGCTGGGAAAAAATCAATGCACATCCTGCAAATTCTAGTTTAATGTAACATTTGTTTTTCTTACTGGTAATTTATCTTGGTAGAACTTGACGGTTTTAATATTTAAACAAACAACACATACTGTGAGCTTTCAGCCAAGTGAAGATCAACCATTGACTATCAACAAGACATTCAGAGAATAGGAAACATATGGTATTTGACAATATTTTCTAATTAAGGCTGCGGATTTGTCATCATGGTATGTTCTGGAGAAAGTCATGGTGGATTCATAGTAGCAATGCCAAAAATAATGTAAATTATTGACAGTTAATCAAGTTATATACATTGTATATAATTTGCCCTTTTTTCTGTTCCTTTCATTTAGACGTTATTACTCATCTGTCTTTTGATTGCAAGTTCTTCAGAATGAGGATGATTCTTCCTGAGTGTTTGGAAAGCATCCTAAACTTTCTCCAATCCAGCTACCTCTGCTTGCACTCCACTAAAATCTTTCAGACCAAAGTTCTCTTGACCCTTACTAGCAAAATCTCAGAACTAGTAATCCATCCTCATCCTCCTTGACCCACCATTTGCATTCAGCATCATTCACCATGTTCTTCTTCTTTAAGTCTGTCCTCTCCTGGTTCTCTTCCTGCCCCTCTAATCGCTCCTTCAAAATGTGCCCTTTGAAAGAACTTCTTCATCCCCTCCTCCAACTTTCTGTGGGGATTCTATAGGGCTCCATTTGGTCCCCTTCACTTCTCTCTCTACACCTTGCCTCTGGATATTTTCATCTAGACAAACAACTATATCTACCATCTGTATGCTGACAACTCATAGATCTACCTCTCTTCTCAAGACCATCACTTTCTATCCAAACTAAAATCTCAGCTTTACTTTCTGAAATCTCCTCATGGATGTCTAGCTGTTGGATCAAGGTCAAAAGAGCTAAAAGAGAGCTCTTAATCCACTCCTACCCCATCTCCAAAGCTGCCCCCACTTCCTTCCTTTCTCAGTCACTCTGGAGAACCCCACCATCCTGCCTCTCATTCAGACCTGTAATCTTGGTGTCATCTCTGACTCTGGCTTCTCTCTAGGTTTTCACAAACAGGTTGTCTTAAACTTACTAGTTTTTTTGCATAACCTCTCCCATATCTGACTTTCCCTTTCTATCAACACAGTTTGAACTCCCATCCAGGCTCTCATTTCATGTCTTATCATGTCTCAATTACTGCAACATTCTTTTATCTGGTTTTAACAAATGCTGTCTTGCCCTACTTAGAGCCATTCAGAATGCTGCTACAAAGATCATTTTCCTAGCCCATGATTTTGACCAGGACACTTCTTTCTTTGCATCCCTCCACTGATTTCCCCTTCTGTATATCAAACATGAACTACTTGTCTTTACTGTCCATCCTCTTCATGGCCTGATTCCTACTCTATTTATTGTCTCTGAGATATCCTCCGGTTGAATCATCAGATCATTAAAAATGAAAGATGGAGTTTACTGTTCATGTATGCTTTTTTTTAGTAACTAAAATAGCAAGAGAGTTCTCAGACAAAAATTACATTACGATGAAGTTAAGGTTCAGCGTACATAAGAAGGGCCAAACTGGGTCAGACCAAAGATCCCTCTAGCCCAGTATTTTGTCTTCCAACAGTGGCCAATGCCAGACGCCCCAGCGGGAATGAACAGAACAGGTAATCAACAAGTGATCCATTCCCTGATACCCATTTCCAGGTTCTGGCAAACAGAGGCTAGGGATACCATTCATGTCCATCTGAACTAATAACCATTGATGGACCTACCTTCCATGAATTTATCTAGTTCTTTTTTTAACTCTGTTATAGTCTTGGCCTTTACAACATCCTCTAGTAAAGAGTTCCTCAAGTTGACTGTGTGCTGTGTGAAGAAATGCTTCCTTTTGTTTGCTTGTTTTAAACCTGCTGTCTATTATTTCACTTGGTGACCCTACTTCTTGTTTTATGAGACAGTGTAAATGACACTTCCTTATTTACTTTCTTCACACAAGTCATGATTTTAGTGACTTCAATCCTATCCCCCCCCCCCCCTTAGTCGTCTGTTTTCCAAGCTGAAAAGGTCCAGTGTTATTAATCTCTTCTCTTACGGAAGCCATTCCATATTCCTAATCATTTGTGCTGACCTTTTCTGAAGCTTTTCTAATTCTAATATACCTTTTTTTGAGAGGGAGTGAACACATTTGCATGCAGTATTCAAGATGTGGGCATAACATGGATGTATATAGAGGCAATATGATATTTTCTGTCTTATTATTGATCCCTTTTTTAATGATTCCTAACATTCTGTTCTAAACTGGCCATTTATTCCTACCCTTTGTTTCCTATCTTTTAACCAGTTACAAATCCATGAGAGGACCTTCTTCTTTATCCCATGACAGCTCACTTTGCTTAAGAGCCTTTGGTGAGGGACCTTGTCAAAGGCTTTCTGAAAATCTAAGTACACTATATCCACTGGATGGATCCCTCTTATCCACATGCTTTTTGACCCCCTTAAAGAATTCTAATAAATTGGTGAGGCATAATTTTCCTTTACAAAAACCATCTTGACTCTTTCCCAACAGATTATGTTCATCTATGTGTCTGACATTTGTGTTCTTTATTATAGTTTCAACTAGTTTGCCCAGTACTGAAGTCAGGCTTACCAGCCTGTAATTGCCAGGAACTCCTCTGGAGCCCTTTTCAAAAATGGGCATCACATTAGCTATCCTCCAGTCATTTGGTACAGAAGCTGATTTAAATGATAGGTTACAGACTTCAGTTAGTCCTGCAATTTCACATTTGAGTTCCTTCAGAACTCTTGGGTGAATACCATCTGGTCCTGGTGACTTATTACTGTTTAGTTTATCAATTTGTTCAAAAACCTCCTCTAATGACAACTCAATCTGGAACAGTTCCTCAGATTTGTCAGCCAGAAAGAATGGCTCAGGTTTGGGAATCTCCCTCACATCCTCAGCCATGAAGACCAATGCATGTACATATGGGGGGTAATACCTTAATATTGATTAAAAAATTCTATTAATAATTATTATTTATTTTTAAGTAATTACAAACTTATTTGCACCTTTACTGAATACTAAGAGATAGTTACAAGAATGTTATAGCCAAGATATTTGAAAATATAACAATATGTCCATTTAGCTAATTACATTAAACTAATCAAAAGTTGTACAATGTTTCCATTTCTAGCACCAGAGGACAAGCAAAGAAACATCAAGCAGCTAACCAAGGAAAACACTTCTAGAAAGAAACCTGATTGTGAAAGAAATGGAATAGATCTAGAGGGAAAATGGACAAATACCAAATCACCCTCCCCCTTTCCTTTCTTAAAAAACCCTAATTTTAAATCCACACAAACAATTCTAGAAATATCCTTATTAAAGGAGTTATTTTTAAACACACTGAAGTCTTCATTCTGTAAACTTGAACATTTATGGTAGGAAATGCTTTCTGATTGCTTCCAACTCATATTGCCACTTAAAGGTGAAAATATTTGTTGTTTCTCAAATGCTTTAAAATGGCATAACCTTTAATATGAATATTTATAAATATTTTGTATCTAAATGGAAGCCTTCATATAATAACTTCCTGATATTTTTATATCAATTGTAAGATTTTTATGTACAAACATAGTACAGGTCATTTGATGCTAGACTAATTACTAATCTGAGAAAACATTTAAGTACAAAATATTTATATTAATCGGGAATTAATTAATCATTGGCAATAAAAAGAGAACCCTGAGTGGAGAAAAACAAGAAAACCATAATTTCAAAAATGATGCAGAGTTAAGATCTTGGGCTTTTTAATAGTTATTTCATTTGAAAAAAAAACTGTTTTGAGCAGTCATACTAGAGATGATCATGCTGGTCCCTTCTGACCTTAAAGTCTAAGAGTCTATGAGAATTAAAAACGCCTCTATAAAAGACCAGGTGAGTCTAAATAAAAAGAAAGTTAAAAACTAACTTTAAAAGTTATCTGGATTTTTCCTGCCACAAAAAGAGCAAAGGAAGAAATATTGCATATTTGTTAAACCGACTGCATATTCAGGAGTTGAAAGTGTCACCTAAGCCATTCATGAAGGAATAGATCCAGTGAAAAAGTAATAGCAACCAACCTGAATCTAAACAAGCAGGACAGAAATATGTTTTCCTATAATTTCAAGAAAATAGAACAAAGGTATAAAAGACACTGAAGTAAGCTATCCTCTGCTACTCTTCTTAGACAGCAAGAACTTCACAGCTCATCCTGTCCATCTCTACAAACAAGCGGTCACTCATGGATAAGAAAAACCAGGAAAAAAATCCAAAAGAAACCACTCCAAGAAAGCCTTCATCATAGATTGGCGAGAGAAAGTTAACTAAGACACCACCAATGGATTAGATTTAAATTCATATAATGATTTTATTGAGATATTAATGCTATTGTAAAACTTGAACTACTAACAGCTCCTCCGCTTAGTCACCAAGTGGTTAGACCACATATTCCTGGAGAGGAAATAGGGACTAAACATTGGTAAGCAGAGAAATTGTGGGATTTAATTAGATTTAAGATTCTCAATATTGGTTAAGGGTTGGCTTGTATCAAGACAGTTCCTTAAATGGCATTTTCTAAGTTAACTGATCTAAATATTTTCTTTGGTTTCATAGAATGTAGTTAAAATTGCTTACTGGGCCAACTATAAACTGTCCCATTATTTATTAATAACCAACAACTCTGCCTGCCCTAAAATCTCAGGGATGTATTCTCTGTTAAGAGCTCTCCATAGAGAACCACACAGAAAAAAATTAACAGAATAACAATAACAAATTTCTCATTTGTGTAGTTTAATGTTTTCTTTTTTGTCCTTAATAACAATATATATATATATATATATATATATATAATTATTAATTGTGATTATTTTTCTTGGTCTTAATCATGATGTCTCCTAAGGTTTGTAAAAGAAAATATAACCCCTGTAACTAAATAGTGGGAGCCATGCCCTTGAGCTGACAATAAGAGAAACAATTAGTAAGAGCTGCCTTCCGTTTTTTGTTTTTCTAAATATTTTTAAACAAAATTATTTAGAGTCCAACTATTTAAAACTACCCCTTTCAACCTCACAATATAGGTAGTTATGGGTAAAATGTATTACAAAGATGTTGTAATTGTCCCTAAACCAAATATTATAAGATCAGGAAATTCAGTGGTTACATCAAATTTAAATGAAATCCAAAAATATTAAGGTATGGAAATGTAACCCTTCTGCCCGTCAGAGTGGCAGCAACAAGGGCTGGGTTTAGTATCCAGGGGTTCCATTCCAATAATACAATGCAAAACTGGCTCGAGCCCCCATCCAGTGACCTGGGACAAATACATACCATCCCCCTGTGCACTTTTAAAAGGTAATACTTCCCCTCTCACGAGCACAGAGTCTGAATGTAGCAGAAGCCTTTTAATAACAGAGGGAAACAATGTGGCATTACGTTGGGGAAACACCACAATCAGGATTAGTAACACAAACCATGAGCAAAAGACCCACCCCCAAGCAAATTGAGCCATGCCCTTTCCCAGAGCAGTTCTCCAGTCCAGCAACACAAAGTCACCATTCCCACAGTCCCTATCCCTGGTCAGTGCAGCCCCCCGAGTTCAAAAGTTCATCTGCAGAGTTTACCTCCCAGCCTGGATGGAAAAGGGGGGATATATGGGGGGAACTTACATGCTCTGCTACTCATGTCAATGGCTGACTGCGCCACCTCCCCGTGGGGGTCTGCTGCAGCCTTCACCGCAAGCTGTGCCTCTCTGCCAGCCATTCCACAAGCCATTGCTCTCCAGCAGTCGCCCTGCTAGCTGCTCACCAATATATCTTCAGACCCCCTCCACTACTTAACACAGCACTCAGTGATTTCAGCTCTTAGTAACTTCAGCTCTTTAGTGATTTCAGCAGGTAGTAGGGGAGCCTCAGTGCTGGTGCACCATTGGCCCAAAGTGAATTCAGCTCAGCAGCCTGTAACCAGACTCCTAATAGAATCAAAATTATCTCTGATATTACACAGTGAAGAGAGTGCAAATGGTGAGTAGGACCCTGAGAAGGCACCCACACCATTGAGTACAAATATCTATCACCAGCCTCCCTCAATTCACTGGGGTTTGCAACCCATGTCCTTTGCCTAGTGAGTGCTACTTAGTTGAGGGAAAGTCCCTCCATCATAAAATTCCAGGTACAGCTCTAATATTGCTGATTCACATAACCAGGATAATGATACTTTATTCATTTTGCCCCAATAACAATGAGCCTGGGGATCCCACAGCAGTCAAAGTGACCATTTGGGCAAGCAGTCCCATCATCCTAGGCAGGGTGGGTGTGCCCATGCCAACAAGATCAGCCCCGATGTCCTTTTCCACAGCTCACCACCAAATGTCAGGGTAGAGCCCGTTCTGATTCTGCTTACATACATGTAACAAGGCACCCATTTTTTTAAAATGCTGCCCTGCAGCAAAACCAAGGAGAGGGATAAAATACTGAATGTCATTAAAAATTATTTTGTAGAGTTAAACAAATATTTTGTTTGTTTAGTTGGTTGGTTGACTGGTTTGATGGCCAAACCGAAAAAAAAAAGGTGGAAAAAATTGGGTCAATCCGACACAGAATTTTGTTATTGTTGGATTTATTTTCCCCTTGCCAAAATGGAAAGTCAAAAAATTGTTTCAGGTATCACTAAAGGGCAGAGTTAAGGAGAACAGGGAAAGATGCAGGAATCTCCATGTCCAATGATTTAAAGCTACCAATTCTAGCCCTAATGGGTCACATGATAATGAATCTTAAAAATCAGTCATCAATGTCCATTATGTAATTTGGGGTGGGGAGAGGAGGAGGAAATATTTTTATATCTTTTTTTTCCAGTAGTGGCTGCTGGAATCCTCTTGGAAATTAGATTGGTGGACAGAATGCAGGTGAAGTGGTTCTGCTAGTAACTCCTATTACTATATTACACCATAACACATATGTGATGGGGTGTAAAGACCACACACTAGGCAGCAAGGGGTTAAGAGATTATTTTGGGCTCAGCCAGCCCCACCCCGCTCCCCCCTGCAGCAAATGGCCCATCTGCTGGAGGAATTAAAAGACCAGGAATTAGGTCATTTGGGTGGCAGAGCTGGAAGTGAGCTCCAGCAGCATAGCGCAGAGCTGAGCAGAAGAAAACCTAAAGACTCTGACACAGCAACCTAAAGGGGCTCTCTCTGAGAGAAAGGAGAACCCACCCCCTAGACAATCAGAGAGGGAAGTATTCCCCTCTCCCCCATCTGTGGACCCTGGACATTGGAAACCACCTCTTACTTAGTTTGGTTTGGACTTCCCCAACAGGGGAAAATCTTGGACTAAGCTGACTGGGGAATGAGAGGAAGAGGCCCAGGGAGGACAGCCTTAAGCAGCCTTGCTTGCCAGAACACTGGTAGACCAAAAGGCCTGGGTCAGAGCCCGGTGGAGTGGGAGGGCCCAGGCTCGTCTCCCCACAATCCCCTTGGCAGTCAGGGGTTGCGGCCATGACCACTAGACTATGTTCCCCAACCAGATCCCAAGTGAGGGCCATTACAGTGTAATGGATGAAATCCTGGCCCCACTGAAGCCAATAGGAGTTTTGCCATTTACCTGAGTGGGGAAGGATTTCAGCCTTTGTTTTTTAAAATGACAGATATCATGTAAAAATATGCTTTGTGTGCTGAAGGACAGAAGGAGTTGGATTTAACTTTAACTTCTATATACAGTATGATGTATTTTAAGATATCTTTTGAAAGACAAAGACTTTCCACTTCTCATGGAAACATGTAGTTATACACTCATTGTATGTGTTCTTAATGTTAAGAGCATACAACTGATATTCATTACTACAGCCCACGGGCCACATCTGGCCCGCAAGCTAATTTTGTCCAGCCCCACAAGCTCCTGGCTGGGGAGGCTAGCTCCTCCCTCCCTTTCCCCGCTGTTCTCCAACCACCACCACAGCCTCAGCGCGGCAGCGCTCTGGAGGGCAGTGCTGCATGACAGTGCGTTTGGCTCCAGGCCAGACGTGCTGCGCACTCCGTTGAAACAGCACGGCAGCATGCCTGAGCAGCATGGTAAGAGGGCTGGGGCCAGGGACTCTTGGGGAGCAGTCAGGGGATGGAAAACAGGGGTTGGATAGGGCGTGGGAGTCCCAGGGGTTGGGGGTGTGGCTTGGGGTTGGGGCAGTCAGGGGACAGGGAGCAGGGGGATTGGATGGGGTCCTGGGCGTGATTAGGGGAAGAGGGGATCTCTGGAGGGGGCTGTCAGGGGACAAGGAGCAGTGGGGCTTAGATGGGGATGGGGTCTCGGTGGGAGTGGTTGGGGGTAGGGAGAGAGTAGTCAGGGGACAAGGAGTAAGGGGGTAGATGGGTTGGAGGTTCTGAGGGGCACAGTCAGGGGGGCAGGAAGTAGGAAGGGTCGGATGGGGGTGGGGCCAGGCTGTTTGGTGAGGCACCACCTTCCCTACCTGGCCCTCCATACAATTTTGAATCTCAATGTGACCCTCAGGCCAAGAAGTTTGCCCACCCCTGCTGTAGAATTTCCGCAGTGTATTCTATTTAATATGTATGTCTGGCACATTTTCTTATACTTCTCTCTTTATAATGGATGCTGGATATAATGGACAATACTTGAAAATCTGGCTGAGTCCACTATCATAACTAGCATTAGAGCATTTTTTCTCCTTATTCATCTTCCTAGAAGTCTTCCACAATTTATCATACTCACAGTTTTATAATTATATTTTCTCTTTCTTTTTTTGCTTATACATTCAGAATTGGAGCTATTACTTTGCTGCTGTGATTTTTACTTTAATATGGTAATTACTTTCTAAATATTATCTATAACAATGTAGAGAGCCAGCATGACTAATAAGGCTATAATTCAATTAAGGATTTGTGGTGCCATTTGTCAGTTACTTAAACATCAATCTCAACAAATAGGAAATCTGCATAACCCCTTAGATGAATTATGACCTTGAGTGCAGCACGAAACAGTGCTTTATTGAATAACACTAATTCAAAGTCAGGCTGTATAAACCATCTCTGTAGCCTACATAGAAAAAAATAATGCAGTATAAGACTTGTTTATAGTCCTGCATATCCCTGAGCCTGGAATTTATCAACTAATTATATGGCACAAGTGACAGCAAGAGCCTATATTTTATGTCCTGTTGCAGAAAGTCAGTTATAAAACTTCTTTAAAACTGCTAATTGATAGTATTTATGTCAGTGATGGAGAAAGACAATTTTTCATGGAAACTGTTTTTTTTCTTTTTAAAGTAAAAGACTCAAGATAGCAAGTTCGGGCCTTCCTAACAAGAGATATACTTCCTTTTACAACATGAGTGACGGGAGGAATAATGCCAGATTTTCTGCCTACCACATTTTCATTTTTAGAAAGGAACAACAGTTATTGCTACAGCCATTAATCAATTCTCTACTAAACCTGGGTTTGAAACTCAGCAAAATTCAGTAGTTTCACTTCGCACAGGTTCATGCTGACATTTTACCCACACGTTACCTATGTAAGTTCAGACATTTAATATCATTTACGGTTTGGGGTGCAAACTGACCAAGTTTCACCTATTTGTGTGTCAGAATCATGCAACGCCATGAATTTTGCATCATTTCAGTGCTGAAATTAAAATATAACCTCCTTTGCCAAATACTAATAATTCAGGTTGTACTTAAAAAAAGCTAAAGTGAGTCTAATTTTCCAGCTCTGTTGCGAACAGGACACAAAATGGCAAAAAAGAACAAAAACAACCTAACAACCTCAACTTGATATAAACTTTTTGTGGGATTTCAACATCAATGAATCTAAATCCAAATTTTATTTGTCTTATGGCCTCACAGCTGAACTACAAGACTGTATCTAATCTGGATCTGAGTGACAACTCTTCACTTCTTCACTATGATTACTGGTGTATGTTTCGAAGTCTTTAAGATCCGATGTTATAAGGTTGTTTCCCACTTTCGCATTGATCTTTACCTTTAATATTTTCCAGACAATTCCTAATTGTAAACATTTTCTTGTTTCTGAATTCTTCAGCTCACCAGCAGGCTACCTGGTTGCATAGCAACTTCTTTTTCTGTCTCTAGCTCCCAGAATCGAAAGACTGTGTTACATAAAATAATTGAAGTTTTTTCTCAGATTAGAAGGAACTAAATTGGTGCAGCATGGCTGGCATGTTGTTACCTGATCCTAGGTTTCTACCTTGACAAAGACTGATACTCATACCCCTGAAATCGCAGGTCCATAATTTCCCATTTTATTCTTTAGACTCAATATGGTGCTTCCTGTCACCAGTTATTTCCTATTTTGAAAATAAAGATGAAATAGACACCAGTAGAGTCCGCTGCAACTGCTCAGCACTTGCTAACAGAAGTCTTGAGCAGGGCATTGGAAAAACTGACAAGATGACAGATTATTATTCTGCAGCAGAAAGAAACCCAGACACAAGTCTGGTATTTTGTTCTGAACACATTTACTTCCAAAAAATACAAATCAAAACAAAAACAATAGTCCCAACCTCTATTCAGAAAAATGACCTGGATTTTACTGTACAATTTCCTAGATGCAGGCTTTTCTCAGTAGTTGTCAGCATGTTGTATAATCCAGTCTGTCTTGAAAACAGGGCTGTGACAGACATAAAATTCATAAAACTCCCTCTCTTTTCACTCAGGTAGAGAACATATCAGTCATGGAAATATTCTGGGGGCTCCACCCCTGTGTAAACACACACATCTGGGTCAAGGAGCAGGAAGATGTGGAGGGGCTAGAACAGGCCCAGGAGCAGAGAGGAAACCTGGGACATTTATTTCTAGCCTGAAACCAGCGCCCTCTCCCTGCCTCTCCACTCATTCCCTTCTATCCCTCCAGCTCACCATTCACAGGGAGCTTCCCCCGCTCTCTTTTCATTTATTGTTTGGGCTCTTTCTCTCCTTTTTTTGACTGAAGGAGACCTGGGGTCAGCAGTACACAGCTCATCTCTAGCCCTCTAGGAAGTAAGCTTCACACTGATCAGAAATGCCTGCAGCACTGCAGTATTTCTGTTTTTCTCCAGAGAGCTAGAGCAGCATCAGACTTTGTATAATCTTATGGAGGATTGAGGGGGAAAAGCATCAGAAAATTCTGCCAGGGCCTAGCCTCAATTGACCCTAATTACTGTCAATGTGTTTCCAGAAGTTGGCATCAGGTATCAAATTTGCTGATGAGGATGGCATGAACAAACACGCTCAGAAAGCAGCACTGCTGATTACAGCAGGGTGAATAATGCACACACATTTTCCTTGTGTATGTGTGTGTATTATATACACACACACACACAAAGTCAAAACCTCCCATTCTGGGAGCAGAGTTAGTCCACATTGAAGTGCAACATACAGCCAGTCCCTCATTTTACTATCTCGGAACGAGGACAGACTTTGATTTTAAGTACGGGTTGTAGGGTCTAGATACATGACAGAAACAGCTCTTTCCTTCCCTCACTCCCACCCTAACAAGGGAACGCTTCCTCCCATTGCCTCTGAATAAAATTACAGATTTGTGTTGTTAAAAGACAGAGCCAGATACTGATGATTTCTAATCCCAGATGGCCAGATAGTGAACCCCTTTCTCTCAGTAAGCCCAATGTGTATTCTTGAATCACTGGGACTATGGGTGTGAGTAACTGCTTACAAGTCAGAGTATGGCATTCACATGATGGCCTAGTAATTTCTGAAGCATTTTGAAGCTGCACCATGATACAGAATGACACTGATAGAATTTACAGTAAGTACTAACAGTATTGTATATCCTGTTAAATTAGTCTTGTGTTCTCTGGTAGTGCCTTGAAAAGATGTTCCAAAGCTCTTTTGGTCTTCAGGGAGCTTCATAATGGCTCTTTCATAGTACGCATTCCACGAAGAGAAGTTCTGCCTGGAATGACAACATCCATTCTAACTGTCACCTATTCAGATAAAGGCTGTCTATTTTGAAACATATAAAGTTAAACAGTTAAACAGAGTCACAGCTCCAGAAGGCTCAAAATGCAGTGTGTAGTAGCCATCCTACTTCCCAAATTCCAGAAAGTCTTACTACAGTGCTCCACCATCTTATTCCCACAGTCAGTATTCAGAAGGGCTGGGCTTGAGCCAATAGTCTCAAAGTGCCAGGTTCTTAAAGGAATATTCCACCTCATTTAATACAGTTTGAGATGCCAAAAAGTAAATACTGCACCCCTTAGCTGGGGCACTATAAGAGCTGTGAAATTAACTATTGGCTGCAGAATTTAAAATTCTCTAGATATACTTTTCCAGTTCACTCTTCATGCAGTATTTACTGTAAACTCATTTGTGTTTATGACAGTTTTTTTTAATGAAAGTTGAGTATTCCATTAATTTTTACTATTTGGAGATGTTTTATTGGTGAGTTTTCAAGCTTAGAAAAAGGTTGGCTGGCTTTCTACCACCTGGCTACAATCTCGTTGTCTTCTTAATCCCTTACGGAAGGAAAAAACTCCTTGTACCCTTTTCCTCTCTTGTATACCTGTACAAGGAACAGACACAATTGGGCTTTTTTTTTCAATAGTTGCATGTAACACACACACAAACTATGACTTCAGTCCTTTTGCTAATGGTGTATCTGCAGCCCTAGACCTCCCAAGGAAAGCATGGTTTTAATACATTGAGCTTTCGTCTTACAAGAAGTATCCTTTGGAAGGACATAAAAACACTGAGTTTATAAAGGATTAAATTAGTTGTCACTCGTTCACTGTTAACACATAGCATTAAGCCTACAAAACCAATCTCTCTCTTTATTTAGTGATATGTTATCATTCTGAGCTCTTCTTGTGAATTCTTATTGTAGTTCTTTTCATCTTCAAAGTATTTCCTGAGCATTAGGTAATCTTATTGCACCTCTGGTAAATATTTCGTGACAGATGGGAAAACTAAGGTAGAGAAGATAAGGGACCTGCCCAAAAGCACAGAAAGCATCAGGACCCAACTTTTGATTAAAGTCCACACTTTCCTGGCCCCTATTCCTCCGCACATAAAATATTCTGGTCTCTGCTCTGCATGTTGCATTACATTGTCAGTTCCACTAAAAGCTGCAGGATCTCTGCCACACAAACAAACATTTGAGGTCTGATTCTGATTTTCCCAATACAGGTGGAAATCCAGAGTCACTCCCCTGAAACTAAGGGAATTGCACACATAGTAAAAATGGTAGGAGAGAGACTGAAATCAGGCCTTTTTTCTGTCAATTTATGTAGAATGTTTTTTTCAACAGAATTTCTGCACCTAATAAGTAGTAATGAAACATGAATAAAAGTGATCTAAATATATTCTACTAATAATCAAAAAAAGCAAAAATCTCTTAATTGCTTTCAACTAAGAAAGATTTCCCATGTATAAATGGCATGAGTGGCTCATAATTGTTGCTTCTTACCATAGTTCCCAAGTAGCATTCTGGGAAAATACTTTACTTTTAAAAACCTTCCCAAAACAATTTGCAAGCCTTGTATTTTATTGGAACGTAATCAATCTCCTAAATTATAAAACAGAAGGCTAAATCTTTCAAACCTGGGTTCTTATAGTAAGGCTCCTAACATATTTAGGCACCTAAATAAAAGTGGTCTGATTTTCAGAGGTGCTAAACACCCACAAAACAGTGAGGCCAATGAGAGCTGTGGGTGATCAGCACTTCTGAAAGTTGGACCACTTTTATTTCAGTGCCAAAATGCAGATAGAAACCTTATGTTAGGCACCCAGGCATTAAGTATTTGTCTTAAGGGCCTTCAGTTTGTCAAGCTATGTCAAGCATACTGTGTATGCTTCAAATAATTCTGTGCAATAGAAAAGAAATCAACTTGCATAGAACTTATGATTTGGCATCAGTGCAAACTAGGGGAGGAGAAAGGCTCAACCATGAAGTGTTCTGATATAGCAAACATGTTGAACTCAAAATTTGTTTTCAAATGCATATTCATGAAAAGAAGAGTTCCACTATTTACACAGGTGTAGCAATTACTCAATTAGAACTGAGACCCAGAAGCCTGGCTAACAACCATGCATTTACAAAACGTGTTATGGGATTTTAATGATTGCAGGATCTCTGCTTTACATATCCTCCAAGAGCCAGCACCTCCAGTAGCACAACATTTCTACAAGAATTACTGGACTCTAATTGCCAAGTCCTGCTCACCATAGTTACACAATTAGCCCCAATAAAAGTAAAGGAAACTGGATTTGTCATCCAAGGACCACCACTATTTTCTGCAACACCTAAGTTGTCTTGAAAATGTTCCCATCCATATACAGATTTAACCCATTGCTAGTTAGTTAGCTAATGAGCGTTCACAAGATTAGAGAATATATCTGCAAGAACAAGTTGAGGCAAGACATAATACAAGGTGAGAAAAACAGTGTAACCTTAGGTTAGTGAACAATGCATTCCTGTATTCACACCCTACACACTATTGTAATAATCTTTGCACATAATATGCCTGGGGGGATCATTTGAAAACTAATAACTCATTGGTCTATAATATCATAATGAAAGGTATGTAGCAATATTATACATAAAGTTATGAAGTCCCCCTCAGTGATGTTGTTAGCACATGTTCAAACGATGTAACCTTAACTAGGTAAAAGTTGTTAAACAGGCCTATCCTAAACAAAGAAGTGTGTGTTTACCTCAATTTAAACATAAGTAGTAACCAGGATCCTCAGGACAGCAAGAGGGGATAAATGGTTCCTCAAGACAAAGGACAAGGTAGTGCCTCCAGCCTGGTATCATCAAAGTTGATTGGCAATAACGGGTCAAGTAACCATTCTTTGGCAATGAAGTAGGGAACAGATAAATTTGCATTTTGTCTTTCACTGCAAGACTCCGTGTTTCCATCCTTACAGCTAGAAGGAACTTTATCTACAGGTAAACCTTAGGATAATGTATTTCAAAGAGTGACTGGACTATAAAAGGGAAGGGCAAAAACTCCCCAGCCTTTTTATTTCAGGAGCGATTGTGACCTCAAAATTCGGTCAGCAATCTTACTGGGAGCATGTGGTAAGGATTTCTTGAACCAAGTTTGGCTTGTTAAGTTTTAGCTACTAGCAAGTGTTTTATCTTTATTTCTCTTGTACCATTTCTGACTTTATAATGTCTTATACCTGCACTTGTTTTAAAATCTCTTTGTAATTAAATACCATTGGGGTTTTTTAAGCTAAACTAATCCAGTGTTGTGTCTAAACTGAGCTGTTTGGTAACCCAAATGAAAGTAGTAGGCTGTTAGATATTGACACCCCCATGCCAGGGTAACAGACCTGTAATGCCTGAACTGTCGAGGAGAGGGCTGGACAGTGCAGAACACATGTTTTGGAGAAAATTCAGACTGGGAGTGTATTAGGGATACCCTGCAAATAGTAACTAAGGTTGCTGAAAGTCAGTATGTGGCTGGAGTGTTGCCAACAGGCTGCTGGGGTCAGAATTACTGGTCCAGGCCTGCAGGTATATGCAGACATTCAGTGTATCACCTGCATGCTGCCTGTGAATGGCATAGGTTGCACGCTACAACAGAAAAGTATTGTGAGACACCCAAGGTCACAGGCCAGGTGGTGACAACCCCTCTCTGATCTTGAATGTGACAATTAGTTTCTGTGTGATGAAACTCTCATTCAGTCCTGTTAAAGTCTCATCACTGGCTCTCAATTCTCTCCCTAATCAAACTCAGACTCCTTATTTTCACCCGCAGGCTTCTTCACAGGTAAGCTTTTTTTCTGCCTCAGCTGCTTCTCCCCCATTATGCTTTTTTGCTCCACCTGCTTGCTTGAATGCCCCTTGTGTCTCTCTTCTACTCTTACCGCTGGGCCTACTATCCTACTTCCTCCCTCACACACACACATACACACACACACCCTGTAAGGAACTGTCTTCCTGATGCCAATGTCCTTGCCTCCTCCCTTTCCCCCTTTAAATATCTTGTCAAAATCCATTTCAAGTCTCCTTATAGACTAGAGCCCCATTAACATTATTAATGTTAATAAGTAGTCTCACTGGTTTGTGAGCTTCAAAACATATGACTTCATAATCAAAATGTCTTCCCATTTCTCCCTGGGTTGTCTGAATTTGGGATCTGATCCTGCAAACACTTTCTGCCAGAAACATTCCCATCATCTCCATTGGAGTGGCATGTGGTTGTTAGCATTATGCATAATAATATTTACTCCTACAAAACTAATGGGGATTGAATGAAAAGGGTCATTTAATGAAGTTCTATAAAAGTTAGATTCTGTAGTATTTTAGAGTAATAGAGAAATGTTGCCCTATCTATATTTTGAAACCACCCTCTAGAGTTCTATCAAAGGGGTATTGCTCACTATTGTATTTTATAGCTTGGCAATTATTGTTCTGTTATGCTCTGTAGAACTTTTCAGGATACTAGATTCTGAACCCTTCAAGAAAGGAAATCTAATGTTACCTGGACTGTATGGTGCATTGCTACTTTATGGCCCTGCAGTATGTTGTTAATAACTAGAAACAATCACTTAGGAAAGTGGTAGCCTAGTAACAAAACACCACCACACTGGGTGAAATCCTTGAAATCAGTGGGAGCTTTGCTATTTGTGTCGATTAATCACCCTTTGTATTCTGAAAACTTAGTTTGATCATTTTATATTGTTATCTTTGCCTTTTTTTTAATGGTTAAGGTCATAAAAAAAAGACAACCTACTGCAGTTGTGAACTGTATGATGCATTATAAGAAGCTGATTACTATTTGATAAAATATTTATCAAGTAACAGTAGTGAAAACACCACAGCTTCAGACAGATTCTCTTTGGGACATGTGCAAAGGGTCTTAAACAAAAAGACCAAATGGAATTATTAAACAATAATAATGTTGAAGAGAATAGAAAACACAGCTTTTCTTCTGGAGTCCTATTTGTTCTGTGTCCTTACAAATTTAAAAAGGAATGGTTTTACAACATAATACAAGTGAATTATGCCTTAGATTTATGAGGTATGAAATTAGACATTTTTATGAGCTACTTTGCATGCTTAATCACAAGCATTATTATAGCATCTTGTAGCAGAAAAGGAAACAGTTAAGTGGTATTGTGTTGAATTGGACCACATACTCACTAATTGAGGATATGATTGCAATAGAGTATTTTCTATGGATCCAACCCTGTATTTGTAATCCAGGTATAACTCTCATTTAAGTTAATGGAAGTTTTACCTAACTATGACCTGATTTCTGCCACCTTTACTGATATTTAATACTACTGTGTTCCCCAAGTAATCTCAATGGGCCTGTGAAGAGTGCATGGCAGGGCACTCACCTGTAAATTGTAGGGTGAGATCGTGGCTTTGTAATACCGTTCACAGGGCAGGCTGCACAAAGGGACTTCGGCAGGATCAAGCCTTGAAAGCAAAATGGGTGGGACCTTGTTTGTGAATTCTGCTGGTGCTTAGGGGTGAGTTGGGGAGCAAACTGCTGGGAAGCATTAGGACTTGGGCAGTTGTGTGCATGCCAAGAGTTTAATGCTGTGGATTTAAGTGCCTACATCCTCCCTGTGAATCACCGTCAGAGAGCTACAAGCCCTAGCTGAATGAGCCTCAAGCATCCTGGGAGACTGATAGATCCACTTTACATACATCCAGTCATGGATGTGACCTATTATCAGAGGCAGAATTAGAAGTCATGGGTCCCTAGGTGAGTCATGCGCTCTGCCCTTAAGTCTACACCTCCTTCTTTTAGGCCAGTACTCAAATTAATGTAATAAAACTGCTAGTCAGTGTTTACTTTGTAGGTCAATTTTTTTTTGTGGAGCTGCATAGGAGGTTCTGTGATCATTCTAATTTCTCTTCATTATTTCCCCCACCGCCATCATCCTATTAAGAAATCACACAGGCAAGGATGGATGACAATTCCTTTAGTACTCATCCACATTGTTAGTAGGGAGTCACATGAGAGGAGCCTGCAGTGCTCCCTGCTGACTAAATTTATTCCTCATGCCACTGAGGAGACAGCTCAATCTTGTTTCTTAATAGCTATACCTACGTGTTTGGAGTTTTTGATGGATTGTAGTCAATGGAGTGCATGAAGTGCCAGTTTTCCAGGGCAGCATTTTATGCTCCATTGCAATAGGTATTAGAGGCTATTATTCTAAGATGGACATTGATGGAACGTTTGCCCATACATTGCCATTTCTGTTTGTCTTTTCTCTTGCCAAACAATGACACAATGCTCTTGATTTCACTATAAAGGGAGGAACTGAGAAGGTGGAATTACTAAAGATGTAATGCTAAAGAAAGGGTCATTTCATAAATAACTGTCCATATTATAAACATTCCTGAAAATTAAAGCACAAATCTCTCAATGGTTAAAAAAAAAAAAAAGCAACCAGAAATACCAAAGTTACCATGTATTCTAGACAGATGGTCTACTGATCTGGGGTGTTAACAGACCACTTACCCTAACAGACATTCCTTTTGGGAGCCTTATTTACGACTTGCCCATCACATATGTGCTATCTTTAATTAGGAAAAATGTGTTCTGAGTCATCTCTTAAGTTGGTAGGGAAGTGAGTTTGTTGGTGAGGAGAGGTTTGATTTCTGATTATTTTTTGGGGGGTGGTTGGCTTTTTGGGTGGAGATAGGGGATGTTTTCCTCCCTCTTCTGAAAAACAATTGCTGTAACATTTCACCTTTCAAGTTTCCTTAGTACTATTTTAAAAAAATGGCTGTGTACTAATAAATGGTCTAGTAATAGTAAGAGTGCTTCATGCATTAGCCCCTTCATGGACTTTCATTGGGTTTTTGCTTTCCTCCAGAACACATTCATTTTCATATTTAACTTTCTCAATTAGCCCTTTACAGTGGTCCTGCTTTGCATCATTGTATCACTTCCTTCAATCTTCCTTCATTTTTCCATATGATCACTAGCCTTTCTAATCCCAGTCAAGAGTCCTCATTATAACTGTTTTCAGTGTATAGAAATGCAGCTCTCTGGTGCTTTCATAACACTGCTCTACAGCCAAAATGCTTCTGAAATAAATGTAGTCAAACTTTTCTATTTCTGGGTCACTGAGAACGAAAAAGATGCTTAAAATTGTTGATTGGCTCTAGTTTTAGAGGGCATTTAGGGGGCATTTAGAGTATTTTGTATCATAATTTAGTATACTGTAGGTTATAACCAAAGAAACACTATATTCAGCCATTCATCATCTACCATGCAACCAGTCCCATCTCAGAATTCAAGCTGTGCCATAAACATACTACTTTTTAAAACAGATACCAGTTATTGCAAAAAATGTTGTTCCTTACTGTGGAACATTTTACTGGCGCCAAAAATTTTTTACCACACATTTGTTTGCAGAAACTTCACACATACACCCAATGATATTTCAGATGTCCTCGTGCTTGTAGTGAACTTACTTTGCCTTTATTTTAAAGATCATTTCATAATCAGCTTTGAATTGTTAAGAGGAAAATTAATAAAATGCAGTCTTTTGTATGCTAGTAAACCCTAGAGGACTGAAATCTCCAGTAATGCAGAGACCAGTAATGATATACAGGATCTTTCACGTCTAAATTACTGGTTCAAATCTTATCCAGGTTCAATAACTGGAAGTTAATATTATCTGATGGCAGTTGTGAACTTGCAGAATGAGTTGGAAGTCTGAGCCTATTTCCCCATGGACTCCTCTCTACCTTTAAACTCCATTTGTACTAATAGGCAATCTCAGCAGAAAGGCTGAGTTAATTGGAGTTGGCAGTGCTCTCTGCCTTAGAAATGATACCTTCAGAATTGTACTGAAAAAATTCCATCAGTGCAGGATGATGTTCACAAGCATCAGTTTCACTTTAATAGGGCTTGGGGTTGGTTGGTTTTTTTGAGTTCCAGGGTGTGTCTTTTACATAGGTACTGAAAAAATTTAATATGTTCTATGTACAAACATAAGAAATCATATTTCTCCAGAAGCCCAATAGGCTAATGTGTCAAAACAGGCAAATATAACCTCAGACCCTTCCCGGAGATGAGATCCATTGCCATTATTTTACTTTGTGGCACAAGTAGTCCATCTCATTCTGATGAAGAATCTTGCACAAATTGTACATGCATTGACTTGCATTCCGAAGGCCAAGCATACAGCACATACACTAGAGGTGTTATTTTAACAACCCACTAAGTCCCCCAAGTAAATCCCATGTAGAAAACTCTTTTTAGTACAGATCCATATTTTAAATGGTACGCTTAACAGGTCTGGCCTTCAAATGCTTCATAGTTTGTTATTGCACATCATATAAGCAACTATCAAGCTATCATGTATTGTACCATGAAGGCAAATAGACAGGGAAGTCCTGCACAAATATGGGCCCAGTATAAGAACCTAATGTGTAAGAAGACCAAAGAATTACTTTTTCTAATACAATATACTCAAGCTTTTTAGGGGGGAGGAGTGGGTTTGCACAATCTGGTTTGTTTAATGCCAAAATTTCAACAAGAATATTAAAACAATATTTTAGGCAGATAAATTGGTAGAGTGCATATACCTATGATGAAACACATGAGTCAATGTATTTCTATAACATTAAAGAGTGCAAAAACACGAATAAATGCCAAATCAAATGAAAATAATATACTCCAGATTAATAGCGCTCTTGCCAATTAAAGAAAAGTCTTATCCATTACAACAGATGAAAATGTTTTGTTCATAACTGTATCAAACATATATGGACAACTTTACAAAGAAAATGATTATCACCTGCTAGAGACGCAGTACAAAATATGGGTTATGCAAACTATGATCAATGAGTTAAAACCAGGCTCATTAATAAGAGCAAAGCACCATGGAACATTTTTGTAGGGCAGGTAAGCTCATGTCATCTAGCCACAGAACAGGCATGTTTTGTAATGTGGTATTTATTAAAAATGAATAGATGTTGGAATTGGTACAGCATTCTGCTCTAGCCTAATAGGGTGTCATTTTTTCTACTTTGATTCTTTAATAAAATGATTTGGGATGATTCTTTTAGAAGAATATAATTGTTTACAGCAGGATAAAATAGACATGATGCCATATACCCTGGAGTAGGATTTCTCTGAAAATTGGGTATGGTTCACTGAAATGTAAATGAGACCATTCAATGTGTCATTAATAAGAGACAAGGCGTGTGAGTTAATGTTTCACCAAGAGAACCTGGACCAAGAGAGAAAGTTTCAAGCTCCATAGAGCTGAGCTGACCTGAAGAGCTCTGTGGCGTTTGTAAGCTTGTCTTTCAACAACAGAAGCTGGTCCAATAAAAGATATTACCTCATTAACCTTGCCTCTCACATATCCAACATAGCTGCAGCACCACTGTGGCAGTGTAAGGAAGTTCCCAAAGGAATTAGAGAAGATCATTAACTTACTAGATTCCTGCCTCCTAAAGTCAGACAGGCACAGGCTATGGAACAAATAGAGAGAGGACTTTTTTTTTCCTTAACACTTTTCAATTAGATTAGATATCTCATCATCTGGGCCACATCCTGCTGACACAGACAGAAGCCCAAAGAGGCAGTGGGACTAGGGTGACCAGATGCCCCAATTTTATAGGGGCAGTCCTGATTTTTTTTGGTCTTTTTCTTATATAGGTTCCTGTTACCTCCCACCCCGCCCCAGTTTTTCATACTTGCTGTCTGGTCACCCTAAGTGGAACTACTGCAGCTCACCAGTAAGGGTGAGCAGACCAGGCAATGGAGAGTAGAGCTCAGTAGCAAAACACGGCACAGCAATGCAAGCAGTGTTAGGAGTGGGGAGTGAGTCTGCAGCCGTGCAGAACCACAGGTCAAAATGCCCCTTGGCAAGCTGGAGTTCCAAAGTCAACAGCGCTTTTGGGGATCGATTTATCGCATCTAGGCGAGACATGATAAATCGATCCCCAATACATCAAACACTACCCACCGATCAGCGGGTAGTGTAGCCCTACCCTTACTTCTTTGCCCCCTTGCATCTTATCCTGAGGAATCATGTTCTAATGTGAAATACACTGTGTTCAGTATTCTAAAGATGTTTGCAGGGATCCACATGTTGTAGAAGTGTTTGCAAAATTCTTTTGCTGACCATCTGCAGACACAAGAAAGTTCTTTACCAAACCACTGCTGCACCACAAACACATGAAATCTGATTGCAAGTGCTTCCACACTAAGTTTAACAGTTTATACAGCTCTACTCCAAACCTCAGATTTGTTTAGGATGAAACGTCATTTAGCAGAAGTGTTGAAAGCTAAACTACACCTGCCTGAGACCCAGGACAGATGAGATTTAGGCCTGGACTAGAGACAGCTTTTCTAAACTTAAATATGTCCTAGATTTACTGCCCATTATCTTATAGTTGGATAGGGCTAGAAAAGTTATCTTCATCCCATTTGGAAGATGGTGATTGTCACATTCTCTGTGGGATAGACAGTACTCACTTCTAGCCCTTGAAGTATCTTAGTGCATTTTTATGTACAGAAAAGGCCTTTAGATCAGTTTTTTGAAAGAGTTTATGGCTCTGAGTCCCGTACAGTTGGACATGTGGAATTAAGGCACCTGGTTTTGATGCAGGAGGATAAAGTTCCAGTAAGAAATGTTAAAAGCTCTCTAAAAAATTTGTAAAACAGTGTTTGTGACTTGTATTCCCTATAGGGAATACATGATGCTTTGGTCAAGGTTTTTTATTTACAGCCATTTGAGGTGTTTCTATGGCTCACTTGCAATTTTGCCACTTTTAATTCAGTCATTCCACACCAATAAAATTGTTATCTATATCACCATGTATTCCATATACACAAACTTACATATTCATAGCTGCATGCAGTATACACACATACATATGTTTGCATTGCATTCATATGCAAATGGTTACATATTCTGTACATTATCAGGTCAATGAACACTGGCCAACTGTCATGGGGCTAGTACACCCCCATCAGCCTGGCGGTCGCCCCATGGTAAAGCCAAAGGGTTGCACCCAGCCTCAGGGTCACATAGTCCAATGGCTAGAGTCAATAGTTTGCCCCAGCTGAAATACTATGTATGATTCAGATCATCCAGCTCAGAAATATATAATAGAAATAAGAATCCAAAGATGAGCAACAGAAATCATTAGAGACATGGTAAGGTTTCCATCTGAGAAGAGACTGAAAAATTCTAGTTTAGAGAGGACATGAACACAAAGGTACAAACAAATAAAGGTCTATAGAAGATAACTAATGCAAGAGCAAAGGACAGGCAAGAGTTAAGGTGAAGGACTTAAACATTTAATGATGAAAAATGAAGGCATTATTTAGTACATGCTTAATCTTAAATTCATTGCCACGTTATTGAAGCCAATGGGTTGTTAGGTTTTAATAAGAATTAGACATTTCCATGGAAAGTGAAATTCCATGTAGACTCATGTCTCCAGGACATTAGGAAGAAACTTTTCCAGACAACAGCTTATTCCATTCCAGGGTTTCCTGTACCAATTTCTGAAGCATCTAGAAGAGGCTGCTGTCAGAGAGAGAATAATAGACAAGATGGGCCACTAATCTGCTCTGGTATAATGTCTATGCTAGTAAAGGGATTCATATTCCTTTTTCTTGTATCTTCTATTTTCTCTCTGGCACCAACTGTATTTGTTATGTTTGACACGCATACAAGAATGTTTGGCCTGTTACCCATGTAAATGTAAAATCATACAATTTGCAGTGGGTTTTCTGCTGCCATTATCACAAACAAAGTACTGTGCCCATTAGCTGGTTACAGAGGAATTCTTGTCATACTTTGGAGCAAGCTGACAATGAATCAGAGCAGATTGAGCCTTGAAGCTGTGGTTAAGCAGTGAACAATTCAGTGAATTGCTACCACAGCTTCAACATTTCTGAAGACGTTAGCCTTCTGCCCAGTGTTATTTTTGTTGCTAGTACATAGCCCACAATACTGCCAGAAATTCAGTGGCTTTGGCCTGATTGTGTAACTTCACTCACAGAACGTCAATGGGGCAGAGTAAGTAAAGTTCCCAGAACTGGGCCCTGAATTCTACAACTGTCAGCCTGAGTGCCAAAAATCTGAGCAGAGTCTAACTTGGTGAAATTTCAACATTCTTCTTGCCCTTCCAGCATATAAACACAAACCAAGATTCCCTTACACTCAGACCACTGAGTAGTTTACACCTCTTACACCTCACCACTTAATCTGGCCCTCTAAGTGTAAGGCCAGGTCGCAGCGGGTGGAGTTCCGAAGTCGACGAGGAGAGCGCTCGGGGATTGATTTATTGCGTCTATACTAGATGTGGAAGTGACAGAGTCCTGTGGCACCTTAAAGACTGACTAAAGTATTAGAGCATAAGCTTTCGTGGGCTAATACCCACTGCATCCGACGAAGTGGGTATTAGCCCACAAAAGCTTATGCTCTAATACTTTAGTTAGTCTTTAAGGTGCCACAGGACTCTTTGTCACTTCTGCAATTCCAGACTAACACGGCTACCCCTCTGATTCTATACTAGATGTGATAAATCTATCCCCGATAGGTCGATCCTACCTGTCAATTCAGTCAGGCTTGCTATTTGCTAGTATCACAGGGACATTTCTGGGGAAAGAAAAGGATGGGCCAAAGTTACATGTATCCCCTGCACATCAGGATGGCTGCACTATGGTGGGGGGTGGCGGGGGGAGAATCACTGACTATGTTATACAGGCTGAGCTAAGGTCACCCTTCCCTGTGCTCCCTCCAGGCTTCCAGAGGTTTGTCGTCTCCCTAGCACAGCTGGTATGCTGCATTTCCTTCTCCCCTTCACCCCTCCCCCAGAGCAGCTCCTGCTCCTCAGAGCCAATGGTTGTGTGGACAACAATCACCCAGGTATGATTCACTGCAACTGATACAAGGAATTCTTTGGTATCTTAACTGAATGGATATAAACTTGGTGATAGCTGGACAGTAAATGTTGATTTAAAAAGTTGGCTGCCTCTAAGGTGGTAGGTGATCTGTCAAACTGTTACCATGATAAAAGGAATCCTACAACAGCTGAGTACTGTAGATATTTGAATTCAGTTGACAATGGATTTCTATATCAAAATGTATTTTTAAAGATCCATGCCTACACTCAGTTAGTTTTATAAAAAGTTAATATGGCTCGTATGTTAGAATACTAACTTAGTATTATATTGGTTCAGCATATTACGTAGTCAGGAGCTATTTTGAAATACTTGATCCAGATTTGGGGTCAGAATAAAAAACCTCTAGTTCCATGGGTGGTTTGGACTTATTCAGTGGTTTGGGCCCATCTTTACTCAAAATCCTAAGAACTAATATATACTTTTGTATATTTGCTTTCCTACCATTGCTGATTATTCAAAACCAGCCTCTTCCTCTCCAATTCATTCACTGTTGGTATAATCCAGTGTTTGTGCGATCACAATCACATATATGTTGATGAATTATGCCACATACTGAAAGAATCAAACAAGATTAGGGAGAAGTGATATTTCTATTAACATGAAATAATCACCAATAATGGGAAGTATATGGTATTGTCATTTAATTTAGCAGAATATCATACTTCAAAGTTTGATTAAATATGCTCTTTTAAGAATAATGGGCCTCATCCAGTGGTCACTGAAGACAGTTCTGATGAGTATTGGCTGAAAGAAGGTATGTGCCTGACGTGAGTCAATGCAGGAAATGAGAAACTACAGTACAAAATTACCCAATATGGCCCAGGCCCACAAATAGCTCCTAACTGCCATTGAAATGTAGTTCTCTATTTGTAATGAGCACCCTTGTATATTTTAGTAGCATTTTAAGTGTTTTAATATAGAGCTGTTAGATATTAAACTTAATTACCGACATTAATTTTGGCTTTTATTTTTGCCTTGTAGCTACCACATGGTGAAGATAATGAGGTTGCTGTTTTTTAATATTAAAATTTTGATTGAATTTGTTCAAATTTTTGGCTATTGGTGAAAGTGACAAGCTAACAGAAGTGAGTTAAGCCTGGAGCCAAGCGATCTCCAATCACGACCTGCAACATGCTCACAATTCCCAGCATTGGAACTCTGTTGAACAAAGCCGGCAATCAGTGCTAACAAGTTGTGCTGTGGCCCAAGAACAATGTTGTGTGCCACCTCTCCACAGAGGAAATGTTAATGTTTAAACCTACTCTACAGCATCATCTAGACAAAAAATGAAAGAGGCAGCATTTTAAGCAGATGAGTTTTCACCATGTGCATAACATCTTGCCCCATTTCATTGTCGCTTCATTTGTTTTTACTAGTTTATAAAGAACCTATTGCATATATCAAGCAGTTGTATACTAAGGAGTTTTATGTAATTAAACCAAACACACATATTAAACCCATAATTACTAAAAGATTTACTAAAATAACTTTTAGACAATCTTCCTAACTCACAAGTTCATTAATTTACCTGCAGATGAAAAAGCACTTGCATATGAAAATGGTAATTAAGAAAGCAAAGAACAATTTCTATGTGCAGTTTGGCATTTGCACATACCACACAGCTGCAAATTTTGCAGGTGCTGTTTTTTCCAGTCTCGACCCTGTGCTCTCAACACTTGAATTCCATCCTGAAAGAAAGACAAGATGGGTGAGGTAATATCTTTTATTGGACAAACTTCTGTTGATCCAACTTGTGTGTGTCAGAGAAACCAATAAGTATTACCTCACCCACCTTGTCTCTATCATCATGTTGGGACCTAAACAACAACAAGTGTACATATTCTGAAAGAAGTTAGTTGCAAAGTTTAGTTTTCTTATTGCTGTGCTAGTTATGGAAATTTGTGCCGAGTTAGTTTGTTCAAGCGAGGAGATGGATTTATTTCCTAGTTTGCCACCATGTGGATGGGAAGATGGTGGACGCAGTTCTTTTTTACCCAGTCCATGTGGGACTGAGGGTAGACAAGAGGGGCAGGGGAGTGAGTCGTCAGTCTGGGAAGGCTATTTTGGTCCACCTTTAGGACAGGGTGCTCTAGGAAGGAAGAATATTTGATTTTGAGGTAAAAAATCTTATCGTGACGCAAGCTGAAATAGTTGGCCTCTCTCTGTCTGCAGGATCATCAGAGGTGCTGCAGCTGTAGAGATTATTTTGAAAGTGTCTCTCTAAAGCATGTAGCCTTTGTGAATTATTATTTTTAAGTTACAGTAGAACATCCAGTTCATTTTTACGAAAGTAGTGTCACCGCTGTTTATTGCATGTCTAAATTTCAGGGGATGGAGAGGGATCTTAGTGTTTTTGGTGGCACTCTATAAGTAAGTGAAGGAGCACATTCCTTTTATAGATGGGTGGGACACAGTACATGTGTGGGGGGGAAGGTTTGTTGGGGGTTTTTTTGAATGTACAGGCTTGCTCATGTTTCTTCAGGCTTTCCAAAATGTCCTTATTCTTTAGCCATGTTTCTGTATTTGTAACATAACCTTTATACAGTAATGAATGTCTGGCTGAGTATGACATAGAAAGAGCAGTTAAGGGGTCTCATGGTCACTGAACAAGGATGAGAACAAAAACAGAGGAAGTTGTGTGAAAGTGGGGGAGTGTGTCTTCTAGAGGTTAAGTTCTGGCTGTGGCTACCTGTTGCTTCCAGGGGTGTGCCTACAGCCATACCGAGAAGTTATATTCTCAGGCTCTCGAATGGGAGCATGGAGCACTATGGTGAGCTGTATTCATTACATCAGCCACAGATATTCACCTTGCACCACTCTCTGCACACTCTGAGTAGGACAGGCAGCTTGACCCGGGCTTTGGCCCATCCTGGCTGGCCACAACTCTTTGGGGGCACCGAGGGCCACCAGGCAGGCTAGCTAGGCACTCTCTTAATTCAAGACAGCATGTTTAGCAGTTCCTAAAGAAGAGCTCTGGAGAAAGGTCCAGAGAGACTTTTGCTCCTTTCTCACCTTCACCCCCACACAAATGAAGACTTAAGTGCTCACAGCTAGAACTATCATGTCCCTGGACAACATTATAATTCCAAAGTAGAGCTATACGATGAGAACCGAACATCATTCTGTTACCATCCAGGACATTGTAAACAATCCCTTTTAAGCAACAGTGAAGTTTTCATTCATGGTCTCTCTCCAGTCATATTCAACCTTTCCATCTGTTACTTACTTTAAAGTAAGGAGGTCTAATCCAACTCTTTTTGGAGAAAGGAGCAAAACTGATAGCTTCCAAATAGAAGATATTGGTACAATCTTGCTCTCTCACTCAGGACTTAAGTCAGCAATTTGGAATAAATGAGTGTCACTGCTGGACTTTAACAAAGGCAGAATACAGGCTTCAAATTATTGTGCACCTTAAGTCTAGAGTCATATGATAAATGTAGCTTACCATGAACCTTTGACAGCCTCACCTTGACTCTACTCAGCGATTCATCTCTGATGGTATTACCACTATTCTAATCCTCTGAACAGTTGGGATGGGTTTCTATGTTTTCTGTAAATCAGACCAGTAGAAAATATTCCCTCAAATGAGGGATTGCCTTCCAAGGCCACAGTGGCCCAAGATCCAGAATGAGCAATAGGCATGCTAGGAAGATAGAGACAGATTTATGCCTAGAATCTCTTGACCCAGCAGGGCTAGAGACATAAGTTGTATAGGAAAGATAGGATTCTCAGCTTTCCAGTGGAGCCTAAATGTTCCCTATGCATCAGACCTTCTCATGTAGACAACTATGCTATGTATAGAAGAGGCTACGGTATGTAATTTCTCAAGCTAACATTTTACTAGTTATGATTTTCCTCTCCCTGCAATACTTGTACAGCTAAGTTCAAGACGAATGGGATTTACAGGCAGAAAGATTCAAAAGTACCATGTAGAGGGGATCAGTGACCGGCTAGTATGCTACCTCATAGTTGGGCACAGGATAACAACCCCTTTGTCTCTCTCACCCCTACCCCCAGTCAGCGACAGCTCAGACCCCTCAGCAGTCTATTCTTTCTTGCAGCTCAGGTCTCAAGCCTAACCCCTTCCAGGGCAACAGGAAACTCTAACACACACTCAACATTCAATGAATCTAGATCACACCTTCAGTCTCAGTCCAGACACATTAGTCCTTGCCTCTTTATCTCAAGGCTTACATCTCCCCTTCTACAGGGGCTAAAAGCCAAGTCCACCCTCTCCTCTGGGTTCCAGCCCAGGATCTTTGTGATAAACAGGTAAGGGCAGTTTCTTACAATATCTCACTAACTCCCTGAGCTGCTTTCCTACCTTTGCCTGTTAGCAAGCGTCTGTCCTGGAGCTGCAGTCTCTGCTACTTGCTCTTTAGAGCATCACCTCTCTGTACAGCTTTCCCCCAGTTTGTTACTCAAGCTCTTTCTCAGGAGGGTTTGTAAGGTCTCTGTCAGTCACCAACCTCTCCCTCAGCTGCAGCCTTTTATCACAATGGTGATAAAATGGCTGATTAGGGGAAGCTGGAGAAGTAACTGACCCATGTATTAACCCCTTCCTGTCTGCCACAACTTGGGTCTATACACCCATCACGTATCAATAAAAGTGTTTAGAAATAACTTAAAACATTTCTAAAGTATGTTTTTCTAACATGTGACATGAAGATGAGAGGAGTGGTACGAAGGTTTCCCTGGACATGTTTGAAAGGACCCATATAACTCACAGATTTGCCACTCGTAACGCAGACAAACCAATACAATCTTTTACCACAACACATAGTGTATGCTTTATTCATTTAATCCAGCTCCTAGTGTCTGCAGAGTTAGAAGGGAAACAGTCTGTTTCCCACCCTTACTGTCATCCAACAAGATCCTACACAACATAATACTCACCTAATGAATGACTTTTGGGATTGATTAAATTTCCTAGTTTAGCTTTCGCATTTAATCAATTGCAGAAACAGTTTATTGATTTTTACTGTATTCCAAGGTGGAACATAGGTCATATCTTAGTGAAATTATTTCTGGTGCACCAGGCTTTCCATAGATGATTTAAATCTATATCACTAGCATCTTTTTTTCTTCTTTGAACAGATTTGGAAAATGTTTAATTGTCCAAACTGGCTTCTTAGTTTGGACGCTATAATATCAATGTAGTCTCTTCCCATCTGTACTAGTAAACTATAATTGGGGTGAAGTTTGTTATGAGAAGCCAGCCATGGTAGTTCTGATGATCTGATCTTAGGATCAGCTAGACATGCAAACAACCCAACTGCAATTAAGGACTACTCCTGTTTGTTCAAGTACAAGCACTGGGCCCTTGTAAATTGTCTCTTGCTTACTTTTTATGGTAGGTAAGCTCCAGGTATCAGTTGAAAAAGCCAGACATAAAATCCATATTTATAGTCTATCTGGTGAATGCAGAAGATAGCAGCTTCCACTTAATGGAGCATGGGTTGAGTACTTCGGTGTCATTTGGAACTGGGTTGCTTGATTACAAAAGCTGGCCCTCTTTCATATCTTCACATGAAGCCTCCGTTTAAAAACATTTCAGGTTTTAAAACTGGAATTGTGCAGGAATTAAAATAGCAAGCAATGAGCAAAATGGTAGAAAATATTAGACTGGGCTGACAATCTCTGACCGATTTCTAACTGGGATATGGACATCTGAGAGAACTGAGAAAACATGATAATTAAGTTAAAAACATGCAGTAATCATTAAATGCATGGTCTCTTGATTGAGCCATGTTTACCTCAGTGCTTCACTGTGATTTTATGAAAGTCCACCAACAAATACAAGAACAGTGGAATGGCTGCTAAAAGGATCACAAGTATTTAGTCTCCACTACTACATGCTCATTTTCCATAATATTGTACATGCAGAGCCTGATCCTGCAGTCCCTATTCAGTGGACATTGTGCGAGTAGACTTTGCAGCACCACGCTGTGATAATGCAGTGATCATCTTTGTATTTCCTTCTGGGCATGTGCACCTAAAAACTTGAATCAGCCAATCCAATGCCAAGTGGCAACATTTTGTCCATCATATTAAAATGTTTATGTTAAAAGAGAAGGATGACACTTTCATTTCATGACTAATAGTCCCCTCCCTGTTCTCCACTGACCTTCTGCATCCTAGGCCTGCTACTCGGGCTGGGTGCTGAGCTGAGGAGTTGACAGTAGGTGCAATGTATTAATAGTAGGGATTAGATTTATACATACTTATTCTGTATTTAAAAGGTCCAATAAGGTAAAGCAATTGCACATGATGATGAGTTAACCACAGCTTTCCAGCAAAAACCGAGATGAGTGTTGATCAACATAACCTTCATGTCTTTTCATTTATTTTACTTGTTTCCATGTGTAAGGAATCTAAAGAGCGAATACTGTCTGTGCAACATCATATTCTCCCTTACAATTTTTCCTTTAGCTGTGCCTTGGTGTAGCCAAAATCTTATAGAGAAATTCTGTAATGCCTTTCAAGTTTTTCTCTTTAATATTCCAATTACACTGACTAAATCAAGATCCTTCACCTCACCTTTTTTCATCTGTGACAGGCAGAGTTAATAAAATCTTAAGGGCAAATTCTGCTCTAATTTACATGGTTGCAAGTCCAGAATAACTGCACTGATTTATACCAGTCTGACTGAGAGCAAAATTTGGCTCCTAAGCAATAGTTTTGGGTGCTCCTGAGTATGTTCCACTTGCCCTGCTTACCCACATGGTGTTGGATGGGATTTTTGTCTAATGAGTCACAGTCAAATCAAATTACTTTTGATTAAAGTCACAAAGGGTTTAGTTTCGCTCTCTGCCCCCCTTGCTACCATTTTGCTCTCCCTGAGGTAAAGCATAAAAGAAAAATATGCCAAAAGTGACAAAAACTCAGACAGCACAAGTTCCAAGAATGTAATTGCTGTAATAAACTCCACATGGCGTTCTCTTTTAGTATCTGTTCTCTTTCACAGAAGACACATGAGACACAGACGATGTCTGTTATGATACAGCCCCTCTTGGCATTAATTCAATACAAACATGATTTTGGTGTGGAGGGGGGTTATTTGTTTGTTTTTTCCCTTCTTCCTCTCTGAACTATACTAAACTGAATCCCTTACAGGTTATTTGCCAACTTCCTAGAAAAGACAGACAAACCTGTATTACAATACTATAAACTGAGGATACAAGGGGTATGCCTAGCTTACCCATGTAGGATAGTTCAAGCCATAAGCCAGAGTCGCTCCCTACACTACACTTGCATTTTGGCCAAAATTAATAGGAAAATTCTCCATTTGATGTGATTTTATACTCCCAAAATTTTGATCTGTAATGGAATTGGGGGTTCCTTGCCTCTTGTTTACATATGCTGCTTATGGGTTCTAAGTGGGCGGGAAAAGATGCTGACCTTAGTTATTTCTAAACTGAAACATAAGTGTATCTATACGCACACAATAATAAACATGCTTATAAAATGCATTAGGCTTGGAAACATCAGCATCCAGCTTTATTTTCATTTGATCATGAGATTTAAGCCTGTGAGTTTATGGCTATATCTTTGTCAATAATCTTTTTATTTTTTTCCCCTTTTCAAATGTATTTATATTTTGCTTCCTTCCGCCCGCCCAACTCCCTCTCCCCAGTACAAACATACACAGACAAACACACACACAACTGCCTTTACAAGGATGCTGTAGTAACACACGCATAATCTGGTGCTCATAAAACACTGCTCAGCAATTTCAGAGACAGAATACCAGACTAGGGTTCCAGCTATGCAATGAGTCCTTCCTAAGCATACCCTGCACCGAGCTGATTGCAAGATGGGGACCTACATGGACAGCTAATCTGATCCACTCTGGCAATTCCAGATGACTGCTATGGGTAGAGGAAGCATTCAATTACAAATTCCCCAGTTATCCCCACAGTTAGGAATTTATGTGGATACTCAATCCAGCTCTGACAAAAATATTTTTAATACTCTGAAACTAGAGCAAGAAACGGCATTTGTGTATGTCCTCCCTGAACTGTGTGGTGCTGAAACATTACTTCAGAGCACAAAGTTCAGTTTTATCAGAAGTGCATGAAAAAAAAGAGGCACCCAGTGTTGTCATTATAAAGTGAACATTTACATAACATGGCATCTGACAAACTGTGGTTTTCTTTTCTAAGCAGAGAAACAGTCACCATGCAGTAACTTAACAGCATCAGTCCTGCTGGGTTGAAAATCATTACACAGGGCCTTCTGCACAACTTATGTTTATACTACAGGCTGTAAATGGTGCTGCCCATAAGGCCTCATGCACAGTCCTCTGTACTGGGGTGAATTTCAGCCCTACTGAACCATGGAAAGCAGCAGGTCCATTGTGTTCACACTGCTTTGAACCCAAATGGACAATTTCTGAGCCATTACGTGAAGGAAACAGTTATTTCATTAGAAGGGTTTTGAACACAACATTCTGTCTGTAAGTGTAGTTATACCTATAGCCTCTTCCAAAGAAATGTGGTAGATAAAATGAAAAGTAAGATTAAACACAGGGGGTAAAAGCGCAGAACAAAAGATATTGGACAATAGGGAGTTTTCATTTATGAGATTTTAAATGCACAGCCATATAGAGTTGAGTCCCCTATTTGAACTTGAAAAGCAGTGGTGATAAATAAACACGCTGGCTTTTGGTATAAATTGTGTCAGACAAATAGCTTTGGGGCTTGTCAAGTACAAATGAAGTAAAGGTTGTGATGTACTGTATCCAAACTTTTTGAAATGGTGGGTTGAGTGCCAGAAGTGGACATGGCCTGTCAAATATTGTTATGTAATTTGAAAGCTCTGCTTGCAAAGGAGGGACACATTTTTGCTAAGCACAGGGGATCCAATCCAGGAAGGCAGGGACAATGTCTGCTCAGTTAGCAGCTCCTTTCTGGAGAACTCAGAATCATAGGTATCCAGAAGTCTGCTGGAGGAAGAGGCTGAGCACCTCCTGCGAGGGGCTGAGGGCAATCAACTCCCATTCAAGGACCTAATCCTGCAAGCCTTATGCTACTGTAAATAGATCCAAGGGGAGTTCCCCAGATGAACAGCTAAGGCCGTTGGTAGCATTACAGCTCCAGCGACCATGGTCTTCACACATTGTTTCCTGGGATGATTTTGAACAGTCTCAAGACAAAATATTGTTCTCAAGTAGAGCAGAGGTCTGCATTTTCAGAATGGTCACTTCTGTGCGTCTTAAAGAGAGGATTTTAAAGCAACCCGTTACTTTACCGAGGTTACAAGGGAGCAAATCAGTCCAGAACTTCCCCTTTAATATTCTTTAAAGAGATGCACACAGCTTCTCCCACCCCCGTGAAGTGTAGTAAGAAAGGAATTAGACCATAGCCATAGGGAGCAGTCTTGTCTGTAAATGTTTTGTTCTTAAACCCTCATCTCTGCTGCCAACACATTTGAGTAAATTCAACTGTTTTCCCATGGCACTTAAAGGACTGAGAGAGCAGTATCATTATTTATTGATAAGAAAGTTTACTTTGTAAGATAGGGGGAGGGCAGGATGGCCTGGGTTTACTGTGGCTAGATTGTCTAATTAAAAAATACCATTATTATGAGATTGTTACATTAAAGTGTAAAGATCTTTATGCTGACTAATTTGGTGAATGGGCTCTTAGTCTTTCCTAAATGAGCTATACAACTCTTTTGCAACACTTACAGCTAGTTAACTATTTTCCTGTGAATTTTTGTCTTAATGAAATGACAGCTTAGCTGGTTTAGATTTGCACTGGGGTGAAAGTTTCTAACACTCTGCAACTTCAAATATCACTTTGTCTGGTGGATTAGAGTTAATTTTTTATCTTGCCTAATTAACTTCATTGGCCTGATCAAACTTATTCTTCTCTCTCGCTAAGACACATCCAGCTGCTTGTCCAAGAATACAAAATTAGCTCATATCCTGGTTATGCTGCTGACACCAGGTCATGAAAAAATGTGCAGGCAAAACACAGTCCCCAGTGCTCCAAGAGACAACAACAAATCTCATATTTCATTAGAACTTGGCAATCAAGTCATTAGAAATATTTTAGAAAAAGAAACATTCTCTAGGAGTTCAAGCAGAATAAACCTCCTCTGATGTATTAGAGGCAATCTGCTGCGGTGCTCTGTCCTACCGCTTGTGCGGAATACAAACAATTCAGAGTCTGATTGTTTTGTCTATGTAAGATTTCCATAAAAAGGGAAGGTAATGCAATGAGTTAATGCACTAGCTTGAAGCTGTTCCTGTAGGGCATAGTTCATATCAGCATCACTTCCCTGTTCTTTGAAATGTAACTACCTTTTGGGTAGGAACAGGCTTAGCACTGACACAACATTACAGCTTTTAATCATGGGCAGCAACATGTCACTCAGCCAGACTACAGTGGACAAATGCAAATACAGGAGTTGTATAGTCTACCACCATTACGGTTCTAAAAAGTGTCTATGGTCGTTAATGACTATGAGTGGGCAGCAAGTGCTCCAGTGGGTTTGCGCAATGATTCACTAACAACTCAGAGAAGAATACCACTTTGCTAAGTCACCACCCAGACTTGCTGTATCATCTGAGTTTTCCTTAGAGGCTATCCGTCCTGCTTAGTTTCTAGGAGCTGATGCAACGATAAGAGCTACCATCTTGGCCAACAGACTGGATTGAACTGGGGACCTCCACAGCTAAAAGCATGAGTCGCTTAAGGCTATAACAGAGTTACTCTCTGACCCTTGGGTACAGAAGGGGGACCTGTAATCAAGAGTGTTACAAAATCACAGAGCAAAGTGGATATGGCTATAGGGTATCCCTGTGTATTATTGGCCAAAAAAAAAGTGGGGGGGGGAAGACAAGTGCAACATCTTCCCAGTGCTCCTATAAAGTGAATCCTTTAGAAGCTAACTATTACAAGGACTTAAAGTTGTGTAGGTTTTATGGCAGGCCAAAACACCAACGCAAGAGAAAAGTATTCTGCTATCAATGCTACAAGTATCTGACCAGCAGATCCAAGCCCTAGTTGATATTTGTAACAGTTCAAAAGGCAGACAAAATTCATCCTGACTGACAGCTGTTCCCTAAGGGAGGCCCAGGATTGAAGGGCTGTCACACGTGCTGATTGGCAGAACTGCATGAGGATGCTTACAGAAGATCTATCAGTGCTAGTTTCAGCTGTCAGCTAATGATAGGGCATCCCATGAGCACCAAAAACACTGAAAAAGTGAAGCCACAAATAAGTAATTCTTCTCTCAAACTGGTCAAGAGTGACTCCATTCAAGTCAGAGGAATTATGCTGGGGTGAGGGAGGAAAGACTCAGGCCCCCTCAAAACCCTCAGAACTCCTGGCTAACTGGCAGTCCTAGTATATTTGTCAATGTGTCATCACTTCAGTTTTCACCTGTTTCTACATTTGAAGTGGCCTGACATCTTTTATGGTTATAGAAATATTCAGCAGTTCACCAGCTCAGCATTTAAACACTTTTGTGTCTGCAAGTTTCCTTTGAAGTGTCTCCTCGCATTTTATTATTCTCTGGGGCTCTAAAATATCTATCTTTATTTGAAACACAGCAGAATCTGGAATCCATTAAAGATAATATCAAACCAAAGAGCAAAAGGTACAGTAGTGCTCAAGATTATGGCCACCAGAGCCTGTTTAACCTAACTTTAAAAGAAAGGACTATGGTTTAGATTAATTATAACTTTAGCCATTCTTGGCATTAAAATTACCTCTGAAAGAAAGGTTGCTAAATCAAACGAAAAAGTAGTTTTATATTATATTTTATATATATATATATATAATCACATGCATAGGACCTTTAACACAGATTGATGAACAACTTGATTTCCAGGAAAGAAATGTGGAAGGTTAACAGCAAGCTCTCATAATCTGTAAGGCCAGGGCAGGAACCTATAAGACCAAGGTTTCCTGAAAAACTATATTGTCTACAGAACACTACATTACCCCTACTTTATATTCATTTTATATAAGACAACAATACTTTCCGTCTCCTTGCCGGCAGTGTAAAATCACTGAGTGTGTAATGGCAAATTCAACCAAAAAGCACAGTATTCTCTGCTGATATCTTCTTATGCTACTGATGTTGGGAAGGAAAAAGATGCTCTACTCTGCAGAGTAACATGCTTCATCTCCCTGGTTGATGAGGTATATGGTGTAGAAATGTACTTGCTCTATGGTCCACACAGTAACCAGAAAATGTTTTCTTAGGTAAGAGCCAGTTCTCTCATTATGGTCATATAATCATGACATTTTATAAACTGAAAGTTGCTCAGCCTCACCATTGTATGTGCACATCAGATTGGTCAAGTTACTTGCAAACAAGGATTTTCTTCAGGCTGAACAAACATTTCAAAGTGTATTTTGTACGTGCCCTTCCAACACAGGCATCAAAGAACCTACTGGAGACAACTGGAGATGGTGCCTCTTGGCTTAATTGATGATGGCTTGAAACAATTTCACTCCTTGGGGCCTGGGCTTTGTCTTCTTGTGCTGTACTGCTGCAATAGGATTATTTTCATGGAGGCTGTTTTCTAGACAGGATTTTCTTGTTAAATATAGGTTGCTATGCCAAGTGATTTTCTCAGTTGTATGATTTAATAGAATCTAGGCAATAACCAGCAATGCCTTGATCATATATTTATTCACTTCCTTTTTTTCCCCCCAAAAAGGACTTGTTGCAGAACAGATACCACTTGCAGAAGCATGAGCCTGGTGCTCCTTTTACTTTCACTGGTGTAATACTATTAAAATTAATGGAGTTTAATAGGATTAGAACTGCTGTAGGGGAGGGAAGAAGCCGGCCCATTGAATTGATCCCCTATGCCCATAACTGTCAGAAAGAGTGACTGATCAACTTGTGAGGAGGTACATGTTCTCCAATAAAAAGCAGGCTTAAAAGACCAAGTAAAAAGGTATATAATTCACTATCTGCTGAGGGCCACTATTCTTAGCTCAAGTAATATTCCTAGTTGTCAAAAACTAGTAATTTCCAAGTCCCTGCCTATGCAATTAAAATAAGGTAGCATCACTAATTCACTTGCATCTGTAGGATCAGCTGTATTGTTGTGCAGTGTGATGCTTATTCATTCCAGTGAACGCTCCATCATTTTCATTTAACAGAAGATCTCTGCTAACAGTCACATGAAGCCATTATGTGGCTTATCATCAGGCTACCAATTTGCAATGAAGAGCTTGCTTGTGGGAGGCGATTCAAAGTACATAGATCAACTTAACCCAGATTTGCAGTCATCCAGTTCACCCTCAGAAAGTAAAGTACCCTATTTGGAGTTCCATTCTTCATTAAAACTAGGAGCTGGGTAGGAAAGACTACAGGAGTTACATACGTATCTGAGGGCAGAATTAACCTTTAAAACATGATGCACAACAAGAGTTAATATCACCAGTTAGACTGCACCTTACTTCATTAGAACCTGTAGGCAGTCACAATCATCAAATAGCATCTTCTGCTGTCAGGTTGAGGCATTGCAGGGGTCTTCGCCTCTAGTGTCTCCTATTGGTTACCCCTTTGGCCCTGCAATGGCCTGATTCTGTCAAACTCAGCCTTCCAGCTACATCCCATCTGTCTGGAGTGAAAAGAGTATGACTTAAAGTCCAAAAACATCCCAACACAAGAGTTTTCTACTTTTCTAGGGTTATTCTTCAGCCTGTTTTTAGGCTCACTCTTCAGCCCTACCCTACCTAGCTCAATGGTCCCTACATTTGGCTTGCAGAGGAACCCAGGCCAACCATCTGCTCTGGGTTCTGGCATGAAGACCCTATGGTAAGCAGTTAGGTCTGCTCCTTCAGGCATACTGCTGTTTCCCTGGGCCACTTGTTACCATCAAGACCTTTGTGCTACTTCCCTACGGCCTATGCTTAGCACAGCCTCTGCTGTGATTCCTAGACCTCTGACTCCTCCCTAGGCCCTCCAAGTTCATTCTTTCTCTGCTGGATGGCAGACCCCTCAAGACAGCCTCTCTGTGTTTTGCCTCATTTCCCATGCCCACCACAGGGATTAATTCCATCTGTGTGTCTCCCTACAGTCTGCCTTCCCCAGGTCCTTCCCGGAGCAAGGGAGAGCCCTACCTTCTCTGTCCTGGGTCCTTTCTAAGTGAGCTCTCCCTCATCTCTCCTAAGTATCTTCCTGACCTTCCACAGCAGGGGTCACTAATTATAATTAAATTGCCAGATCAGGACCAGCTGAAGGATAGCGGCTGTGTCACAGGCAAGGCTGAGCTGAGCTGCCCACAGAGAGCCTGTGACAAAGCCAGGCAGCTGTGGACTGCTCCTGGCTGCAACTGTGCTCAGAACCCAGGAACAAGGGAAACTGTGCAGAATACATCATACAGCCTGAGTCTGCCTCATCTTACCCGGGGAAGCCACATGGGCCTGGAAGAGGGAAAATGCCCATTCTCCTCACCCTGAGGCTGGGCCTACTCCACCTTGCTTACACAAATACTACTGGTATACAACCCAGTGTAAACTACAGGCCACACAGAGTAGCCTCTGCAAACTCTGGAGCAGCAGGGGATGGTGCCAGGGAGATAGCTGACCCCTCTTCTGCACACAGTGGGGAAGACTGGTGTGGGGATAGATATCGGGGAACAGTGGGGTCTAAATATTGAACTTACTCAAATTGGCACGAGGCAAATAAAAGAACTGGGGTGGAGGCTGACTGATATTTTGGTCTGAAACTCTTTAAACAAGAACATTTTGGGGGATAATAATTGTAAATCTTAAATTAGAAGGAAGGCAGGCATTTAATTAATTTAGTAAAAAGAGTGACCTTTTAGAAAAAGATGAATGACGACAGTGGAAAAATGCCCTTAGTAAATTATTTTCACCTTCTTGCCAAGTCTTCTCCTGACAGACAGGAATTTGCAGATATACCCCCTCTATTCAATGAGCTGAAACCCCTTTGCTTTACATTTCACTTCTCAAATTATTCATAAGAAACACAGGAAATTTAGAGTCCAGTTCTACTCCATCTCCCCACTCTATCAAAGTCAATAGGAACACCAGCACAACTATATCATTTCTAAAGACATATAAAAACAACTGGACACAGAACTGGTAAACAGTCTGTATTTATGTTTGTCAAAAATGCATGTACCATTTGAAAAGTAACATTTTTAATAGACAAATTAATTTTCTTCCCTTTATGGAAAATTTTTTACAAGTTTATTAATGTTATCAGATGCACAATCTATCTGAATTCCAGGACATAGGATTACTTTTTATATGTATGCTCACAATTTCCCCACAAAACAGGTATTAAACCTTTAACAAACATCTTGTTTCAAAATGTGGCAGTTGCATAAAAGAATATCTGGCTAGAGACAGATCCTTACATTTTAAAGAAAATGTACTGCAAACAAAACAGTACTGGAGTCCCAGAATTCACAAGAGTGTGATAACTGTAAAATAATCTGAGGTTTTCTCTTTATTTCAAACCCTCCACCCCTAAGTCACAAATCTTTTATTGGTGTATGTTAGGAATGTTAAATGTAATCCAAATATACAACAGTTTTCTCATGTGAAATAAAATTATTCACTGATAGAGTTTTAGAGAAAAGCATATTAATTTTATGTTTCAGATTTTTTTTTTAATCGGGAAACAAATTCAATCTCCATCCCACACACACCACACCAAAAAAACTATGTGCAAGAAAACTGAATTTACCTCAATTGCTCTCAGAGCCATAGAAAACATACAGCATGAGCAGCGCTCAGATATTTTCCTCCATTACAGTTAATTTTCTGAGATCCTTCAGTTCTAGGTATAATCATGCATATTCTCTTTCCTTACTGTCATAAAATGCCCTGATGAAAATACGTGTGGTTAAAGATTGGCCCTGTTCCATGCTGATGTTCAGGTTTTAATGATCTTAAATGATCAAAATGCTGCTCTCCTTGATGGCCCACTTAGAATTTTTGACCCATCTTACAAACTATTGTAGGACAGAATACCAGCAAAAATATTCCTGAGACTCAGCAGCAGTTGGATGGCTGGGAGGACACATTACTATCAACATCATCTGGCTTTTGACTACGAAAACAGAGCATTTCCTTTTTATTGAGGAAACTAAAGGAAAATCTACAGTATTAATGGTAGGTATGTTTGCTTTCAAGGCTGTTCTGCACAGCCATCAACTTTAGTTTTTATCAGCATATATCAAACTAAACTGGTGGGTTCACAAACTGTATTCATCCTGGTCGGAAAACAATGTCTTCAATCAATTAGAAACCATCCATGGCAAACTAGTTGAAAGTGAAACCTAACTGTGATGTTTCATATCTAAATGTAATTGATTTTTGCCCTAAGGTATGAAAATAATATTCTCAACAGATCACTTTTACTTGACTGAGAACATTTGTTTTGCTTAACAATTCAGCCTTATATTTAAACATTTTGATGGGTGGCTGAGAAACTAATTTCTGGTTTTGTCTTAGCACAGCTAAGAGATGTAATGTAGCAAAAATCTGGAAAGGACAAGTTATGATGCACTTTAGAACGTTACCTTCACAAGATCTGTGTCTTTAAGATCTTCATAACAAAATATACTTGTTAACTTGATAGTTTTACAAAATTTACATTCTCAATGACAAATTAAAAAACAAACAAAAGCCCAGCTTGTTTCACAAATACTTAATCAATTTAGTTAGATCCCACATATCAGCAACTGTTTCTAGATTATAAACAGGACTTGCAAAAAACCTGTTTAGTGAACTTTCCTTCAATCTCACATAGGTTTTTTATACGAGAGATTATATAATATCATACTCATATACAGTATAGTTTATCCCAAATATTCAAAAATCATGAGATTTTAAAAAATAATAAATTTGTTTACTTGCTATCTAGTTTTTGAGCCATTAGAATACACTTGGGGCACATTTCTAAGCTTCTCTCCACAACCATGTTGGTATGGTGATCAGATAGCAAATGTGAAAAATCAGGATAGGAGGTGGTGGGGAATATGAGCCTATATAAGACAAAGACCCAAAAATGTCCCTATAAAATCAGGACATCTGGTCACCCTACATGAAGGCTGAAAACTTACTTTTTTAAAAGACAAGACCTGAGGCTCACATAATCTCATCCCTCTGAGAGCTGGGGTTTAATAGAAACACCAACTATTGTGAGAGTTGCACTAAATCACAAGAGTTGGTGACATATTATATGTGAGATTTTCAGCTGGTATAAATCATGGTAACTTCATTAAAACCATGCATCTAAAACAATCCCCCTCCCCACTATGGATATGCTTACATGGGAGCTGGAAGTGTACTTCCCAGCACAGATTCACAAGCTCTGCTTGTGCTAGTGCAATAAAAATAACTGGGAGGCAACAGCAGTTCAAGTTAGCCCCTTTATGCGTGTACCCAGAGGGCTAGGCAGGATTGTACTCAGGTGGTTAGCCTGAGCTGTGCCACCAAAACCACACTGCTATTGATAGCATGCCAATTCCAGCTGAGCTAGCATGTGTCAGCCTACCGGCTGTTGTGTAGACCTACCCTGGGTCTGAGCATGTGGTGTGACAAGCATAGGAGTCACATACTCTAGTAGCTCATGAGCCATTGATTTCTGGGGCACTGGGTCTTAAGCACATGAGTAGTTTCATTTAAGCAATGTGACCATTCATGTAGCTAAAGTCAAGTAAGTGCTTAAGTGCTTTGCAGTACTGAACCTCAATCAGGGCCATCCAGGAGAGCAGACTGGAATCTACTGTCACATGCATTGGTTTGAATCAGTAGAAACACGATTGAAGGCAACAAGTTTACACGAGTATAAACATAAGAAATATCAGGAGCGTAGACAAAACTGGGATTCAAACATAAAATCAATAAAAACGTAAAATCAGCCAATTCGTTTGTTTTAATTTAATTTGATTTGATTTGTTTTAAAATAACAGGGTTTTTATTTCTAAATGTAACCTAAAAAAATCTCCAAACTCAGACAAAATTATTCCAAACTAGTTGATGTCTACAAATCCTAGTCATAAGGTACAATTGTAGAACAATGCACTAAACAAGTAAAGACACAAGGTGATGGCTTTGGACCCCATAGCACAGGGTTAGGCAAACTTTTTGGCTATAGGGCCACATCGGGGAATAGGAATTGTATGGTGGGCCATGAATGCTCACAGAATTGGGGTTGATTGGAGGCGTAGGCTCTAGGGGAAGGCGGGGGGTGAGGAGTTTGGTGTGTAGGAGGGTGCTCTGGGCTAGGACTGAGGGGTGTGGAGAGCAAGAGGGGGATCAGGGCTGGAGCAGGAGGTTGAGGTAAGGGGAGAGGCTCAGGTGTGCAGGCTCCGAGCGGTGCTTACCTCAAGCAATTCCTAGAAGCAGTGGCATGTCTCTTCTCCGGCTCCTATATGGAGGCATGCCCAGGTGGCTCTGCACGCTGCCCTATCCGCAGGCACTGCCCCTGCAGCTCCCACTGGAGCACTGGACTGGTCTTTGTAGTACGTAGGAGTCAGAGCAGGCCATGCTGCAGCTTCCAGGAACCGCGTGGTGCAGCCCCCAACCCAGTACCCCATCTGGAGCGCCACAAAGGGGCCGATCCTGTGGTGCAATCCCTGAACCAGCACACCAGCTGGCGTGGGGCAAGCCCCAGACTGTGCTTCCCAGCAGGAGCTCACAGGACGGCTTAAAATGACCCACAGGCCATAGTTTGCCCATCTGTGTTAGAGCAGGTTAGATTTATTTACCATTGTCTGATGTTGTGTGTTGCAGGAGGGACTCCAGGGGACAAGAGATGGCAATCTGTATCACAAACCATGTTTTTCAATCTTCCCATCGTTGAATGCAGGACTGCACTGGTATCATCAAAATGTGAAGGCATTCTCTGTTTCATGAAGTTACTATTTACTAAAGCAGGTGAAAATTTAGAGCTGTGAAGCGTCTTTACACAAAACTTTCATTAGACAGATTGATTTAAACGATTTCTTACTCCTACTCCCATTAAAATCAATGTCAAACTCAACTAAGTGGCATTATAATGAGTTTGCTGGCATTCCTGGTCATGGAGGCTCTGACAACTGCAAAGAGCCAGAAGGACATCCATCTCCTCTTTCATGGGCAATTAAACATGTTGAAGTTAGGGAGGAAGACAGCACATTGAGACTTGGCCGTAGTACGTTAAGGGGCAATCGGGAATAAAGCTATGTTGGAATAAGTCCCGGAGTATGTATCTAGTTACTGGAGTCCAGTGCATTGTTTGCATTGCTTTAGTGAACGTGGAGTCAGCACTGTTTGCAAAGGTTTAGAATCTGCCTTTTAACTTATCCTTGGTGTAACTTAGACCTATAAGCTCTTGGTGATTTGAGGAAAGGGAATGTTTTCAACAGTTTTCAATATGCTGTAAGAATGTGAATATAAAAAGAACAGTAACTATTTCTGTCTCCAATTCTATCCCATTGTTATGTTTATTAAAAGGCACATGTTGGGTCTATAATGGGACCAGACCCATTGGTTTCTTTATGTTCCTTTTGAAATCACTTATACAGGTAATTTGGGAATATTTTACAACACAATACAAATGATTGTAGTGCACACCTCAATAATAATAATGGTGGCATATACCACTGATTGATAAATAAATACTAAGGATTATTTACTGCCCTTTATTTGTATGTAAAACTTTTATTGCCATATGGCCCAATGAGCACCTTTAGGACCATAACAATCTATTAAATACAACAATGATATTAAACTTTGACACAAACAAATGAGTCCTAGAAAATTCAGAAACTCAATATTAATATGGTACAACAGAGCCCACAGCAATGTTCTCTAGTCCTACCTTCTGGGTATACAAATATTTAATTATATCAGTTATTATTTATAGTTTTGTTTTTATCTTTGGCAACCTTCTTCTGATACATCATGAGAATGATGCAAGGACAAAAATCCATCACACATTTATCAGGGCTCCATTTAGTAAAAAATCTGGCTCCATGGCTTGGCAACTTCTATAGTGCTTAATCAGGATTCTGTAATGCTTAATCAAGAGGTATTTTTTTAAATAGCCTTACAAAATTGCAAGCTCTGGCTTTTTGGACCTATCTCCTGCCAACACACATGTAAGATATATAATCACAGATGGTGAAATCAGGAGGAACCCATTGAACCTTGTCAAAGAGACTCTGGGGTTACTATGAAAAAGAAAATGGATCTGAGATGTTGAATGACAGCAATTTTGGCTGCCAAATGACCAAAAATAGCTAAATGCAGACCAAAACTCTGAGGGAGTGAGCAGAAATTGACCCAAAGTTGAAGAACTGTTGCCTTTGGCCATAAAGAGACATACCTACCTAACAGAGTTCAGATTTATTTTTTTAAGCAAATATAAAGACTATAGATTAATCCAACCTCTTATAGCCATAGTGAGGAGAGGAGGAGGACATCTCAACCTTGAGAATCACATTTAGGCCCTCCAGATTCAGAGTTCTGTATTCTTGATCATTTCTCTGCAGCAGGCACTCAAAGATTCAATACCAACGTGTTCAAGGAACTTGCTGAGCTTGTCTGTTCTTTATACTGGATGCTGATGCCAGACCTGAACCATTCCATGGCAGTGGAGGCAAGATATTGTTTCTGCTCAGTAAGACTCTGAAGTTAAACTCATTGCCTGGAGAAAAATCTCTGCCACCTACTGGAAAGCAGAAAGTATGAACTAGTGTCTACACAACTTAAAATAAAAGTTAAAAACTGATCTTAGATAGTAATAATTCAGCTCAACAGGAAATCATAAAAATTCCCATTATCTCTTTTGGAAACTAATGTAATGTTTTAAATGTAAATAAATTAATATTTTAATCCTATTAACTGTTTGGGGGGTATATATAAATAAGCCTATAACAATTTTTAATCAGTTTAATTGGTGTTTGTAAAAACATCAATCATCCGTGGAACACAGAACCCAAGGTACTTCAAACAAAAATGGAGAATTTGCATTGGAAACAGAGCCTAAAACTAACATAGCTTTAACTCAAATATTTTTTATTAAAGTATGAATGTATTTATGCTTGAGAATAGTTTACATACATTGGAAAGCAACAAGCATATTTTCAAGAGCCATGGGTCCTCCTCAACATGTCTCCATGCTCAATTGACATGCCTTAAGATGGGCCATACGCACAGGCATACAGATGCTCTCACACACAATATATATATATATACACACGCAAAACAGACACATAGCTTTCTTTTAAGGCTTTTGTAAGGTGCCCTAGTGCCCCTACCATTACCATGATTATGAACAAGGAGCAGCATTACCTGCAAACTATTCATCTGCTCTTGGCCTTAAAAACATTTAGTGAACCAAAGGTTTAGTTTTTATTTGTTTTTTTTCTGCCTTGACAAAAGTTATGAACCTTTTGTCCATGGACGAGGAAAAGTGCAGGATATCTTAATGCGAACTTCTCAATCATTTCAGTACAAACCAATCATTTCAAACCTGACTCTAAAAGGACCAGTGCCTTTTAACTGTCAGAGACACTTTGCTATTTATGATAACACAACCCTGGCTTTTGTGATCCAGCAGTACCAGCTACATCAAATTATATATATGCTAGGTTGGTGATGGAGACTACTGTGGAGTTAAGGCTGCCGCATTCATATCACTTCAGACCTGAGGTGAATCATAAGTCCCAGTTCAACTGGTGAAAGACCACGGGTCTTAGCAACATGTCACTCAGCTCTCAGTAGAAATAATGGAGCTGGTTCACTTTGGACCAGCCATCATGGATTTTTTTTTCCCCCTTTTTGGTATTCTGGAAATTGTAATTAATGGTGCTTGGTGGGAGACGAGTGGCTGCAGGTACATTAAGAAAATAGACAAAATGAATAAAATAAAGGATAGCATATGATATAATATGTAAATATAAGCATCTTTTTAAAAAAATTGTGAAATGTGAATAAACTGCAGAAGGTCAGGCCATTAGTCAAAAAGCCTAGGTAAGGTCAAAGGATTTTGCAATATGACATGGAAAGGGATTAGTTTTTCTGAATCAAAGGGCTCCCTTTTCCACTTGCTGCAGCTATGAATCCCAGACGATCTACTATTAAAATTGTTTGATGGGATTCATAAGGCAAAGTGGACTGAATCAGCTTCAGATTGTACACATGAACTATACCAGGCTATAAAGAGTTGCATGGTTTGGGAAGTGAAATGGGGGCGGGGGGGAGCTTTTTCTCACATTTACAACAGCAGCAAATTTCAATGTAACATAATTGCTTTAATGATGCATATCTTTAGGTACTGATTTGCTCTTTTGATTTAAAAAAAGCTGGTCAGCCAAGTGCTTTTAATTCCAGATATCAGTTGTTGCTTATTCATCTATCAGCTCCTATTCCCTAGGCAATTTCTGCCCTTGCTGTACCATCAGTGAGTTCAGTCAGCCATCATCAGATTCAAATTCATGAGACACTTCCTCAGATGAGCTATTCCTGTGGATCCGGCCATCACTCTTCATGCTGTGGAAAGTCTTCTTAAAGGCCTCCATCATGGCATGAGCCAGCTTCTTGGCCTCCAGCTTGCTCTCACACTCTACAGCATGGCAGTCCATCTGATAGGACAAGTCATCGTTGATCTCCCTGTAAACCCAAGCAAAGATGTTTGGGCTGACGTTGTGGTCGGCAGTGCAGTAGGCAATACGTGCCACCTGAAAGGTATCCATGTGGACTGTGGCTTCGCCTTTGAGGTCCAGGTGATGAAGCCAGACTTGGAAGGGGCGGATTTCCAGAAGGGCATTGGCTGGGAAGACGTCTTCCCTGGCGAGTGTGTGCTTCTTCCATAATTCAATGACAGGTTTTTCTGTGCAGCCTGATAAAAATTGCATCCCTGTGGTGGACACCTTACCCAAATATGTAACCTACAAAGGAAAAGAAAAAATAGATCTGATATCAACAGCAGTCTTTCATATTCATTTCTATCATCCCATGAATTGAGTTCTTTACCGAGAATGATGGATTTTTTTCTACACATTCAGATGAAGCTTTCTGATTGATACCAATGGATTTGCCTCTCAGAACAGTACGTTAGTCATTCATGCTGGGATTTTCAAGGGATTTTCAACTATCACTGAATTCAGTTTATTTTGGGCAGCTAACTCCCTTAAGCTTCTTGAAAATCTCTGCCGATCATGCAAGTATGGTCAATAGGATCAGGCCCACAGGCCAGATAACTGGACCATGGTGCTTACCCAGAGTTTCTTCTTTTTTATACAATGTTCATATTATTTTTCTTAAATACATTTTAAACGGTAGTTTTACTGACTTCAAGACATACAGAGAGTATAAGAATGCAAGAACACAATGTGGTCAGAAGAGCATGACCACAGCAGATAACAACAAAAACTATTCTAATGCATTTTCCAGAGTGATCTTGTTTATGTTTCTTTCACTGCTTCTACTTAAGTAATTATCCAGAAATATTTAGAAACTATTCAAAATGTTTCTATTGTTATCTAAAGGGCTGAGGCATTTACTCCAGTTTTATAGAAAATGTGCCATTAAACCCACAGTAATAAATCTAGCTTAGGCCTTTTCTACACTACTGGCTGGATCAGTGGGTAGAGATCAATTTATTGGGGATCGATTTATTGCATCTTGTCAGGACGTGAAAATCGATTCCCAGAGGCACTCCCGTCAACTCTGGAACTCCAGCTCGCCAAAAGGCGCAAGGCAGAGTCAACGGGGGAGCATGCTGTCAACTGCTGCCACCGTGAGGACGGCAGGTAAGTCAACTTAAGACATGTCGACCTCAGCTATGCTATTCACGTAGCTGAAGTTGCGTATCTTAGGTCAACCCTCCCCGCTAGTGTAGACCAGGCCTTAGTTTAACCACACCAGCTCTCTCTGCTTTAGTATCTAGCTCCATTGGGTAAATATTCAAAAATAAGAATCCTGTTATCCAGTCCGTACAGGAAAATGATGAGCCTTGACTAAAATTTGTTTCACATGCCAAAATCTAACTCATTATCCAGCCCAAATCAAAATTCTAAATATAGCATATGGGACAGAATCAATGCACCTTAATCTTTATAGATCAAGAAACATTTCTCATTTATATTTTGAATGGAGCTTTTATTAACTGGGAAAAGTTACATTTTAGGATGGTCAATATCATTAAATATAATTTATATATAGTATTACCCTCAATCATTGTTGTCTGCAAGTTGCATTTAAGAACAAGTATTATAAAAATAAAAACAAAATTACTTTGTCCAATTTTAAGTATAATGCACATAAGACTATAATAGATCAAGCAAATGGCCACTATCCTGTCTCTGACAGCTAACAGTACTAGACACAATTGTAAATAATCATGTACACTGTACAATTTAATTTTTATAAAATATAGTATTATGAAATATTTTTATTTTTTATCTAAGTTTAAAAAAGGGAAAAATATAGATTTTAAAATGTTGAAATTCATTAAAGATATGGCTGCAAGGAATATTGAATTTACATTTCATACAAAGCAAAAATCTTCAAAAAGAATTCTGGGTTTTGCCACAAGCTTTGATAAACCCACTCAGAGACCTAACTTAGGCTATGATTAAAAAAATAAAGTTACAAAATAGTGTGACTTAATCATACCTGCCAAACAAGCAATTTCATAACAGACATTTCAGGACAAAATTTTATTCTTATTCAGTAAATGTTTGTGGTTTCCAATTGGGAATATTTTATATCTTATAAAATCTTTATATTTTTGGGAACAGTGAGAATCACAGCTAGCACCATTAACAAAGTAAGCCCTACCAGAGCTTGTTTTATTTTATTTTATTGTAGTAGTAGTGAGGAGAAAGTTAAGTACCTAACAGCTCTTAGCATGAACTGTACTCATATAAATAGTACATAAAAGACCAAGCAGAAGTTTGATCACAGTATATTATGGAGTAGTTCATCATGTATTCACAGGCATATTTTTAGTAAAATAATAATAATAATAATATTAAAGTGGAACTCAGCATGTTCACAAACTATTCAAAAATCCATTACGTTCCATTTAAAAATTCACAAATCAGTTAATAAAAGACTAGCACATTGTAAAGTCATCTCACGTTTGGGGCCCATCCAAAGACCATTGCCGTCTAACTGAATTTTTCTATTGACTTCAATGAGGTTTGAAAGCTTTGAAAACACAAAAAGGAGAGTGGGTCTTCTGCTTATACACTTTGTCCCAGCCAGACTATTGCCCTGAATTCTACTTTGTAGGTGGCATCCTGCGACAAATTCTCTGGCTTTGCCTTTCCAGGTTTTTGCTGGTTAGAGGACACTGATATTGCTTGCTAACGTGAAGAAATGAAAGCATTGATAGAATAAAAACACCGACTGGGTGGCGGTGTCACCTTTTTGCATATATTTTGCCAAGTGTCAACTCTAAAATAAGTGAGGGTGGAGTATGTCGTAAGTATTGTGCAGGTGCATGTTGCAAGCTGAGGAATTTGACTTATTCGTCGCAGGGAGGGTAGCAGGACAAAGAGAATTGACTTTTCTCACATTCACTGTGCACATTCAAGCTGTCTAGATTTTCTGTTTGTTCTGACCAATCAATCTCCCCAGTGCCTTCTCCGTCACTAGCCACCTGCTTTATCTCAGTATATACAGTACCAAAAGGTAAAGTCTAAAACAAAGTTTCCTACAGGAAAATATTCCACATAAACTTGTAAGAAAGCTGAGTGTGCCTGCATGGAAGATCTGTGAATTACTCTGAAAAACAGAAAATGTCAACAGCAATAATGATTGAGAGGAAGGATGGGGCTTGTGGCTAAGGCACTGGAATGGGACTTAGATGATCTGGTTTATATTCCTAGCTCGGCCACGGATTACCTGTCTGATCTTTAGTAAATCATTTCCTCTATCCGTACTTTAAAAGCCCATTTTACAGGCAGGGAATAATACTTTTTCCCTGTGAGGATAAACTGATTGGTATTTATGAGCTTCTAAGCTACTACAGTGATGAGCACTATAGAAGAGATTATAAATAAATAAACCTTTACCTTTTAGATTCACAGTTCTGCTACATTTATTTTTAGAAAAACATTGACCTCTAATAACATACTTAGACTTTTAGCAAGCAACCAGCTTTTTCCCATTTGGTGCATGAATATTACATTAGTACAGGACATGTTATCAAAGACAAATTACAATATACATCATTATCTCAGAATCCCTTCTATTAGATATAGAGCAGAGATGCAGAAAGCTGGCAAGAGTTCTTGAATATGATACAAAAAGAGTCACAATTCTTTTCAGAACATAAAAGACCTCTTTATAATTAAATGTCATCTAAGTGTTGCACATTAGATATTAAACCTTCCGGAGTTAGCCATTTTAGTAACCTGCCCATTAATACCTGCACAGTTGCAGGCATTGAGCCGACATAAACTAAAACGGGCAGAGGATGGATTTATTATGCATTCCTCATTGGGTTCTCAGTTACAAGGATATTCCACAAGTAAAGTTACTGTACATTGGCTTCTACCTCCATTTAGTTCTCATTACAGACACATGCTTTAGAACATGCACCTCACTTAAATACACAAAATCGGCCCAAGCACATTGTTACGAGTACAGGTATTAGATACAGCCATTTTTCTTTTTCCAACTTCTTTGAATTCACTGACCAAAGATCAAAGAATAGATCATCCCATCCAGGATGAGATGCAGAAGGGAATAAGTTTATGTACAAACCATAAAACGTGGAGAGGCTTAGGACCCTCAAAATGAATCATTTCCCCAAAAGCCACAGATTATCCTGAAACATGAATGCACCAGTGGGCCACTCAACACAATCTGCTGCAGTTGGCAAAACTTCAATGTGCTTCCCCTTTGGGTGAAGCCATGTGCAGAGGGCAGAGCTGTGTTTGAGAAAAATGCTTCTCCCAGAAATATGCTGCCCTGGCTAGTTTGCTGCTGCTTAGTTTGCCTACAGTTCAAGCATCTCCTGACCACTACAATGCTGTGGCTTTTTGGAGGATTTTTGGATGGGGCTAAAGAAGCTGCTGCTCCATGTAGTGACATACACAGGAAATCTGGCAGAATTTCCAGTAGTTGTACAGTAACAAACAGGCATGTCTGAGAAGTCATGTAAGAAGGAAAATACATACCTATCCACCCAAAATAGCCCCCTATTGTATATGTAATGTGGCTTACTGTGGTAGAAATGTTACAGGCTTGAATTTTCTGACTTTCATGTGCTCAACTGTTCAACTCAGTATTGCATTAAAATGGCTTCCAGCTTCAGCCATTTGGGATACATGGGACTGCAGGTGTCATGGGGAAACAGTTTCCTTCCACATTCCCATTTCTCAAAACAGCTAAACCCATTCTTCCTTAAACTTCCCAAGATAGATAAGCTTTGGGCTGAGATCAAGTATGGGGTAATTTCCATCTCAATTCCTTTCCCAGGAATATTTCCCTCTTTGCATTCAGAACCCACCACTTAATTGTCAGTTATGTTCTTTCATTGTTGTTCTTTTTGTAAACAGGCCTCTTTGCCTTTACAGCTTTCACTTAGATTTTGGTGAAAACACCACATTTTAAAGGTAATTCATTCAAAAAGGTACAAAACATAAATGGATAAAAGGAAAGACTTTCCCACCCACACAGTATATTCATTTTGCGTAATTCACCATCACGGGATATTACTGAGAAGCACAATTTAACAAGATTCAAAAAGAGCATTAGATACTGGATCTGATTCTCCTCTCACACTAGTGGGGATCAGCAGTAAGTTCATGAAAACTGATGCAAAGTGAGAAAAGAATAATCTCGTCTGTACTTGCATGGATCAAACATGATAAACAATGTTTTACATATATACACACAAAATTAGCTAAAAAAATACAAACAAGAACAACACTGGTAGTTACACTATTTAGCTTAATCACTTGAAAGGGTAACCAGTATTTATGCTTTAGGGCATAAACTGGGGTTGAGAAAAAAATTCCTGCAGTAGGATAGCTCCAGCACTACACAACTGGGCTGAGTTCTTTTCCTTCCTTTGAACCACTATATTAATGTAACTGATGGAGTATTAGAAGGATGAACCACTTGTTCTGGTAGAGCAAGATTTAAAGTGAGCCCAATCTTACATACATAGAAGTCAATGGCCAAATCCCCCATTGGCTTCAATGAGAGCAGCCTCAGCCTCTTTCAACTGCATACATTATTAACAAGCTGTTGAAGCACTTAGTAAGTTTACATGCTGTATTTTATATATGAAATAGGTAATGGAAAAGTGAACACAATACTGTACTGCTACCCTTAAGTAATAAAGGATACTTCATATGTTATGCTTTTCCAGAAGCTGAAATATATTTCTTTATGACATTTACAATAGTTTGATTTGAACATTCCATTTTTCCAAAGGATTGTGGAAGATGTGACTCATAAAACTTCCTGTGCATGCTAAAAATTGTCTATATCCTTTCCATCACTTCTCCTGGAACTGAGAGTTTCTATCTAATTCCTCTCTCACTGGCAAGCCACTACAACCAAACACATGCATGACTTGAAATACAGCTGTGGTTTTAGCACTGTTGTTATGTGCATGTGAATACTCTAACCTTTAGCGAAAAGGCAAGTCACTCTGTGGAATTCCTTATTGCTCTTCATAAACTTTGCAACTGGTTGTAGTTGTCAATATCTGACAATATCTGCCCTCAATAGAAAAACGCCTTGTCCTGTCCCCTTTAGTGATTAGAACTACTGCTACTTGGTACACAAAGATGCTCACCATCAAGTTAATGAATATTGTGGTCTATGACATCTTCATGTCCTGGTCCAGAAAAAGTAGAAAAAAGATGTTTTTGAAATATATGATCTGAGTATTTTGACAACAAACCTTTAACTTACTTACAAAACTGGAGTCAGTGTGAAGATGTATCTTTTTAGAATTGTTTGTAATATGCCTGATAGTTTTAGTATCTTTAAAAAGAAAATTGTATGGCAACTCCTACATTAACTGTCATTTCTGTTACAGCCAAATCTGTTACACGATAAGGATTTACTTTTTCATACTTGGAATTGTTTTCTTTAACTGACTTCAAATTATTCATTCTCTGTTCATTTTAAGAAGAAAAATGGCTTAGCTCCTGCTGTGCCTAGCACAAAGAGCCTTACTCATGGAGAAAGGAAGGTTTCAGAAGATCAAGCAGGAAAATATTTTCAGTACAGTTTACTCATGCAGCCCATGATGTCTTCTGATGTATACTCTAAAAAATGTGGGATGCCTTTGCGCATTCATAGGTGAAGAGTCAAAAGGCAAATCCTAGTCCCTTCCCGTAAAATGCAAGTTGTCCGAACAGCTCAGCCATAAGAAAGAAAAACAAAAAAAAGCCTTCAGTCCTGCCTTGAAAGGTGCCAGGGATGCAGTATATTATACTGGCCTTCAGAGAAATGGACAACCCTGGCACAAGGTTCTGAATGCCTCCTGCAATATGCTGGAGGTATTCATCACCTTCCAAGGTCAGGCCCATAGGGTACATCTACACCGCAGCCTCCTAGCCCAAGTAGACAGACAGGTGCTAGCTCTGCTCAAGAGAGCACGCTAAAAATAGCGATGTGGATGTTGCGGCACAGACAGCTGCATGGGCTAGCTGCTGGCATAGAAGACAGCCCGTCCATCATACACAGGTGGCTAGCCCATGCCACAGCCGATGCTACAGTGTCCACCCTGCTGTTTTTACAGCACTAGCTCAAGCAGAGCTAGGGCATATTTGTTTACCCAGTCAAGGAAGCTTGCTCCCCACTGCAGGATAGACATAATAGAGTGTTCCAGAACCAGGTATCCTGGATAGAACTATGCCCTTTCAGGATTATATCTTGGCTCTAGGCTCATAGATCTGACATTCTTTAATGGGACGCGGAGCAGTAGGCAGGAACTCAGTTAAACTGGTCCTATATTACAGGATTTAGGATTTCACACATTTGAAGTGACAGTCCACAGTAATGGGGCTTGAGGTTTTTCTTGTATTATTCACATATAAGTGTTATTTAATGAAAAGAAGTGGAACAAAAGGGAAGATGTGTGTCTGACCCTCAGGAAACTGACAAGTGTGTCAAATACAGTACTTCAGAAAAACAGTTCAGGAAAAGATCATTCTGATGTGCAATTTGCCTGTTATGCATAAAGCCAACGTTAGTGATACTGTTATCTGTGGCAAGTACTGGTTAGACAAGTTAAAAAACTGTACAAGGAGTTAACATTTCCCCCTAAATTTCTAGTTTTATATATATAAAACTAGATTATTTTCAACAGATCCTCTTCTTACACTGCTCCACTTCTTAAGCTTGAAGCCCTCAGCAGACACCAGACATCAATCTCAATACACCTGCAAACAATTGTGTGTTGTTTGTGTACTTCCACATCAGACCCACACAGGGATGTATCCATTTACCATACACTGCTTAGAATTCCACCAATGAAAAATCCTGTAAGCTACCTGCGGCTATACTGAATGAGTGAGAGAAAGAAAGTGTACGAGAGATAGAGAGAGAATTCAAGTATATTCTATTTGTTTTTAAATTAGTTAGCACTTAATAGTGGAAGATTATAATTTCTGCTAGAGGCATTTCCTACTGGATAAAGGCACTCAGAGAATTCAAACTGTGTACTATATTACTGGGTTTCTAGTGAAGGAGGATATTGTAAGTAATCAAGAAAAAGGAAACCTTTCTTCTAAGATTATCTTTTAGTAAAAGCGACTAAATAACAGCTGCCAAATCGTGACTCTCTGAGACACTGGAGCAAAGGGGTATGGAAGTGCTGAAGGGAGGCTCTTTCCTGCCTCAGCCCATCCATAGACATTATCTTTGCCTGCAATGGACCAAAGGTTTCAGGAACTCCCAGGGAGCTGTTAAAAGAAAGAGGTACAAAAATATCATCTGTAGTGGTCCTGGGCAAGTAGCATCTCAGGGGACTGTACCATTTTCCCTTTCCTCAACTGAGGCTATACAGTGGGAGAGGAGCAGATTCACAAACTCCACCTCCTCTAGGAGCTGTTGAGGGATGGAATCAGCTTCCCCTCTGAAATCACGTGGCAATGGCAGACTGTGGAGATCCCAAAGGCTTTGTTCTGGAAGGCACCGGGGTCCAGTTTTGGGTGCATTCATACCATGGGACTCATCTCCATGAAGATGCTTAAACAATAAAGTGTTGAATGGTTCTGTGATCTCAATTAAGAGCAATCTGGGATTTCAATGGGATCAAACTAAGAAATCATTCAAATCTGTCTGATTTCTGTTTGATCTGATTCAAACACTTGCCATAATTTTAAAACTTTAAAAAGAATCCTCTGAAAGAGAGAGACCTCAGGATTCTTCATTTCTAAGCCAAGTCCTGGTCTTGGTAATCCCTAACGCTTCCCATAAATATACATATGCATTCCAGTAGCACCAGGAGGGCCCAATCAGGATCGAGGCCCCATTGTGCTAGATGCTGCACAAACAAACAAAATCCTGGCAGTCAGCTTGGGGGATCACATTCTGGACCAACAAAATGAAAGCATAGGAGCTGCTCCTCAGCGTGATCCCCACAGTGCTCCTAGACACATCCTGCCTCCAGGCAGTGCCCCTGGCACACCTCTTGCACATGCAAACAGGCACACTCATATGGTCACTGATACAAAAATCACACTGCAGCAGTCCCATGCCGCCAGGTGCTCTTGCTATTATCTCTCTTACTTTTTGCCTCTTCTGTCTCCCACGATCTGCCAAATTTCCACAGAACTGGATGTCAAACCTCCCCTCCCTTACTGAGCCACTAACACCTATCACAAAGTTCTGCCTATAGGTTAATTCATCACCTCACAGCTCCTCTATGTGACCAGATTACACCATCCCCACAGAACATGCTCCAGCCTGGGGCTCCTGGGGCTGAGCACAAATTTCCCCTGCTTCTATCAGCTGCCAAGGGCTGCTGTGGAACCAGGCACTAGCACTGACATGAGGGAGATTTTCTCTCTCTCTCTCTCCCTCTTTTGCTTCCAATGCTCACCCTGCTGGCAAACCTCAATTCTGGCATTCCCGAAATTTGGAGAGCCTGACTTTGCAACTGTAACATTCTTTAAATATAGGTTTTTGGGATGTAATTCTACATACTCCCCAAGTTCTAGAGTCTTGATGCACTTCTCTGGCCTTGTCACAAGTAACACAATCACTACTGTCAATCCTGCTTCTCATAATTTTCACCTTTTTCTCTGTATTTAAGTGAGCCTAGGGAAGTTGTAGAATCTCCATCATTAGAGGTTTTCAAGTACAAGTTAGGCAAACACCTGTCAGGAATTGTCTAGTCCTGCCTTGAGTCTCTAGAAGATGGGATTAGACTACCTATAGCGGTCCCTTCCGCTACTGCTTTTACTTTCCTTTTCTATTAAAAAGCGCTGGTAATTTCTTTTTAAGTATGTCTGTTTATTCTGCACTAAAAAGCTCTAATGGAATAGATCCAGTACTTCATTTTTACCCTGACAGGTTGTAGGAGAAAAAGCACAAACTCTACCATAAGCAGGCACTGGGATTCGCTCAATGCTGCAAGCACAAATATATGCTTATGTATACAAAGCAAGAGTGGAGAGAAAAGGAAAGTGACCATTTGATGTTGGCACAAATTACACCGGCCTCTTCTAAACTGACAAAATTGGTCCATAACAGTTCTTGCATATGAATATAAACTATTGGTTGTGCTGCCAAGGTCAATGTCATCTTCCCTATTCCATTACTATCAATCAGATTAAGTAGAAACATCCAAGAATTTCACTGATACACATAACTTTTGAGCAAGTGCTTCCAATTTTTCATTCATGAGTCACGGTGCTATGCTCATTTGTTACAATCTGACTTGCTCCTCCCTCCCCTGCCTTTGGGTCCTCCCCTTTCACCTCCCCAGTGTGCAGTATCCATTACAATTAGCTGTGTAAGTGACAGCTCTGGTTTCTGGATTCACATTAAAACTTAGCTCTGACATTTTTCAGTGATGAATGGAGAACTGAATTTTTGTTTTCCACATCTCACTCTTATCAAACTGCCCCAGTATGTAATTTGTCCTGCCAGCTGGCTTCCTGGATGTATAAAGACTGCAGATATTGTCACTGTCACTAACAGAGACAGAAGTGATTGATCTGTAAGGTATCAAAGCATGCCTGGGGAGACAAAATCACTTTATAAAATTGACGTCACAATAATATATGTGTACTCTCTGTTTGACTCCATTGCCTTATTTGTCCAGCTTAGAGTCAAAACAAAGGATTCTTACTCTCATGGTGTAAAAGCAATTTACTTTATGACTTTAAGATGCCTTCTTGCTGCTTGATATACTTTGTGACATGAGCAATACTAACAAAATCCTGAAATGTTCAGAAATCTGTAAATACTGTGGAGATCAAAGGAGAGAAAAGGAAAGGAAAACACAAAGAAAATCTTCTTTAAAGAGCTGCCAGATAACATATACGCATTTTATTCTTCAACTTACTTTTTCCAGCTTCCTATGGCCTTTTGAAAATTACAACAGAAAACGAATCTGAGAAGACTGAGTATACAGAGCTGACAGAAGCAGAACTGTTTCTAATTACAACAGTGAGAGAACTACTGTCAGTGCATGGGGTATTCTGACTGTTAAGGTAATACAATTATAATTGCCTTGTCTATACACCGTTTCTTTCTACCATCTTTCTATTGTTAACACAATAAGGAATTTAGAAGAGTTAGTTGAATAATGGCAAGTATGTTTTGAGAAAAAAAAAGGTCGGGGAAAACTGTTGATTCAAATTTCCACTATTTTGACACAAAAATGAATCCCCCACCCTATCACTTTTTTTCCCTTTCCCCACCTTTTTTCCCCTCAAAAACAGAATGGAAAAGAAAGGCGGAAGGGGGGGAAGTGAGGAGAAAACAAAGGGGAAAAAAGCCAACAAAAATGAGTTTTCTGTTTCAAAAATACGAAATGTTTGTAAATGGGAAAATTTTGAAAAGATGAAAAAATTCTGCAAAAATATTCAGTATTTATACAAAAAAAGATTTCACTTCTCCCCCCTCCCCTTTCTTTTCCATTTTGTTTTTGAGGGGAAAAAAGGTGGGGAAAGTGAAAAAAAGATTTTTTGTATGAAAAGGTATTGAATGAAAAATGTAAACACATTCTATAAAATTATTACTTTTCTTTCAACATGGGTTGTCTTAACTTTACAACATAACAATTCCTAAATTCTAAACAAACTATATTGATTTGGCTTGGCAGACATCAAATACTAGTTTGATTTTTTTTTTAGAAGTGCTTTTTTAAAAAGAAAAAACTTTCTATCTAGTAGAATTTTCAAGTGTAGGATTGCTACAAAAATGTGGAATATACAGTTTACTACGTTCCATTAAAGTATAGTCTAGACAAACATATCCGCCTTACTGCCATTTTATTAAAAACTTCCTTTTTCAGGATTCCTGAAGATCTTCTTTCAGCCCCAGCTCTAGAGGAATGATGACCATTCTTGAAGCATTCAAACAGAATCAGGCTACAACTGAATTCTCCTACAGAAATTAGATTTGATTTGAAAGTGGATCTCTGCCTTTTAACCAATATTTTATATCTATCTATAGATAGATATAAAGTAAAATATAATGGTGTTGTCTTAATTTTTCCCTCACTTACATCCATTTTATGCTGTTGTAATTTGATTCTGTAAATTTCTACCCTTAGTTATATCTGATTTACACTTGTGTAACTCAATTGACTTCTATTGAGTTTACTCCAAATTTACATCATTGCAAGGCAAATAAGCAAAGAATCATGCCCTATGATTCTACTGTATTAAAATCTCATCATTCTTCCATAATAACTAAAGATCTCTGTTCCTTAACCTTCAAAGAGTCAGCGTAAACGAATAACAAAACTATGACACTGTGAACTGCATGATCTTCTTATTAGCCTACAACTAAGAGAATGTCACCATCCCTCACTAACATACCTAATGAATTCTCAGAATGCAAACCTAATAAGGTAACTCTTACAAGGATTCAATGGCTTTCATCACCTAGCAACATTTTAATTTATAAAGGGAAAAAGGCATGGAAAACAACAACAACAGGATACTAGAAATAATAGTGACATTTCACCTTGAACAGGGTTTCTCAAACTGGGGGTCGCGACCTCTCTAAGGGTCACAGACTGCTTCCAGGGGGGTCGCGAGCTCCCGGCGCTGCTTTAAAGCCACCGAATGCATTACTTCCACATTCGGTGGTTTTTCAGTGGACATACCGAGCGCTTCTGAAAATAGCGCTCGGGAGTGTTCGGCATGTCGGCGGACATACAAGGGTATGTCCATGGCACAGGAGGAAAAAGGGTCGCGGTCTCAAGAAGTTTGAGAACCGCTGACCTTGAACAAGGGATATTTCGTATTTTTGAAACAGAAAACTCTGGCTGCCGGTGGCATTAGCAGTCTAATTTTAAGAACAAATTTACAAGCAAGAAACAATAATTTTTGCACATAGTGTATATGTAACATTTATGTTTTCTACATTCTGTGCTATGTACACTATATAGCATGTACATAAATTATGTTTTCTCAAGATCTTGTTTTTAAATGTTATATGCATAACTTTTCATTTATCTAAATTTTAAAGGGCCATATCCACAGTTGGGGTAAATGGTTGTAGCTCCATTAAACTCAACAAAGCTACACCAATTTATACCAGATAGGGATCTGACCCACATTATTTTACAAGTCTGTCTAGTGGAGGTATATTTCTAAATCCCCATTTTGTTGGATTAAATAATACAACTCAGCCAATAAGGACTGCTAATGCAGGACTCTCTCCCTAATGTTACTTGGGCCTGGATTATACTGGGGCGGGGGGTTCAAACTAAGACATACAACTTCAGCTACGTCAAAGTATCTTAGTTCAACTTATGTGGCCATCCTCACGGCGGCGAGTCGACCGTGGTGGCTCCCCCATCAACTCCACTTACTCCTCTTGCGGAGCTGGAGTTCCAGAGTCGACGGGTATCGATTTATCACGTCTAGATGAGACACGATAAATCGATCTCCAATACATCGAACACTACCCGCCGATCTGATGGGTAGTATAGACTACCCTAAGGGTTAAAGGTTTGTAAATCTAGAGTTTTTAGGCTGCTTTGAAGTGTATGATTACAAATCTCTTCTCTGTGTGGGTGAAATTCCCCCCTGTGCTGATCCCACTCCTTGGAATAGATTGCTGCCCTGCACCAATTAAGGCAAATTGAAAAGAACTCATTGGGGGCCCTCTGCAACCCAGGGAAGTGGGATATAAGCTAGATCCAGTTAAAGAAAAGGAAAGGAAAACTGGGAGGAAGGAAGTGGGGAAACACACACCCTTGCATCCTGCTTTCCCCCCCCCCCGCCACACACACACTGCAACTTTGTAATCTGCCTCCAGTTTGGGGGCATGGATTTGGTTGCTTGTAGGCCTCTCACAAGACAACAGCATGAAGCACTATTTTTCAGGATTTATGCAGTTTCCAGAATTTGATTCCACAAACAACATGACTCTCGTGTGATCCCTCAACCTTTCAGGTTGCCAGCCAAGTCTATATAGTGATTTGGCAATACAAAAAAATAAAGTAATCGTCCAAAAGAAGCTGCAAGTGAAAGAAATCCTCCCTTTGCCAGGTCCCTGATGTTATGTCAGGGGCCAGTGAGAACAGACTCTTATTTTGCCTTAACCCAGTGTGAAGGCCTTGGGCCATGCATAAAGCAGCAGAGTGAATCTACTGACTTGCCTTTGCAACCATGTCAGGGAAGTTCTACCACCAATCTAGAATACAAAAGGCTGTGAGCATCTCTCTGAGGCAAACGTATCTAGGAGTAGCTAAAGAGAAGTCCTGAAGGAAACAACTCTAGGAACAACCAGGAGCAAATATGGGTAGGAAGCTTCTGTTTCTTGTTAGTTGGTGATATTGCAATACAAACAACAATATTTAAGTTAACAATTAAAAAAAGCTCTGGGAGGAGTTATATTTGGACTTTATCCTGGACAGGTGGGCATAGGCATGCTGTATTAGCAGCAAGGTGGAAACATCACCTGATTACAGATTTCATAAAACACTGCAGGACCTAGCATCCAAGTTCTACAGTGATTGCATGATAAATTGAAAGACTAAATTAGACAGGGCACTGGTGAACCCCAAATACCCATTCTTTTGCCCAGAGGCAAATAAACACGACTTGCCTTAATATTATTATAATCATCATGACGACTCTCTTCGATTTATACAGCACATTTCAACTCGAAGTGCTTGAAAGAGCTTTCCATATTTTTGAGCAAACTCTGTTTTCATGAAACTTCTAGGATGACTGCACTCCCGCTACAAGAATGGACAAAGACATCATTCAACATCACAGGATGTGTGGAGAGGGGACTTTCTTCCCCACAAACACTTTAAAGTACAAAATTTGGAAAACTGGAAGTGGGACAAGGCAACTGTTTTGGTGCTTTGCTTCGGCTGAAACTCAGAAAGCACATGTGCATTTTCCAAAGTCCTTCAGCTCAACAGATTCAGATTTCTTTTGAAAGTTGCACATGTTATTTCTCTGAAACTGAATTTCTTCTTCACTGTGGCACTCAGACATTAGCTAGACAGGTCTACAGGGGGCTGACTGGTAGTTCAGTCAGTCAGTCAGTCATGGTACATTTTTCATTTCAGTAAAAGCAAACTTAGCTTTAGTGTCATTTTAAATGTCTTTAATCTACAAACACGGTTTTTGGCAGAGATATAGAGAGCATACTCTGTGCCAGAAAAAGCTCCCCTGCTGGTCTTAATGCAAATTGCAAACGCTCCAAGTCACAGCCCTCCTCTGCTCACCTTTAGGTAGAGTAACTCAGCCTCTGTCTGGTGGCATTGAGTATTAGAGCTGAAGTGATTTTTTGGCTCCACAAGAAAAACAAAAATGCCTCAGACATTCCACTGGATTACTAACCAAATATTGTGAGCTGTGTTCAAGCAACTTTTTCATCCGACCCAACAAATCAGCTCAGGGTTTTTTGGGTTTTTTTAAAGTAGTTTCCCTCCAGTCTGTCACTACTTCTTTACCCACATTGTATGTGATCAAGCCAGAGCCTTTTTAGCATAAACACGAGATTCTTTGTGGAGACCATCAGCACACAGAAATATGGCTTACACAGATATATTAAGAACAGTTTGGAAAAGAAATTTAGCATGAGCACTGATTGACTTGGCAAACTGCTTAATGGAAAATAATCACCGATTCTTATATCTGCACTCCAATTTAGGTGAAAGCAGGGCAAAAATATCATTATTAATATCTGATTTACTTATTTATGAGAATCTAAGTTTAACCCTAAAGAAGCCAGAAGAGAGCCTGCTGATGGCTGAAGTCAATGACAAAGCTTCCCAATTATTGTTTCAGTAGAAGACAGACTTCTACACAATTAATTCAGATCAGGACAAGTAGTCAGTGTGGGATAAATAAAGAAATAACTAAAGCTCTCCCCTGTAAACTCAAGTGCTGAGAACCACAGAGGAACAAGAATCTTTGTACCTTATATTACATCAGATTGGTGCTCAAAAAGTCTCTTTATAAGTTATTTGGAATACTGAACTACTGTCCTTAGTTAACTGTAAACAGCATCTTAATACTGGAGTAGAAAACTTCCTTTAACTGGCAAAATGGGTAAATCCAAACACATCATCAACAGCCTGCCCTGTATCCTCTAATCTAGCTTTGTCCTCAGTGCTATTCTTTATAATGGATATTCTTTATCCATTAAAAAGGAGAGAATATTCTGCTGGTTTTAATTTTTCACAATTTTTTTGGCTTGTTGGGAAAAGCCTGAAATAAAATCAAGTGGTGAATTGAAATGAACCTGCTCTTGAAGACAGTAGGAACTCTGTTTGAGTGGAAGATTTCTGCTGTACAATTAAATTCTAAAATACATTAGAAAATGTTTTTAATGAGACAGATACCGGAATGAACAAACATTAAGATCATATGCAACCTCTGCAGGGTTGTTGGACTCCCTATTGCACATATCAATGGCCACTTTAATTCCTAAGAAAACATTTTTGCTTATTTTGGTCATTGAAATATTTTGTTTTGATTGTCTGCGTAGCTTTTCTCCTTTCACTACTTCATATCATTTCCTTTTATCTGCAAACCTAAAACTTGGTCTAGATTCATGCTTGCATGTACAGGGAGATTTAATCCCAGGGTAGGTCCTTGCTGTCATTTGGGGCTCTGCTATAGGGGCTGGGAGATAAGAGGTAGAGAGGGTGGGGAAAAGAGAAGGAAAAATCACTGTCACTGGCTACTGATATTTAGAGCATCCCCTTGGCAGCCCAGCCACATCCCCTCCTTTGCCAAAAACCTCCATTCTGGGGTTTTGCTTTCTATCTATGGAATCTTTGCTGTAAGAAGGCTGCTGCATCTTTGAATTGCCAGTGGCTCTGAGGGACACTACAGATATTGATCTCCACATTTATGATGGCCAAGTTATCCATAAGACCATTTTTGTCAGAAATATAGGTAACTTTTCCCCCTAAATTTGTGACAAACAGGAATCATAAGTATGGAGCTCTTGTTCTTGGTCTTCTCGCACATCACTCGTTTCTCAGTCATACAGACTTTACTCTCACCAGCCATTTTCTTAGCTAAGGTACATTTTTACTTTTCCAATCTGCAGAAAACTCATTTAGGCATCCACCCTACAAAAATAGGCAACTGGACTCATGGGACTACTCACATGTGTAAAGCTAGCACATGAATGGAGGCAGAGTTGAGACCTTCGTTTCCAAGAAGGGCTACAGATTTTTCATATTTATTCTCAAAAACCTTGAACAGGAAAACATTGAAGTGAAAACATTCACATTATATTTTTCACAATCCCTTAGTAATGCTAAGAACTCTGTTCAAAAGATTCACTCCCGCCAAGTATGGATGAAGTCACCTTCATTATCCCCATATTTATACTGCGACATGCTAGTATTGCCTTTTTAGTTCTTCCTTAAGAAACGGACACTTCCAGGTGAACATAATCGTTTAAATAAAAAATGTTCTCATCTGTGTTACTATTCACATCTTAGATTATTGAAATCGAAAATGTTGAAAATTCAATTTGCTTCTCACTAATTATGCTTTCCGTTTGAATTTTGCCTCTCTCTGTTTGGACAATGAAAACAGATGAGTCAGTTTCACTATTTATTGTCACCTAGTTGTTTACATGCTGTCATAAGTGTGAAGTAGCCTAGAATTAGTGTTTACCTGTAAGGGGTTAAGCTAAAGGTAACCTGAGGGGTGGACAACTGACCAATGAGGAATTCCTCAGGAGACAAAGGATTTTAAGTTTCAGTTTCTCTCTGGGTCTCTCTCTGTTCACCTCGGCTATGGGATGAACACAGCTATGTGTTTCACTATAACTATATGATTCGATCAAGTACTGTAGTTAGTAAGTTTACCTTTTTTTATCACTTGGAGGGTTCTCAGTGGTGAGTGTTGGCTGGGTGCTTCTTGATATTGTAAGCTTCAGCAGAGATATCAACTGTGGGAGAAAATTGCCTCGGGGGAGAGGTTTGGTTTCTGAATCCTTTTGTTGATTATGGTAGATGTTGTTCTATTGATGGTTATAAGGGATTTATTCCTTTCTTTTTTCTTTTATTAAAATCTTTCTTTTAAGAAGCTGACTGCTTGTTTTTCATTGTGTAAGATCCTGGTTTTGGATCGGGCACGTCTCGCAGGATCAGGCAAGGTTTGGGTTTTTTTTTTCTCTCAAGCTTCCCAGGGAAGGAAGAAGTTTGGGGGGGTTAGTGGAAAGGGAAAGAAGGGTCCCCAAACTACCCTAGACCTAGTTTGGTGGTGGCAGTGTACCAGGTCCAGATACAGAAGAAGTTGTGTTCTGGGGAAAAACATTTTAACCCAAGCTGGTAAAATAGGCTTGGGGGGGGGGGTTATTTCTTTTTTTCATGCGGGTCCCCACATCTGTACCCTAGAGTTCAGAGTGGGGAGGCAATCCTGACACATGCATTAACAGAATGCTGCAATATTTAGGTTGCAAACATAGCAGGAAAATGTTTTTCATTTGTAAACATTGTTTCCTTTAGAATTTTTAAAATTCATGAAAACATATATATTGGACCTAGATTTGACCAGCAAAACTCTAAATATGTAGCAAAGTTCAACCTGGCACGGGTAAGGGCTACCTTGCTTTATTATTAAACATTTATAATATCGTAGAGCCTAGAAGCCAACCAGATCAGGAGCCAGGTACTGTATAAAAACACAGAGAAAATGACAGTCCTTGTCCCAAAGGTTTATGTTTCAAAAGTTAAGACAGAATAGATGATGACATAAACAAATGAATCAGGTGGAAAGCAGGATTGGGCATATGAACTAGATTGTGATACCTTTACTCCTTGAGGAGTTTCACTAAAGACACTACTTGAACAGTAAAGTATTTAACATGTGCAAAGGTAGCACAATTTGTCCCAATGTGAATAATCCACTTAAATTCATGGAACTACAAGCATGAAGGAGTTTAGCAGTTATGCACCCACAACTGAAGAAGCAGCCTAGTTCCTATTCCAAAAAGCTCTTAGAGAATCCCTCCTCTCACAGTAGTTTCCCACATTAGCAAATGAGAATGCTACTCCTCCAAATCAGTTTTAATTACTTCTCATTACACATTGCCATCTGGAAATCAACCTCCTTAAATTTCTCAAGTTACAATGCTTGTCTCCAAGACAGTAAATTCTCTAGCAACAGTCTTAATATATTTAGAGCACATAGCAAAATGTTTTGCCTGAAGACAAGAAAAAGTAGCAATATTTGAAATTTAATTTCCTTTGTAAAGTCCCTGAATGTTGACTCTCCTGTTCTAGAAAAGCTGTCTAAAACTTATGAAACCTTCTTTCTCCCAAATTTTAAATGATGCTGAATGAAGGCCCTCAATAAATTCAAGTTTATATCATACACTAATGGATTACCTGCATTTTTACATGCTATAAACTTCCCTATTTAAATGCAAAAAGCAATTCCTTGATTTATTGACTGTCTTATTTATTTAGATTATAAATCCTAGGGGAGTTTATAAACTCCCACCTTTTACTCTGTGTTTGTACAGTGCCTAGCACAATGGTGTTCACATCCAGAGTGGTGTCTCTAAGTGCTACCATAATGGTAATAATAATATTATACAGACAGTGCCTTGTAAAAACATACTCCATGAATCTATGCTCTAGTAAAGCCATCATAAAAAATACGGTGTGGCTTAGTGTTTGTAGCACAGGACTGGGGTTCAGGAGACCAGTGTTCAATTCCTTACTCTGTTATGAGCTACTGAGAGGCCCTGGGCAAGTCATGGCACCTTTCAGTGCTTCAGATTCTTGACGGCCTCCTTTGTAAAGAGCTTTGAGATCAATGAATGAAAAGAGCTACATAAGAACTAGATATTACTGCTCTCATAGTCAAACTACCTGTGTGAGCACTGGTCTTGTACAGATTGCTCATTTGTGGGGAAAAAAAGTCTTTTGACTACTGGTTTGCAAGTATTCAAACATTAGAATGTATCAGTGTTGATTTACTTTTAATTTCTCACTCAGATGGTTTCCATGGCATGGTTTTTGTTTTATTCCCTAATTGGTTTGTCGAGATAAGTGCCTATAGAATAACACTGAGTAGTACATGGTAGTTAAAGCAAAACAACAGCACATCTGTTTTCAATGACAGTTTTTGCCAGAGATACCTGATTAAGGTACACTGAAAGAATATAACCCAGCAAAATCATTTGGACCATTAACTATTCTGTCCTATTATATTTAATGGTTTGGTATCAAATAAAACTTTACTATTAAAGGATTTTGACAGTAACAACTTTCGTTAAGATTTATACTTGGAATACAAGCTATTTTACCGAAGTAATTAACTGAGCAAGTATAGCATTGTAGAAATCATCTATCACGTTGTCCTCATGGACAAGGGAACAACAAGAGCTCATAATAAACAAAATCCTGTTAATAAATAATCTACAAATGTTAATTTAATATTAAAATAAAACAAGTTCTACTGGACCTTAAATGGTGCAAAGAAATGTGTGGATGCTGTCTCCCCACACATGCATGGTGCAGATTTCAGACACTGCTTTGTGTTGGTGTATAAGTAAATCCTTTCTCTGGTTTCAAGATTTAGTGCCAACTGCATTAGTCAAAACATACAGGCAAATGAATGATAGTCATATGGGATGGATTTTCAGCAGCAGGCAGACACATTATTTATTTAACAATGGGGGGGGGGGGGCATGCATTACATTCCTTAGCCTAGTATAACAGGAACTGAATTGGGTCCAGTGCAGTGTTCAAAAATCCCATCATACAATCAATAAATTGGGATAGCTCTCTTGCTTCACACACATACATACTCTGAAAAGTGGGGTGCGGTGTCCTTTCCTAGCAGTCACTGGACACTCTTTGCAGTTGACTGTGTGGGGAGGGGCCTTTGTAAAAGCTGACCAAAAGCTAGATCAGCTTTTACACTGGCCTTTTTCAGACTGTTTCTATGCTTTTCATTTATAAATGGATGTTCCCTCTTCTTGGTTTTAGTTTCTCCTTTAGACCCTGTTGTCCCAGATTTGTGCTTATAACCCATCTGGTCTAAGGCAGAAGAAACCTTGTGCTAACAAATACTGAATTTTAGGTGAACTGCATATGGAACTTTATCAAATGAATTGACCTTGAAATTGGTACTGTGGGGACATTAGTTAGAATGGTTCATTCTGCTGGAACTTTGGGGAGTTATTTTATATGCATCTAATGGAAAATGCTCCCTATTTGTTATTTTACCTGAAGAGCATGTGCTTAACTTTTCTGAAAAGAACTGGATATTTTACTAGAGTACCTACATTCAAACCACATTACAAATAAAGGAAATACTTAGTCTCCCTCCAAGCCCTGTTCATACACGGTTAACATTCACCTGAAGGCAGATGAAAATGGGTTACTGATGATTGATTCTTCAAAGACCATTTACACATCTTGCCCTTAATCCCTAGTAAATTACTCATCTGTTAAATGGTTAAGTAGCTAGTTGTATATTGTGGGAATTAGCACTTAGAAGAAAAGAGAAACATCACAAATTTACTAACATTTTTCTGCCCTGTGTGGAAGCTTTCAAGAGATGCGATCTCCCAGGAAAAATGATACCTGGAAATAGAGCATTGCACTAGAACGATGGTGCCACTGTTTGGAAATATCTGTGTCCATGATAATTCAGAAGGGGACAGATTTGGTCATGCTAAAGTTATGGCAAAATTCCAATAGACATCAATAGAAGCAGAACTGGGCCTACACTACAATGAAAACAAAATCATCTCAAGTCTTTTTTCCAAGTATCATCAGAAATTTGAAAATTTTAAATTTTAAATTCAAAGAAATTGTGAAACCAATCACAAGTCATTAGGGTCTGTCAGAAACGGCAGCACATACTCCCTGATGTTCTCTCACTGCACATCTCAAATGAAATGTATTCCGTTCATCAGAGAGAGACGACAAAAATGTAATCAACTGTCTAAAAGTAACTGTGCCCGCATCTGTGAAATCTCCTTTTAAGGCACTTAGTCATTAGTTTCACATCTCCTTCATGTGAAACGAGTCCCATGACTTAGCAAGAACCTTAGAGATTTTTCCAGCAGGGACAATTTATAATGTTTCCAGGATGTTGCTTTCTGTCTTACCCCAGGGCTGCAGAACAACAAAAATGGTGCTACGGGTTGTAGGTTCTGCAGATTCTCCATTGCAGCAATATCAAAAGGATATTGCATATTTTTGCTTAAAAAGAATTAAATGTATGAAAAGGAAAACTTATTTAAAATATATTTATTATTCAGAGATTCATTGGATACTTTTGTATACTCTTATTTTATAATATGAGAAGTTCAAGTTGTAATCCTTTCCTGAACTCATTCAAATCTTTATTGATTTTCATTTTACAGCAACAAAGAACATAGCTGAAAGCCTTTTTTTACACTAAGCCACCCAGGTATGTTCAGTGGCGCTGCGGTCAAACTGCTGAGCGAGCCACTGCAAAGTATTTAAACAGCATTTATTTAGCATTCTTCTGATGCTTAGACCAAACACAGAGGCACATCGGTTACAGATAAATCAGAGAATAACAGGTTCATTAGTGCGAGTTAATTTTCAAGCTCATGTATTTAAATACAGAATAGCAATCTTACCTTTCTGCAGTTTTAAGAGAGAAACCAATTCATCAATCTTTTGTTCTCATTGAACTATGTTCCCATTTGCTGTAGGAAGAAATAACTCTATCTAAAGGAGGATAATGTGATTAATGCAAATCAACATGGATTTATGGAAAATAGAACCTGTCAGACTAACTTGATATTTTTGTTTGATAAGATTACAAGTTTGGTTGATAAAGATAATAGTATTGACATAATAGTTAGACTTGGCACTGTACATTTTGATTAAAATCTAGAATGATATAAAATTAACATGTTACACATTAAATGGATTAAAACTGGCTAACTGGTATGTCTCATAATGTAATTGTAAATGGGAACTATCTTGCTATTGTCTGTGTTATACAGCAGGTCAAGCTAAATGATCACAGTGGTCCCTTCTGGTTTTGGAATCTATGAATTTGCCCTCCAACTTTCTACGAGAGTTACATGGGAGTCTGTCCTTGGTCCCCTTCATGTCTCCCGCTACACCTTATCTCTAGGTAATCTCATCCACAAACACAAATTCCACTCTCTATACTGAGGACTCACAGATCTCCTTCTCTACTCCAGACCTGCCTCCTTCTGTCCAAGCTGAAATCGCAGCCTCTCTCTACGTTTAATGGATATCTAGTTGCCAGTTGAAGTTAAACATAGCTAAAACAGAGCTCCTTATCTTATCCCCCAAACTCTCCCCTCTGACCCCTTTTTGAACACCTTGGACAACACCACTGCCCTGACTGTCACTCTGGCCTGTAACTGGGGGTCATCTTTGACTCAGACTTTTTCTCTTGCTCCTCACATCCAGCTTATATAAAAACCTTGCTGATTCTTTCTATTACATTTCTTAGATGCTGCTTTTCCTACCCATCCACACAGCTAAAACTCTCATCCTGCTCTTGATCACTGCAACATTCTTTTCTCTGGCCTTGACAAATGCAATTTTGCCCCCTTGTTCACTCAGAATGCTGCTGTAAAGATCATTTTCCTGACCCATCACTTTGACCTTGTCACCCCTCTCTTTGAATCCCTCCACTGGCTCCCCCTTCTCTATAATTTATACATAAGGTGCTTGTCTTCACTTTCACGGCTCTTCACAGTCAATCCCCACCATATCTGTCACCTCACATTGGCCACCAAGCTGTTGATGTTCTCTTCCACTCAGCCAATGATGGCTGCCTCCCTTATGCACTTGCTACATTTTCAAACAAATCCCATGCTGCCTCATATGCCTAGGAGGAGCCCCCCATAAACATCAGCAAAGCCACCTCATTTATAAAACTTCAGATACCTCCTCCAAAGCTCTCTTTTGCTGGGATGCCTACATAATATTGACAACAGTCAGGCTGCTAATGTCCAGTGACCACCTTCCATTATGTGGGCCAGTACGGACTCTTTGCTTAATTGTACTCCCGTCTGTATCCATCTGTTGTCTCTTGTCTTAGACTAAGACTGTTGGGGCAGGGACCAGCCTTATATTCTATGTTTGTACAACACCTAGCACAATAGGGTCCTGGGCCATGACTAGGGCTCCCAGGCAGTACTGTCATACCGCTATTAGTAAAAATAATCATCCTTGTCCCTGGGAATCCAAGCCACATTTGGTACTGATTTGGCTGGTGCCAGTAAACACATCTCACATGACTTCCACCTAGCCTGCAGGATCTCTCTTCAGTTGCACAAGCTAGCGTTGCCCACCTCATTTAGTGGGCAGTTAGTTTTGCTTTCTTCTGTACACAGATACTGATTCAAGCAAGCAAACTTATGATTGCACTTAACTGGTTGATCCCAGAGAATACATATGTTAATCCCAGAGAAATTCATATAAAATTATGTTTACACTTACATTTATTGACAACTGTTTGTTACTCTGAATATTATGAGAAAAAAATCTTGAATTCACATATAACACTGATTTTATTTAAAATCCTTCTAGAAAAATGACATTCTACCCATTAAATACTGCTGAATTTAGAGGCCTTTTGCTTTTGTTTTTTCCTTTTGGCTACTTTAATTCAAACATTACCCCTGCATCTCTCAGACAAGTTATGTTGGCACCATAAGAACAGCCATACCGGGTCAGACAAAAGGTCCATCTAGCCCAGTATCCGGTCTTCCAACAGTGGCCAATGCCAGGTGCTCCAGAGGGAATGAACAGAACGGGTAATCTCAAGTGATCCATTCCCTGTCACACATTCCCAGCTTCTGGCAAACAGAGGCTAGGGATGCCATCTCTGCCATCCTGCTTAACTGCCAATTTATACAAATGACACAAATTTCTCCTTTATAACACTGCCTCTTCTGGATTTTCAAACAGAAACTGGCACCACCTGAAGCAACCAGTTAAATCTAAAGATCTCTGTTTTGCTAATTTTAGTAAAGATAAAAGGAAAGAATAACCTTTAGTTTTCAAAGCATGAGAAGCACTGTTCTAAAATGGAGGATTATAAGAAAAGAACAAGGACGGCAAAAATAAAGTTATCTTTTATCTTCTCTAGGGACAACTATAACTAACACAGCTGCAACCATATGTAGCCCAAGTCATCTATCATAATAACATTCCCACAGTGTAAATCAGGACACCACAGTTCAGATTTGAACTCATCTGTCTCATCCTGCAGCAAACTCCTAGACTTCCTTTCCTAACCATGCAAGTTAATCTTTCTGCTATTGGTCACTGCCATTGCAAAGGATAGCAAACTAATTTTCATAATTTCCCCTAACATGGAAGTGAACTCTGTAAGGACTAAATTCAGTAACGGGTACCTGCAACTGATCAACCCAGTCCTTCTTGCTGGAAACAGTGCATATTTAAGGGACTCTGGGAGAATAAAAACTATAAATATAGCCAAAGTTGTACTTGCTTCTTTTTCTTGATATACCTCATCTTCATATAAAGATGTATCAATGCTATTTAAATTTACAGTATGGTCTTCAACAACTGAATATGGCAATTCATTAGAAGGTCCTGATTCTGCAATTCGTAACCAACCAAAACTCCCATATGGACTGGATTGTCCTATAAAGTTATATTATACTGTACATTTAATGAGGATCTATGCATTTGTATGAAAAAACATGGAAAGAAAAGATGTAAGGATATGTAGAAAGGTAGGACTGAAAATAACTTGACAGAATCAATTTTGTTGGGAAAATGGCCATATCACATCCACCTATTATCTGTCATCCATTGCTTTATAAGAAATTTAAGTAAAAGAAAAATAGATGGAACTTTACCTACTGATTCCTTCCCAAATTGATATCACCATAACTTCAGAACTAGGCCTTAGATAGCAGTAAGACTATGGACTGCATTGCTAAATAGGATCATTAAACGTATTTGGCTTCAAATGGACAGCGGGATTAGATTGTTAATAAAATAGCCCTTATAAGTCACTGAAGTCCACTCTTCTACAGGAGAATAGATACAAGTGCTTTGGCCTTTAACAGATATACCTTAGAGCAGAGAACAATACAGGTTGTGTAAGATGCTGTGTCTCCAGGCAAAATGTATCTTTTCTATGAAAAAGTAGGCCATTCCTCAGCACAGCATTCTAAATGAGGTCTCAATATAACAGCTTATAAAGTAATGGCACCATATTGTTATAATACAATATACATCTGATAATGACTTCCAGAAGTCTGATGATCTATAGTACTTTTTATAATGTAACCTAAATCCTTCTCATGGGAAAAAAAGTTTCACAACTCTTTAACAAAGAAATTCATTTTTCTTAATAGTTTATCACTAACATACTTTTGTAAATTTCACACAGATTTCTTGGAATTTAAATATAGCAAGCTGTGAATTTTAGGAGCATAGGAATAGTTTTACCATATCGGAACAGTGGACCAACAATTACATAATACTGTCTCCAACACTTACCAGTGCCAGCTACTTAAGTTAGAGATTCAAGAAACCATTAATTAGGATATGATCCTATGCCAGTCAACATCAATGACAAAACTTCCATTGATTTGAAAGGTGAAGGATCAGGGATCAATAGAATAACTCACCAGAGGAAGAGTCTTCCTTCCCCAGGCAGCTGAGGTCAAATTTTCAAACCAATTCAGTTTCCATTTAGATGCCTGAATAAGGGTCAGATTTTTTGAAAATGCCCAGCAGCTTCCATTTGTGTCAATTACAACTAGATTTTCAAAAGACCCCACACACAACATGTGCTGAGCTCTTATGAAAATCTGCCTGCTTCTTTTGGTACCAAACCTGAGCTGTTCTGAATTTGGTCCCTAATAGTTGGTTAACAGTCTGAAACAAGAGGGTTTATATACCCCTTCTAAATTCTGTAGCTAACCCTATTTACGTTTAGTGAGTAAAATCTTTTCCCTTCCAGGGCTCTGATTCTATCATATTAAGAGAGACAAATGTCCATTAAGTCAAAGGATTACAATCCTGGCTGAGACCTTCATAATGAACTGTTTCCTACCAAAGTTACTATGCTTTCAGTTAAATTATTTTAAGTGGAAAATAATACATGTTTTAACTTCATATGAACATCAATAGAACGTACATTAACAGACAGAAAATATTATTTTTGCTAACCTCAAAACTTTTTGTACTCATTTAAAGCTAAAAAAAATATAGATCTGCAGTGGAAGAGAACATATGCTAATAAAAATGAGTTCATTTTTTCCATCACTTATTTTCATTCTTCCCTCTTTCTTTTCCATTTGATCTGATCTCTTCTACCCAAACAAGTTAGTGTTTGTTTGATGGGCAGAAACTAAGCAGAGGATTCCTTAATTAGACAGAAAAACCACAAGCAACATAAAAATTAAATTTCTCAATGCAAAATATCAAACCAGATAGCGTAAATGAACCTATGTGTACACATGAATTTTATTTAAAAGAAAATGTTCTCTTCCTTTGAGTACCTCACTAAAAAGACATCTGCATCAGCTTCACCTCAGCATAAAATATTCTCATTGAAGTAACCCTCTTCATTTACTTTTCCGAGGAGAAAAGACTCAAACATGAGATAGCAGTTTTCATATAGGGACTAATTATTAGGGACTAATTATTGCAAACAGTCTAGCCGGGCCACTCTAATTTAGATTTATTAAAGTTTTGTCAGTAAAAATGTAGAATGTTTTTAACATAAGCCATAACAATTCAATACAATTGCAGCTCTTCTCAAACCTAAGAAAGATAATTAAAAATATATTAATATTTATGGTGGATTAAAAGCAAATACAATTCACTTTTTTCACAAAAGTAGGATATAATTAGCAAGGTCAGTTGAACTGGTGAATTAGAATACGTTCTTTTTGTATATGCCATTGTTCTGGTCCATGAATTGAATTCACATGTCATGTTGTATTACTTGCCATAACCTTAGCTTTAATATCTAGAAATGGAACACACAAACAACATTCACAATATTAGATAAACAAATAAAATAAAAATAATATTGTGTATTGATATAACACATTTCACAAATGTTCTATCAATGAAGTATAAGCAGCAGCTGTTCAAACAGCACAAAGTAACCCAACACAAAAGTTTAAAGTAGGATGTGATGAATAGTATATCCAGCTGAAACTGCAGAGAAAATTTATAAAGGCACAAATTAATTAACTGAAAGGAAAGTTGGCTATGACACCAATGTTAACTATCCTTCCGTTGCAAAAAAAGTGCCTTGGGATTTTTAAATGAGCACAAGTGCTCAATTACCAAGACTCATTCATAATACAGAATCTCCAGAGGCAATATCCCCCAACACCATGTTGAAGAACTGGTTCTACATTGAGAAAAGTGCATCCACTGAACCGTCACCACCACTTCCAGTTTGAAATAGGCCTAAATAGGAATTTACAGTGTATAGGAGGGAGGGTATAGCCTATGGGGAACAAGGCTCGGATTCAAATCCCTGGGTGAACACCCACCTGTATGGGCTTGGTTCTGGGCTAGATGAGAAGAGGTATATATTTTCTGGTTCTAATTACTGTTATGCAACTGAAATTATTTAAGAAAAGTTTGTAAGATTTCAGCATCACTGAATTCAAACAGAGTCACTAACCTTCATTTAGTCTTTAACCCAAATCCTAATCTTCCCTAGCTCCTGCATCCTTGATCGACTTCTGGGTTTTCCATCCCAATACTCACAATGCCCAACCTTTTTAGTGTGTGAGATCACACACTGCCCTGTATTAAAATGTTCATGTGATATTGTTGATAATGTGATTTGTTTATAATAGATTTTATGCATACCATAGCTCAAAAATGACCATATAAGAAAATTAATAATGGGGAAATTTGATTCTTTTAGTAATATTTATTCTGTATAGCAACCACTGAAGCCATTCTGCTTTCTCTGCAGAGAGCAAATGTTTGAGCTGGCTTAAACTAAGAAAATAAAAATAAACCTGAATGACAACGAACTAGCTCTCCTTCATTTATGGGGAGAGAGGTAGGAAGCCTATAATATTCTTGTCTTACACTCTCTTAAGCAATTAAAAATTAAAGAAGTTGGTCATAATGGAATAAACAGAATGAACAGTGAATAGGTCACCTAAATGCTTGTAGGTTAAGTCACTGAGGTGGACAAAAGGTTGGAATAAAGTGAATCCCCAAGTGTGGTCCAATGAAGAGGCAGAAGGGACCACAGAAGAAGAATGGATCACGTAGGAAATATATAAGCTCTAAAATCATGCAACTGTGAAAACTGGTAGATTCCAGTCTGATTGATACCAACCCTCATACCTGCCAGTTCCCCAAGATGACAACAGCAGCAACAACACAACACACTAATCCAAAATCTGTTGTCATCTTCTCTACGTGACCTGGGCCATGAGAAGTTGGAGTAATACATCATCAACGTTAACATGTTTGGGAAGAGAGTCTTTAAGAAAAGGCAAAGTCATATTGGCTACTAGAAGCCTAGCTTTGAAAGTTACACTACCATTTTTTGACTGTGTTGTGGACTCTCGCTATAATCTGTCTGGCAATGGACCAGGAAGACAATGGTTTCAGCTGCTTTTCTTTGATGTACAGCATGGTGTCCTGGAATGTCTTTCTACAGAAAAATGGCCTTTTCCTTTTATGCTTGAGGCAAGGGAGACAATGTTTTTTTACACTTTACCCTAACACCGGGGCAAAATTTTACACAACATGCTTTCTATAATAACTAAGATCCTGCCATTGGAATAATTAAATAGAAGATACAATGGTTAACACAGGCTTTAGCTTGTTTGCATTTCTCGGTGAATTCCAGCTGCAGACAACTATTTATTCAGAATGGAAACTGGGTTAAAGAAACTGGACATAATGTTTAAAGAACAGAGTAGAAAATTCAGTTGGGAGTCCCCCTTGAAGAGTGAAAAAGTTGACCAAGATTAGTGGTTTATTCAGGTGGTATAACAATCACCTTTAGCCTGGAAAAGTTCTTTATAACACTATAAAAACACAAGCATGAGTCCTTCCATATAGAATGCATAATTCCACCCATGACAGATTATATAATGACTAATGAAGCTTCTAACCTAGCTTTGATAATCATTCCCCTCTCTGATCACCAGGTAACATGTACAAGAAGAAAAGATCTGCCAGTCAAACTTCCTTCTAATTCATATGCACTTGTTTTCATATGATCCTAGGGTGGAATTATAAATCAACACCTCAAGGATGCTATTATATTCAGATCCTGCCCAGATAATCAATCAACTCCCATTCTGATGAGCCAATGAATTACTGGCTGATTAGGCATTCTTCTTTCTGGTAGATGACTATCCTAACGTTACTTACAAACTCCAAAAATGACAAAACAATAACAGCTTTCTGGAGCAATGCCTGCTTTCCTCTATATAGGCAATAATAACCAGAACAGTGTCACAACAAAAGTGACCCTGAGATTTCTACTCTCCGAACTGGTGGAGGTCATGCACGTCAATTAATTCCACGTATTGATAGGAAATCTTACTCTCATTCATTTTCAGAATCCTATTTTCCCAACTGGCCAAATCACACAGAAGCTTTAATACCAAAGAAAAATGCATGTTGTGACATCCAGAATCAGGGAAGGTGCTGAAAGAGCAATTGAGACAACAGTGTCCAGGCTGCTGATAGAAAGAGCAGAGCAGTGGCCTCTGATTAATAGATTTCGGGGTGAGCCCCGTTAGCAAAAACTGTCAAGTAACAACAATCTCTCCTCTCTGATGCAAACACATAATTAATGCTTCAGCAAAAACAAACTGGTAAAACAGTTACCCTAGGATTCTGCAAACAGGTGTACTTTAATATGGTCTTGCTGACATATCATAGCCAGGATAAGCTAGCCCGTAAAACAACCTGCAGTATAGCAATTTCAGAAAGTTGGCTCCAGTTCCATGACATGCATACCATCTTGTCATATCAGAATACATCTGAAATATTTAATACAGTGTCCTATCCTCAAGTAAGTTATTTCTAGCCATTTCCTAAGAGAAAGCTCCTAGGGGTTTTGATCCATTATGCACTGGGTCACAGTGCCTACTAAGTAGAAAGTGGAGGAAATAATTACCATTTTTAACCTCTGACATGGAATACGAAAGGCAAACACAAATGCGCCACACAGCTCAGTCCATTGCGCAGCGATGTATATTATTTGAAGTAATCCCACAGCTTTTAATGACTAGACCTTTTTGATCCCTACTCTTTCATCCTCTTCTACAGCTGTACAATCACTGTCTGATCACTTTAAAACATGCAGATTGAAAACAAAGCTAGAAAGCTTACAGAAACCCAGCAAAAACAGAAGGATTTAAAAAGTTGCATGTTTAATCTGCAAAATTGGATTTAGTACATATAATTCCATCCCTGATACTCATGGTTTATGCATAGTGCAGTAGTACATCAATGTCCTAAGAGGAAACATGGGACTACTTCAACATCTCTTTGACATAACAGATGAGAATGAGCCATAATGCCATATGGTAAATGAGCATCATGAGCCAAGATAAATACTTTTGCCTGTCATTAAAGTAGTTGAAGCACAGCTGTCACAGCTGTATTATACTAAAACTAAAAAGAAATGGGGTCAAAAGCTCATTCTATTGGCTTATTAAGTCCTTTGGCATGATCAAGCACTATTAGAGAAATCATTGGTCATACAGACTATACTCTTTTGTTCGAATGAGTCAGTTTACTGAGATAAAAGGCAGATAAGTTATTGTGCAAGCAAGCTTGACTTCCACAACTCATCAGACAGGGGGGAAAGAAGATGATGGAAGAAATCATTCATTGTATTAAACAGACGTTATCAACAGGCCTTGGAAATATACAGAGATCTGACTTAGAGCTTGTCTTCACTGCAGTGTTGGCTTGAGGCACAATTTGAGTGTTGCCCCGTTCCCCACCAAAAAGTTTCTAGCTCAAGTTAAGCTGACTGGCTCATTGGGGCGTGAGCTGATGCTGAAGTTCTGCTGAAACTGGAGTTAGTACTGCAGTGGGGATGCAACTATAGCGTGGTGGGCAAACATTTTGGCCTGAGGGGCACATCTGGGTGGGGAAATTGTATGACAGGCCATGAATGCTCATGGGATCCACACTGCCCCTTCCCCAGGCGTCACCTCCGCAGTTCCCATTGGTTAATGGGAACTGCGGAGGTGACGCCTGGGGAAGGGGCAGTGTGCTGACCCCTCTGGCTGCCCCTATGCATAGGAGCTGGAGGAGGGACATGCCACTGCTTACAGGAGCCACAGGAGGCAGGGCAAGTCCCAGACCCCATTCCCTGTCAGGAGCTCGAGGCCGGATTAAAACATCTGAAGGGCCAGATGTGGCCCCCAGGCCATAGTCTGCCCATCCCGGAGCTATAGGCTACACCCACAGTTCAGATTAGCACAGCTCATTAGCTGCTGTCCCAATCACTTTGCTAATTCAATCATTCTGCGCTGGGCTAGTGTTGGCTGTTCTCACTTGAATTAAGCTAATTTAGGTATACTAACTGGAGTTAACTACATCAGTGCAGACAACCCCTTATGAAGACAGCTATAGCAAATATGTTCTACGTATTGACTTTTCAGTCTAAAGAAGGGACATTCACTTAACCTTGGTGAGGTAAACATAAGTCAAAAGCTAAACAAAGTCTCACAGCAGATATATCCAAACACATATTCAACTACGTATCAGTGCAACAGCTTCAACAAGAGATACTAAGAGCGCCCCATCCCAGAACAACCGATAGCCCAGTGGTGACAGCACTGAGTTGGGAAGTGGGAGAGCTGGATTAAATTCCTGCTCCACATCAGGCACAGTGAGGATTTGAAGTGGGGTCTCTCACTTTCTGGGTGAGTGCTCTAACTCCGAGGATAAAGATTATATTTAAACACTTTCTCCTACTAATCCTTTGTAAGAAAGGGCTTAGGCACCTAACTCCAGGAGAGGGTTCCCGAAAGCTGCCTCCAGCCCATATTTAGGCTGAGGCCACCCCTAACTCCCTTTGAGGGGTGGGGTTGAGGCTACCCCCAACTACTCAGTATTTCCTAGTAGCTAAATTAGACAGGTCCCCACTCAGCTTGCTGACTTTTGTGGATCCCATTCTCAGGCACCTCGCTCTTTCCATACATTGTATAAGAAGCCTAGTTGCCTATCTCAAGGTTCTGGATTCCACTAGGCAGCAGGATGCTTAAATGTTAGCTGTTGCAACCCTGAGTCCAAGTCCCCTTTCTGGATCTAGCTCAAGAACAGAAGACCAAGAAAGAAAGTAGTTACATAGTTTCTCCATTAAAGTTTGCTATAGCTTATAATGGAAATTTACAACACATTCCCTCTTATTGCCAATGGTACCCTTCTTTTGGCCTGTCAGAGGAACAGCAGACAGATTTGCAACGAAGTATTTGTATCAAAGAACTGTTGATAAACCCATTTACAGAAGTGTACATTAATGTGTCTATTTCTGCATCTTAGAATATAGTTCTATATCAGGGATTTGTACTATAACTTCTGTTAACCACCTCATCATTTATCTCAGAAAAGCAATATGCTGGTTTTAAATGGTTGAAAATAATGGTCTTCTGTTTTGAATTTTAGATCTCGTTATTAAACATACATGGCCATCTTCCCACAACCCATTCGCCTCATAAGCAATCAGTGACTCATGTGAATCAAGACTACCACATATACAATATGTAAGGGATTGTAGGATGAGGTCCAATATGCTGGAAAGTGTAACATACTTGTGGACAAATCAACAGAAAACGTGATGGACATTTGGAGCTTGTATTTTAAAATTTTGGAGTCTCGCTTTAGCTCTGACCTGACCTCCTGTTACAAGAAATCGATACTTAAAAGACTACCAGGCATCCGGTTTTCAACCAGAACGCTTGGTCGAAAAGGGACACTGATGGTTCCGGTCAGCACCACCGACTGGATGGTTAACAGTCCAGTCGGAGGAGCAGTGAGGCTACGTCAGGCTCCCTGCCTGCCCTGGATCTTCACACTTCCCCGGAAGTGGCCAGCATGTCCATCATAGGTGCAGAGCCGATCAGGGAAGCTCCACATACTGCTCCCACCCACAGTGCTGGTTCCACGGCTCCCACTGGCCAAGAACCACGACCAATGGGAGCTGCAAGGTGGCGTCTGCAGGCAGCACACACCACACAGAGCTGCCCAGCTGAGCCTCTATCTATCCACTTCTGGGAGCAGCATGGAGCCAGGGCAGGCAGGTAGCCTGTCTTAGCCCCACTGAGCTGTCAACTGGGAGCCACCTGAGGTAAGCGTCACCCAGCTGGAGCCCGCACCCCAACCGCCATACCCCAAGTTGGAACTTCCTCCTGCACCCTAACTCCCTCCCATGATATAACTAGAAAACATAGGCCCGCATAAGCCGTTTTCCAAAATAGTCACTCTGTTTAACAATGCTCTCTGTGATGGATAAACTCCAGAGGGAACCATAACTCTATCTTAGCTGCATAGACGTCCCGTTGTCATTAGAAACAGGAGATATATCTAGTGCATTTATGCATTAAAAGCGCAAACTCTCTTTTTTCAACAGCTGCCTTCACGGCTATATGTGTAAAGAAGAATGTTGGAGTCATCCATTAACCACATAAAAAGAATTTGATGTCATCTAGCTTGAATGGTCATTATACTATGAGCTAGAAATTGTTCCCACTGATAAAAATGGTTATAAACAATGTGACTACACTGGTAGTCTTTTAAATTATGCACTGCTTAGCTTTGACATATTGGGCCAAATTCAAATCCGGTGTAATTCAAATTAAGTCAATTTATACCAGATAGTAATTTAATCCATTGTATTCTCATTTAAAAATAAAAGGAAAATTAAGTTAACTGCTTGCTGAAATGAACTCCTGTGTTATACTGATCCATAAAAAGGTACTGAGGTTATGAATACAATATTTTATTTTGACTAAAAACCAAACATCAGACAAGCTATTGGAGTATTGGCCTTATGAGCACAAATGCTGATCTTTGTCAAGATGAATCTTTAAAAAGAGATGATATCTTGATTAAAACAAAAAACTAATTGTGTCCCAAAGAGCAATAGTTCTCTAGTAGATTAGTGGTCATGCAAAAAGTGTCTGTATGAGCTACAACATCTGTATCCTTACATCATCTGCCCAGTATACAGATACACACAATAAGCTATTCTGCAACACTTTCTGGGTAAGTAAAGTTCCAGCATGCGAACCCAAACTTATTTTTTCATGGGTGTTTTCACTATTATAATCCACCCTCACAAACCAATTAGATGTTTACTATTTTATTTTATTTCAGTTTTTCTGAAATAGAAATGATGGAATGATATAGCCAAGCTATTTGCTGTTCAGAAAATTGATAGCTCATCAAACTTATATTGATATTATTGTACTGGGATAGTGAAATGGCACACTGTATATTAAAATACACTTTTGAAGAAAGCAAATTAACCTTCAATAAATCAGTTTGATTAGACACTGTCTAGCCACTCACCAATAATTGTCTTTAAAGATCCCAGTACTCTGATGACAGACACATACTCTTACTCTGTTACATTTGTTGGACAGGATTGCCACCTGATGGCCACTCTGAAAAGTGATAGACATCTATCGCAAACCAGGGGAGTGTCCACAATTCGGAATTTATGAAAATACTATTTTTAAGTTGTTTATATGATACACTCTTAACAGGATATAAAAACAATTTTATTTCCTGCATACATTCAGGTCACATGGTTTCAGTCAATGCTGGATCATAAAACACTGGGGATTTTTATTTCTTTTTTAATTATTATTTACATAACGGTGCCTTCAAGTAAACCGGCCTGGCTATTTTAGATAGGGATGGAATCAGAAACCAAGGCCAAAGCTAAGTAATGGGAAATAAGATAAGCATCTCACCATGGTCCTGAATGTGCAATGCCATCACCAGAAAATATTATAGGGGTTGTTTTTTTTTAAGATTCACCAAGATTTTTTAGTCAATATTAAACTATTTGATCTGCCAGGATACCTCACGCCAGACCAGCACTCAATGTGCATTTCGGAAAGCCTTGCTTCCTCTCAGAATCTGCTGCCTCTGACTAAATTGCAATAGAACTTTCTCCATTGCCAGTTCTGTTCTTTAACCAAAGACTAACTTATAGGCAACATTATCCTCATTTTCAGAAAGAGTTGTGAGGAGGAATAGCAAGGAAGAGTGTGTGAGATGAAAGACGAAACAAGGCAATGGAAAGGAAAAGAGAGGAAAAATCACTAGACATAGAAACACACGAACCTTTTCACCTCAAGAGAATAAAAATATCCGAACCAGAACTTCAACAAGATGAGGACCTTTTAATAATAATTCTCATTTGAGGTATCCCACAGCACCCATTCCTCTTGGGCAGCTCAGCAAGTTGACAACAGACAGTGGAAAACAAGATCTTAGATGAGGAATCTTTGCTGTAGAAATCAGACTGTACTGTAACAAGTAATGTCAAACATAAATTATTAACTATTATTATTTACTATTATGAGCTTTCCAAATTGCTGGCCAACTTTCCAGCATCATTACCCATGAGAGGGCTGATCCTCTTCTTTTCTCATTAGGATAACTTGACTCATGAAAACATGTGACAAGCTTAATCAGAGTCCACTTTTTATGATAAATGAAATTGTTTGGACAAATCCCAGTCACATCAAATTGACTGGCCTCAATGACCCACCTGCACCAATCTAATGGCGAAGGGGAGAAATGACCCAACCGTACTATGACTGGGCTCATAAGAACCAACCACACCAACTGTCAACTGCAATATCAGGAAACAACATCTAATTCCAGATTCCACAGAACATTAACTCATCCCACAGGTAACTTATTTCACTCAGCTATAATTTTGCCTAATATAGGCATTAATCCAGAAGAACAGAAAACTGGCTGTTGGGCTGGAACTTGATGCCTGAAAAATCTCCACCCCTGCTGGTGCACATCAGAAACTTCTGACTCTGCCTTTTCCCTAGGAAAGGATTCCATTAAACTTTACACCACTTAATTTCAGCTGTTACACTTTGATTGTCACACGTGCTCATATAAGAGACTGTTAGAAGTTTACTTCTAATCAGGCAGTGGAAAGGTATTCTAAAGAATCAAGCTAAAAAGTACAGAGTTTTCCTGATGTTGCAGAGGCAACTCATCCGCATCATATGAACTTTCTGATTTCATGTAGCTCTCCAGGCAGTCAGTGCTCTTTGTGGATTCTCTATGAAATCAGGAGGGATCCGAATATGAGGTCTTTTGTGGAATGTAAGCAGCTCTTTGCAGTGCCATTTCTACTAAAAATTTAAGAGCAACTGGAAAGGAACAGCGTGTGCAAAAGCCTATTTCATTCCCCCCAAAAATAGAGGTGCAAGAAAAAAAACCCCACAAACGAGCTTGAAAAGGAGACAGACACAAACAGCCTCTACGTCAAACGGACCATTTCCAAAGCCAGCATCCAGGTTCTTCCATGGAGTCTTTAAAGGCCATATATTTAAATGACAATACCTTTAAAGTCATAAGTCCTTGTACGTAAAATGATCCAATCAGTCACTGTGCATGTGAATTTGCGCATGTGAATGATGTTATTGAATGATCTGAGAAAACTGCCAAGGGCTGGGAAGTTCCATGTGTAAGGTAAGATGCAATGTGTGTCTAATAAATATTACATTTAAGTCGATATAAATGTCCCCAGAATGCAGTGACAGTTGTGTGCTTGAAGAAAGATGTGCCACCACATGATATGCCTTGCCAGTTTTGGCTAGTAAGCAACAGTCCACCACAACAGGGGGAGAATTCCTAATAGAAATACACGAGAAGCTGGTAGAGTGCCCATAAAGTAGCAAAAAACTCAACTAACCCAGCTCTTTATTCTTTTCATATTACTTTAACCAAGCTTTTAAATGCAGAAACCTACCACATGCTCTACGTATAATAGGAAACGTTTACTTTCATGAATGATTATAAACAGAAGGCTCTTGAAACAGTTCAGCCTCCAATAGGACCCTTTAAATATTTACATTCTGCTGGCTGACACATCACAATGAATGTTTATTGTCGTGGTTGCTCCAAGCATACTAGATTCAATGCCTGCACACAGTGTGTTGCTTTATTTCTTTCATCTGTCATACCAGAGGTTAAATTTTGGATAAAGGCTGACATGGTCAGGTTTTAGCCTAAAGGCCCTCTTGAAGTTCATTTGCAAATAATCCTTCTATATTTTTTATTCTAGAACGCATACAGCAGCAACTGCACATGTGACCAAACATTGGAAATGAGAATTAGCATATAACATTATCATTATGCATAAGTGCAGCCAAGAAACAACCTTTCCCCCAACTGATAACTGTGCTGAAAACCATAATTTCTGTATTGCAGTTAACCCAGAATTACTGAGTTGGCAGGGATAATATGCTTCAGTGGACAAAACCAGAGATGAAACTGTCAGTCATAAGAATCATTATGGCTTTTTTCATGTTCAGGACATAATTAGGATCTTGATAAATAACAGATTTTGATAGAAAGCAAAGGGGAAGTGGTAAAATATGGACATCTTAATCATCATCTGCTTCTGTGTCACCACTAAAGATTTTATTCATTGTGAGCGTTTCGGCATCCCTGTCATGAACTTACCTCTCAATTTAGAGAGAGAAATAGCCATTTACAAAAGAAAATCTTCAAAATTCACAGTGGCTCATGCCTGCTTTTAAGGCAGCACTGGTTGCCAATTTTTTTCTTGATTGTTATTTAATTATTCATGTGATTCTGCCCTTTCCCTGTTCCTAATTTCTGCCACTGAAACTTTCAGTACTTCTAGAGAGAGGCAGTACTTGCAGGCCTGAAGGAAAGCCAGAGAGAAAGATACTGCAGAAAAACCATAGGATTCATCATTTTCTGAGGCTAGGTAGAAACAGATCATTTCTGTTGCTGAAATTAGCCCATATGGTGGGATACATGAAGAGAGGGCAGACCTCTTTACTCAACAATGATGGAACAAATCTGTCTCAGATACACTGCTGTACATATGGAATAACTCCTCTGAGGTCAGTAGAGTTACTCTGGATTTACACCCATGAAACTGGGAGCAGACTTCAGCCTCCTCTGATGCCTGCCAGCTGGAAAATTCACCTCTTTGTCAAAGAGGTGTCCTCTTTTGTGGGATAAAGCCAAGAACTACAAGGTGGAGAAATTGAAAACCAGATGTTTATTATGGTATAAGAGCCCCTTAGTTATTAATTAGTTTCATGTGTGATAAATTGTTACACCAAATATGTAACTGTCATGAGCTGTTCCCTTTCCTATTTTGAGGTTAAGGGGTATTTGGTTTACTCTGGTTAAATCTGAACCCAAATTTAATAGCTGTACAAAGCTGATACTAATCCCAGATTCTAAATTCACATTCCTTAAAGGAATCATTATCGTCCTAAATATTTCACTCAGAGCTGTTTCATATCACAACAATTATATTACCTATATTCTATCCTCAAACTCGTAGTAACATAGGTACCCATTTTGTTATGCTCCATTTTCACGGAAAACATGTTACTTTCTATATGGAAACAACAGTATCCACTGCAAGCCAACAACCTCAGCAAGACATAATTAAGTGAGGATATTTTGAAAAGTACATTGCATGAGAAATATCAGACATACTCTATATAAATAAATAAAAACCACATAATTTCACATCAAGGCAATCAAAGATTCCTCAGGATTTCCCAGCACAGTAATGGCTAGCCAATGTGCTACATTCGTTTGATTTTGTTGTTCTCATCATGCAGGCTTTCCAGTGGTAGTAATTAAAGGATTTCCCATGTAAGTAGGAACCCAGTTTATCAGAATGCCTCACCAATCTTCCAAATGTCCTTCAACAGAACTGGATTCATACTGACAAAAAGAATAATTGATTCCATTTTGCCAGCAGAAAGAAAATCCAGAGAGATATTGGATTGTTTTTAAGTGAAATGAAGTGCTAATAAAATTCCATTTGGTATGTACAGAACTTGTTTTGTTTATAAAGCATTCCATTTATGGTGTTGGTATTGTTCAGTTAAGTTACTAATGGAGAGTCATACAATGAGCAGGTCTTTGATCATAAATGCTTATTTGATACCGGTGTCTCTAACCTAAGAATATATTTCAATTTAAGTCAAAAGAAGAACATACCTCTAACATTAGAAGTGGTAAGAAGTGCAGACATCTCAAGAACATTTTGAGGATTCTTTTCCTTACTGTATTTCTTTTCTCCCCCATCACTTCTACAGATTTTATTCAAATTAACTAATTTTAATGCTGGTATTATAACATTTTGAGGTGGGCAAAATATTTGCAGTGAAATTTAGAATCCACCAGCTTTGGGGTTTTGTTAGTGACACAGAAAATGTTTGCTGATAGGTTTAGCTTGGTGAACACAGACCCAGTTTCAAACTGTGCTTTGCCAATTTTATACAATTATGTCAGAATTATGTGAAATGTTGAGTTTGCCTGGCTTAGATATGAAATGAATTTCAATGGGGTGGTTTTGACTAAGCTTGGGGTAAAGACAGGGAACTCATGTGGAATTGGAATCACATGGATCACAACCAAAAGACTTTCATTTTGCATAAATAGTTATGTTGAGCCAAACGAAAAACCACTGTTAGTTTTCAGCTACAGTTGCTAAGTTACAAAGACAACAGTGAAACATTATAGTTAAAACTCTTAATCGTGGCAGAGTTTGGAAATTTTCCCTCCAGGTTGTTACAACCCAATCCTGAAGTGACTCTGTGCACTGCACTTCTACTGTCTTCAGTGGGAACCCTGTGATAGGGTTGCCAACTTTCTACTCGCAGAAAACCAAATGCTCTTACTCCACCCCTCTTCCAAGGCCCCACTCCTGCCCTATCCTTTCTCCAAGGCCCCACCTCCCACTCACACCATCCCCTCTGTCCCAGAAGGTGGTCAGGGTGCAGGTTCTGGGCAGCACTTACTCCAAGCAGTTCCCAGAAGCAGTGACATATCCCCCCTCCGGCTCGTATAAGGCTCTGCCAAATGGCTCTACATGCTGCCCCATCTGCAGGCACTGCCCCCACAGCTCCCACTGGCCACAGTTCCCAGCCAGAGGGACCTGCAGAGCCAATACTTGTGTTTGGGGCAGCGAGTGAAGCCCCCGGCTGCTCCTATGCATAGGAGCCATAAGGAGAACATACTGCTACTTCTGGGAGCCACACAGGGCCACAGCAGGCAGGGAGCCTGACTTAGCCCCACCGCACCATGGACTGGACTCCAGTGTGCTGTGCTGACTGGAGGCACCAGAGTCCCTTTTCGATGGGGTTTTCCAGTCAAAAAACAGACACGTGGCAACCCTACCCTGTGCATGGAGGACACGCTGAGTTCCTTAATCAATAGTCATTCATATCTTTGTTTATAAAAGTGCAGGGATGTTTTCATGATAAATCTGGCCCCAAATTAAAATTTTGTAAAGATATCCAACCCAAGAACAAATATGTTTCCCTAATTTTCTGTTTAATTCCAGTATCACCCATTGTTTTGAAAAACAAACAGATGTTCATGCAGTATTTGCAACCTAAACATTGCAACATTATTCTCATGCACTAAAGTCAAAAAGCAAACCTGTGTAAAATGATTACCAAAAGTGAAACCAATTAGTCTATTTGCATGCAGTGTTATTGTAACCAAGTCGGTCCTAGGATATTAGAGAGACAAGCTGGTGAGATAATCTCTTTTACTGGATCAACTTCTGTTGGGGAGAGAGAGAGAAGCTTTTGAGCTACACAGAGCTCTCCTTTAGGGGAAAGGTACTGAGGTGTTACCAGTGGCATTGGAACAATTTTTATAATGGAGACCCTGAAAGCTATTGAACAAAACTGTAAACCCTGTACATGACAGAAGCCCCTTCAAACCAGGGGGTGTTACTGCACCCCCAGCGCCTCTTGTTCCAGTACCCCAGGGTGTAACAGCTCTCAACAGAGACTGAACAGATAGTTTATCATAAGCAGTAAGTACATATTGTAAGGAACCATATTCAAGGTGAAGTGGCCTGTTAACCAGAGGTGAAAGTAAGCTGGTACGCCCTGGTACGGTGTACCAGCAAGAGCCGGTACACCGTACTGAGGCGGCGTTGCTTTCACAGGCGGCAATTTAAAGGGCCTGGGGCTTCTAGCAGACCCTTTAAATTATCGCCAAAGCTCCGCTGTTGGAGCCCTGGGGGTGGTAATGGGGCTCCGGGGGCTATTCAAAGGGCCCAGGGCTCCCGCTGCCTCTACCGCCCTGGCCCTTTAAAGTGCTGCTGGAGCCAAGCCGCCGCTCCAGCAGGCTCTGATGGCTATTTAAAAGGCTGGGGCTATAGAAGCAGGGGCGCCCTGGGCCCTTTAAACAGCTCCCAGAGCCCTGGAGTAGCAGCGGCAGCCGGGGTCTCCAGCAGCGGTTTAAATGGCCTGGGGTAAGAGCAGACCTTTTCCCACCCCTTCTGCCCAAGGCCCTGCCCCTTCCGGGGGCTAGACCCAGCCCCCACCCAGCCCCGTACCAGCAAGTCCCTATTTCTACTTTCACCCCTGCTGTTAACACACCTGTACTCACAGGTCAAAAAGGGAGGTTAGAGATTTACATATTGTTGTAATAAGCTATAAATCCAGTGTCTTCATTAAGACCATGATTTTTGGTTTCTAGCAAATTTATGAATTTAAGTCTCAGGTGCATTTTTTGAAAGCAATGTACAGGCTGCCTTTGAGGTATACAGGTGATAGAAAGGACATGGCTGATGTTTTAGAGAAGACACAGCCAGTGGACAGAACAACAAAATAAAAATGCATTCAATTGTCTTGTTTATAACTCTCAGGAACTGTATTTGAATCCATAATAAAGACGATCTCTGCTCACAGCTGTCAGAGTGGCTTTGAAACGTCCCTTTAATCGAAGATGGCTTGTGGATTCTACTGTGAAACAGTAAGTGAATGTGTATGTTGTGCAGCACTTGGTATTGTGCCATTCCAGTGTCGAGCTGCATATCTGGAAGCTAGTTCTATATTTGTTGCTGGATTTCATTTTGTATTGTATTTGTATTCATTAGATACTGGAGTTTGTTTAGTTTCGATACTTCCAGTTCTGTAGTTAAGCTGCACTTCCAGAAACAGACAGCTTTTACTGTTGTTTTTTTGTGGTTTTGTGAGGGACGGGTGGAAAAGCCATTTCGTGTCTTACACAACAAACATACACAGTCAGCATAGGACAGCAATTTGTCCACAAACTGTAGGACAAACAGAGATTTCCCAATCTTACTTCAGGGATCACAAAGTCATCACATTTTGCCTTTGCTTTGTATCATCACAGCATGAAGAAATAATGTCATGTTCCTATTGTGCACCACAGTACACAAAAATATATACAAGTGTTATCCCTACACGTAGTTCCTGTAGATGTCAATGGGAGCTGAACGCAGGAAACAGAGACTTAAAATAATAACTTAAAAGACCTTTCCACACATAGATTTCAAAGTGCTTTACCATGGAAATAAGCAGAGCCGTCCCTAGGGTACCGTGAATTGCGACGATCACCCCAGGCTCCACAGGAGGTGGGCAGAGAGCTGAGGCAGGAGGCGAGTGGGCAGACAAGCAGGGTGAGGAGTAGAAAGTGATAGGTGAGCAGCAGGCGAGGAGGAGCCCCACACACACACACACCAGAACTTCCCTCTACCTCAGCACCTCCCCTTCCCTCTTAGTGCCTACTGTGGAACAGATGTTTTGTCTGTGGCACAGGGAGGCGGAGCAAAGGCGCAGCACACTTGGGGGAGAGGGCAGAACTGGGCGAGGAAGAGGTGGGGCGGGAAGGGTAGGGTGGAGAATAAGCAGGGCAAGGGTGGGTTCTGGGGGAAGGAGTAGGGCCTGGGTGGAGGTGGGGGAGGAGCACCTCTCAGCAAATTAGAAACTCAGTGCCTACGTCCCAGGCTCTACACACATACCCCAGGGACGGCCCTGGAGACAAGTACCATTACCCCCATTTCACAGATGGGAAACTTGAGACAAAGAAATCTTAGGTTAAAAATCTTGCTTAGTGTCAGAGAGCAGATCAGTACAGAACTAACTCCTAGTCCATTACCTTATCCCCTGGATCATACCACTTCCTTTACAAGGCCTGGTTTTGCTGCTATGACAAAAACAGTTCTCTCTCTCTGCCTTGCACCAGAGTTAAAGAGATTTGTGGGTTCTTAGTAACAGCAGTGGAGATAATAAACTGCACTGATCTGTACCTTTCATTTACACTGTGTGGACAGCTAGAGAAAAATTACCTGTTTGTTTATTATTTACCCTACAGAGCAAGGAAACTCCTGCAGAAGAGTGAGTATGAGGCTCCAGATCTGCACATTTCGTTGTGTAAAATTAGTATATACATGTTTTACCACATTGGATAGCAATTTCTGAGCCTTGGCTCTAAACACATTAAAAGCACTTCAGTGCACACACTCTCATGAAAAGCAGGGCATGCTCCTCTCCTTCAAAAAACATAATATGGAGAAAGTAAGCACACATGGAACACACCATTAATCTGCAGCACTCCAGACTCAGCTGTGAAAATAGTTGAAGTCAAAATTTTCTAATAAAAACAAATGTGTCCTACACCTTTAACATTACTAAATGTAAGATAAAACATATTAGAAAAAATTCATGGAAACTACAGCAAAGCGATACTATAGCGATTCTGGGCCAGATTTTGATTCCATTATTCCACTGGAATTACCCCCCATTTACACCAGATTAGCACAACAGAATCTGGATCCATGTTTGTGAAATCTTGCTTTGCGTCGGTATAAAACTGCCCTAAAAAGTGCCTTGGGTTTCTTCATTTAACAAGAGAGTCATAAATGACACCATAAGAACCATAGGCAAAAATATTCTTCTTTGTGCAAAATATCTCATTTGAAAAACAAAATGACTACATTTCACAAAAAGGGCTAACGTTCTCTTTCCGAAGAAGGTAAAGCAGAGAATGAATAAGGTGTTTGTGTAACGCTGACAGATCCCAGCCGCCAGTGGGCAAGATCGAACTTGGGACCTCTGAAGCATAGTTCATGAGCCTCTACCATGAGCTCAAAGCCAAGCCACTGGTCACTAAGGCTATAGAGCAGACTCATTTTCTCTCTCTCTCTCTCTAAGTGATCTTGGTGCCAGCCACTACATGTGACAGAACACCACACCAACTAGGTGCGTGGGTTACACTTGCAGCTGCTAACCAAATAAATACCTGATCAAGTGGAAAACTGCAAGTTTTATTCTCCTCCTACTAACTTAAATCTGGAGGAAAGGAGGGAGGAGAGAAGCAAAAGCAATGCACATCTTGTCCTTTAAAACCTTGATCCTTGTGATCTTTCTGTCTGCTTTTGAGTTCCAAGACTTCTTGCAGGCTACAATATCTATTACAGCCCTTCTAAAAAACAAAATTGCATATCAAGGAATGAAAAATTCTATTCAAGCAAGAGAATTATTGTTTTCAACTGATGGCACTGCACAGTGTCTACTATTTTTGAAGGAGCTCTGTTAAGCAAACTTTATTTTAATCACCATTTTCCATCCAGATATTTTTATATCAAAGACTTTTTTCCATATTAAAAAAAACTCGACAAAGTGAAGTGCTTAAAGACCAGTTTTTCAGCACTAAAGAAATGATGATAAATGATCCTCAAAAGTCCAGAGTCTTACTTTGCTCCAGGATAGATCATGGGGTAAATCCACTGGGAGTGGGGTTCAGCAGTTCATCCACCAGCAACCTCTATCAGAGGCCCTGCAGGGAGGCTACAGTGCCCCACAAGTGGACAAATGGTGCTTGACAAGGAGGGACAATCAAGGCATTTCCATGGCAGTCTCCATTGATAGGAGCTACTATGAAGGCCCCAGAACTTAAGCCTGTCTCCTTTCTGGGGCCACCTTGAGTTTGGATACTGATGGTAGCCAGGGATTATGAGCTTTACTTAATATAGACAGAATAATTGAAATCATAGTTTCCTTTCCCAAAAGTTTTGATATGTCACTGCAGTTAACTCTGATTGTGAACAGCCCCTACCATCTCTTCATCTGTGGGTTGACAATTTATCACAAATTGCATTGCCAAATTATCATAAGATACATATTGCTAAGTTTTATAACCTTAGGTCAAGCATGTATCGTTCCAAAACTTTTGGTTAAGCACATAATACCAGTGTCTGCTAGGCCTTATTCTAAGCTTGTAACAATGCTTAAAACCTATAGCCAAGCCTATATTTAATACATATATTATGGTCCCTCTACTTGCTGTTACATCTTCAGTAACTTTCATTATTAGTTCTATAATCTTGTTTAGCAGACAGATTGTATTTTACCTAAAACTACAGACCCTCCAAGATCAAGTGAGAGTCAACGGGGTGAATTCCCCCAGCACTCGGGTACTATGACCCTGGGCACCAGAAGGTTAAATTTACACCCCTCTGCATAAACAGGATTAATCTGGCCTCCAAAATGCAGATGGCCCTAGTGATTTTTTTGCAACATCTAATACCAAAATCTCTTAAGAACAGGCAGATTTTCTAAGATATTTCCAGTGCTTACTCATTTGCACTAGTCCAGAAATATCACAAGATCAGTCTTTCCCAAGGTATTTCGGTACTTCTGCTTCCTGTGTGGTCTGCAGCCAGAAAGTGATGAGATGCAAAAGATAAGGTACAAATACAGTGGTGCCTAAGCAAAATCTTACCTGATCTTACAGTTGTTTTGGCCAAACAAATATGCAAGTACAAAGAACATTCAAAACAGCAGTTACTTTCTGGGCAAAGATAGAATGCAAATTCTGATTTCATTTACACCAGTGTTAATGAAAGCAAAATGTGGCCCTGGAACTTTAACTCTAAAAACAAAAAGACAATTGTGATACAGACATAGAGCAGCTCTAATAATACTGATGTCCACCAGAGAAATCTACAGCCTGCCTGGCACTGAAAAGGGAGGCAGGGACGCAGCATGCACACAAAACACCCATAGATAAGATTTCAAGCAACACTGCTGATCGGAATGTCCTTATTGACTACCTCTTATTGTTCTGCTCATTGAAAACCAAGTGGAAGTGAAACAACATTAAAAACATGAAGACAGAAATACTGCCCAAGAACACCACACAGGCCATTTTGTCAAAAAAGAAAAACGTAAGCTACTTCAAATTATTGCAATAATTAAAGAAGTTTTCATACTAACATTCTGTGTTAACAATATCCTCTGTGAGGTCTTGTTCTGTGCTATAGTCTGTGTTGGCCGTAATAGGCCTTAGGCACAGTAGCAAAAATTCTTTAGGAGTAAGTATCGCCATTCATTGTTGCCGATCATTAGTCAGCTCATTAGTTGCATAATCCTTCCCCACTTCTTGATTGCTCTTGCAAGCAGTATTTTTTATCTTCTTCTTTCTCTTCCTGTTTTATACAGCATAGACTCTAAACCACTTGCACTGCATGTTCAAATTTGGATGGAACAATTTGCTCTTCTTGGCAAGGTCTCTTGACTTGGTGCTATAGCATCCTACATGTTATACAGCTTTTCCCTACAGGTTATCTTCTTGTTGGCTTTCTGCTCCACTGCACTCTGCTAAGGAGGGTGTCTCTGACTCCTGCTCCTGCCAGAGCAAACAGCCCGAGGGACAGTTATGGGTCCTGCTTGAAGACACTGCGCAATGGATAAAATTAGCTGATGTTCTGGAACTCTTTCCAAATTAGTTTAATGAAATTCAACAACAATGCAAAATAAAAAGAGATCCTTCTACCTAGTCAGTATCAGATAGGTGTCTTGAAATCTGGTGTCATGTTAAGAAACATGTTATTGTTTAAACACCCAGATATTTTTGTCTGTTATTTATTCTAAAACTCTTGTATCTTATTTCTTTTACTAATTATTCAATAGATTTGTAGAATACTGACCACAGTATGGAATGAATAAAACAAAGCTGTCCTTAATTTACAAACACTGCAAGGTACTGAAGCATTGAACTCTAAGCTCTTAAAAAAACTCTATATTTAACTTTTACATAGGGATGTCTATTGATATAGAAGCAAACCTCTGCTTCAATTCCTGGAGAGGCCCACCTAGCAAGGACATGGCAGAAGGATGAACATAACTAAAAGTCATTTGGCCAGCATCTGAAATAGTTTCATGCCTCTCTGCACTTGACAATGACCATGATGCAAACTTTATGCACTTCCATCAGTGAGTTAATGGTGCAGTGTAGCTTCTGATAGGCAAATGGGAGCCTGAAGTGGTAAATAAAGGAGCCTAGTATTAAGGGTGTGTAAACCATACAATAGACTGACTATCCCAACTCCTTACCTGAGAGAGGTGAAAATGCTACTGTTGGGAGGACTGCTCATTCTTGATGGTCATCCATATGGAATTATTAATTCTTCAATTTTGAAGCATTAATTTTACCTCACAATGACTTTCCAAGTCTCTGTGGTATTCATTTCAACAGCATTCTAACACTGTGCAATAGTCAGATGATACAGTGTATGTTTTATGAGACAGACATGACAGGAAAATTAAAACCAGGTTTCTTCTCTTGACTATGTAGAGTAACTACAAGTGAAAACTACAGGGGCCCAGATAATCTCCATCCAAGAATATTACAGGAAGTGGCACATGAAATTGCAAGTCCAATAGCAAGGATTTTTAATAATTCTGTAAACACAGGGGTCCTACCCTATGACTAGAGAATTGCTAATATAGTTCCTATTTTTAAGAAAGGGGGGGAAAGTGATCCAGGAAACAAGAGGCATGTTAGTTTGACCTCAATTGTGTGCAAGGTCTTGAAACAAATTTTGAAAGAGAAAGTAGTTAAGCACATAGAGATGAACGGTAATTGGGATAAAAAACAACATGATTTTAAAAAGGAAGATCATGCCAGATCAACCTGATTTCCATCAGCAACTGCCAGTAGCAAAAATCCCCAACTACTGGAGACAGGGCACTACATGGGGAAGGCCCTGAATTACCAGAGAGAATTCTTACCCAGACGTCTGCCTGGTGTGTCTTATCCCCATGCTCAGGGGTCTAACTGATCCCCATATTTGGGGTTGGGAAGCAATTTCTCCCCAGGTCAGATCGGCTGAGACCCTGGGGAGGTGGGGTTCGCCTTCCCATGCAGTATGGGGATGGGTCACTTGCTGGTTTAAACTAGTGTAAATGGTGAACTCTCTCGAAATCTTTAAACCATGATTTGAGGACTTCAGTAACTCATTGAGATGTTAGGGATCTATTTCAGAGTGGGTGAGATTCTGTGGCCTACAACGTGCAGGATGTCAGACTAGATGATCACGAGAGGGAGGATAAAAAGAGGGGAGTTAAAAGACAGGATGAGACAGAGTCATTGCATCCTTTTTGGAGTGAAACCAACCTTCATCAATATGAAAGGTTATTTGCTTTCATATATTTGTGGCAGTATCATTGTACTATGCTGTTATATTCCATTATAGTTGTTGCAGATAAAGATAACTATGCATATACTCCAGTAGGTTGATTATTATCCATGTAATTCCCTTACATAAAACACAGTGTAAAATTATTTGCACTACAAAAGAAATTGTCTGTGGCTGTTACATATGAAGAAAATTAAAGTGAATGATGCTTCTAACACAATGTACCACACAGGATTTGTTGTTTAGTCTAACACCCATAAGTAACCATTGACTAAAAAAATGGGTTATACCATATACTCAGCCATATTCCCACTGAAGTTCTGCTTAAGAATTGATGGCATTATGTGGTCTACCACATTAAATACAGGGGATGTACAGACATCTCATGTATCTAAGCTCTCATGCAGCATTCCACTGTGCATAGCTCTCATTTAGACTCTCCCTCCAGAATGGCTCTGAAGCATTGGTGTTGGGCCATTAACTAGTTACACAAATAATGTGTCTATATGTGCCTGTATGTATGTATGATGTTATATGGAGCATATCATACATACAGAACACCTCAAAACAAGGAAGGGTGGGTACTAGATCGAATTTGTGAACTTTTGTAGAGCTCACAGTTGCCAAACTCTTCATTTATTTGGCCTTATTTGCTGCTTTCAGAAGAGACAGTCCCTGTTTTAACCGACCACACTTCCTCTTTGGTTTGTAGGATTAGATGAATTAATGAGTATGAATTACATTTACAGCTACTTGAGGTAGGACAAAGAGATATGAAATCAAGTCTCATACTTCAAGGTTGAAAGGATCCAAAAATGATCACCAGCTGGAATCAGGAACAAATCCTAACCCCACCTCTACCCTCAGCCCACTTCTTGTGTAGAATTCCACAAATGGCCAGAGATATTGCAAGATTTGGGGTAGGGGGCGGGTTTGCTTTCTTTGAGATATCCAGTATAGGCCATTTCTTTAGTTCAAATACAAAACATGATGGATCGATGATAGAGAATCGTTATGGTCACTTCATACATATTCTACGAGGACAACATGCAAAATCTATCAATTCACAAGGGGAAATAACAAACACACTCTTAAATAGCCAAACTACAAAGACAATTGTACTTTCCATGATTACCATAACTCCAAACTGAGCTCAATACTGCAAATATTCACATGAGAAGTCCCTACTCACTCTACCTATCTTACCCAATTTCAGTGGAGCTAGTCATGCACTAAGGACAATTTCTATGGGTATGCATTGCAGGACTTGAGTATAAGTTGTTTCTCAGATGAGTGCACCAGGACATCTTTACTGGGTTTATTTTAAATATTACATACTTATTAATCTTTAAATTACACAGGGCCTGATTCTACCACCTACTGGGGCTAGTTAAGGAGCACAAATGGCAGAATCACATCCATATGTATTTAAACGACCATAACAATTTGTTTTTAAAAATAATCTTTTTGCAAAAGTCCATATTGATTTTATAGAGAGTATGATAACAAAAAGACCAATACAAATACACAACAAAAAGAGCTATATAATCTGTGTCACGATAATAATAAAAACTAGTTGAAGACATGTTCCTATAATGGTTCAAGTGCACTTGTGGCTATACATACCATAGAAATGAACCACATCTCCTACTCAGACACAAAGGGTTTACCTTTGAAAATGCATGTAAGCAATTGTGTGCCTAATTAGCATATGCAAGTACCACAGTGGTGTGTGCAAACTGGGTATTTCTGCAAGTAAATGATCACTTATGTGCCTGCCTGGCCTCTTTGTATGTGCAAACACCAACAAATTAGGTGGAAAATAGCCTGCACACAGTTTCAAAATAAAGCCCTACATGTTCTAGATGGTTCAAAACCGCGTATAAAAAATCCCAACCCAGTACAAATCAAGAATAAGAAAACAAAGCATTGGCAGCCATTTAAGACTCCTCTCCAAAAATAGTGGCATTTGGTTAGCCTACACCCACTCAAAGCATTACTTAACCTTCATTATGTATTCTACAAATATATTTAATTCCTTTCGTATGCTCTGTATGGTTACAGCCTATTTGAGTGATTTTTTTAAACTTATCTTGGTATCATTTATATTTCTGAAATGTTGATCTTACCATCTGCTTGCAGTGACCACAATAAAAATATTCTGGGAGGTAAAAAGAGAGGGAAAGAACCAGCATAATAATGTGTAATAATCCTTATGGCCAAATTCTTGTTCTACTAAAGTTAATGGGAATTTTATTGTGAATTTCAATAGGATCAGAATCTGGCCCTTAGTATGAAATCCTGTAATAATGGAAGCTTTCACCAATTAGTAGAGCACAGTAATTAACTGGATGTATGGGAAATGGGTGCTTCAATTATCTTAATAGAATCTATTCACTGATTATCATAACTCACCAACAACTGCTGGCTCTACTTACTCTACTGCTATTGTCACAGCACAGAAGATAGCAGAAGAACAGAGTCCAACATTCCTCATACCAGAAGGACAATCAATCTCAATACAACGTAAAGAACATTATTGAGCGAAAAGAGAAGTAACCAATACCAGTTACTCCAAGATACTCTAAAATGAGAATGTAACAAGGGTCTATATAGCATTAATTCCTTGGGCTTCAAAAAAGAAAAGAAGATTCTCTTTGTATTGTCCATAATTAGTTTGTGGGTTTTTTAATTAATTTTGTGATTTGTTGTTTGTTTGCACCTAATCCATTGGGAAAACTGATAAAGAATAGTTCATTAATATGAAATACCATACCAAGCCAATGCATCACATGCTATACAAGTGCATACTGGACACATTGCTGGAAAGCTGCCTTGGTCTGTTTTATTTAAGGCACTTTTTTGTGTGTGGAGATTTCAGTAAACGTGGCATCAATATATTAGAAAAGGATCTTCCTTGTGCCCTCAGTCCTCACTATAATGATTTGTACTAACTCTTTAAACTTAAGGGTCTCCAGAAGACCTCGTTAAAGGGATGTTGGTGAACACAGGCTCGGAAACAGTGTAAAACAAGAAGAGAGAAGGCAGCCCTGTGGAGTTAGTAGTGGGATGGGAAGATCCCAGGACACTGACTTTAAAGGTCCAGGATCAGGATCCCACAGTGTGGGAGGACAGGGCTTCCCTCTCTCCCAGCCAATCAGGAGAAGATGTCAGAAGGAGGGTAGTATATAAGCTGCCTTCCCTCTCAAAACAGGGAGCATGTGGCCGGAGGAAGGAAGTCTGAGCCAGAAGGTTAGATTCTAAGCAGAATAATGTTTCTGTGGATGACAGGAGCCTTGGAAACGGGTATGAATTACGGGGATTACTCCCAAGTATCTTGCTTTTGAGACACTGTTCTATTTGATTTACTTTGAGCTATTGAGACAATTTCAATGGAAGTCTGGGGATAGCCCTGAGCCAGACTATAGGGTGCTCCTAAGGGTCCCCAAGAGAGGAGGTAGAGGGAGGGAAACATCTCTGGCCATGGGACACCCAGCAAATGGCACCCAGTAGGAGTTAAAAGCAATCTGTTCTCTGAGGGTGTAATATGGCCGTGGGTATGGGCTCCCACTTCAACTCCTGGAAACCCTGGCGGCAGTCCCTCTTTGTGAACTGAGCAGCACACACAATCCACCCGAGTAATGCCACCAAGCGTCTCTGTTATTGTTTATGCTCCAGGTACATCAACACAGAAGCAGTAATGTAGAACCCGCTTCTTGGGTCAGCCTTTTATACTGCTTGCTTGCTTCCCAGAGCTATCCAGCCAGCAAACTAATTACCTCATCAAGCTCCCTAAAGATGCAAATGATCCCTTCTACCCTTCCGGATCCAAACTACATAAGTCCCTTCTACTATAGCCAGTATCCTGGTTGTTCTAAGGGACAAGGGTACTGGCTTCCAAAGGGCTCAATTTATAGCTTCTAACGGCACCTTGTCACAGACCCACAACATATTACTTGATTAATTAAGCCAATTTTCCCCTATTCTTCTATTAACTTCACCAATTTTTAAATAAGCTTCCTGCCCAGTAAACACACCTATGAGTTTCTTATGCATCTGGATATAGATGTGTCTCTGGTAACTATCTGAAGAAAGCCACAATGGGACATTTTTCTGTTCAAGTCTAAAATATTGGAAGTAAGGCACCAGTGAAGACAGAAATGCAATCAAGACTCTAGTTTTCCATGAGATGAAATTCTGTTCTCTTTAGTATGCATAGCACACTATCCACCGACTGAGTGGCTGCATTAGTAATCATCTATAGTAACGTAAGCCAGATGAATCAGTTTTCACAGAAACTTGGTTAAAAATCAAATAACTCCTTAATTTTGCTCATAAAGCCAGCCATAAATTAGACTGACTAATGACACTAAAGCTGAAGTGTATCATTATATATCCCTATAGTCGTTTTCCTAGAATGTGGGAACTTAATGTCCATCTTTTGTTATAACCGTAATTTTCTGTGTCCCTGGGTCAAAGTCTGAAACGAAAAGTTAAATTGTGTGTGCTAACTGAGGAATCACATGAGTTCAGGACAGTTAGGATTTGTGTATGTACCAATAGTTTAAAAAAAATACAGGACCAATGCTTCAGATGAGAGAGACAGAATGATTGCCCCCAGTTGAAGAACACTGCTGATGCCCGCGACCCAATGGAGCTGGGGAGGAGGGGTGTGGGAGGGGCTCAGGGCTGGGGCACAGGATTGGGGTGCAGGGGTGAGGGCTTCAGGTGGGGTCAGGAAAGAGGGTTGGGGTGCGGGAGAGAGTAAGGGCTCTAGGCTGGGGGTGCAGGTTCTTGGGGTGGAGCTGGGGATGAGGAGTTTGGGATGCAGGAAGAGGCTCCAGGTTTGGGGGGACTCAGGGCTGAGGCACAGGCTTACCTCAGGCAGCTCCCTGTCAGCAGCACAGCAGGGTTGCTGAGGGAGGCTTCCTGCCTGTCCTGGCACTATGGACCACGCTGTGCCCTGGAAGCAGCCAGCAGCAGGCACCGCCTCCCCCAGTTCCCACAGCATGGAGCTGGTGTTTGGAGTGGGGGCAGTGCACGGAGCCCCGTGGCCTCCCCACCTAGGAGCCGGACCTGCTGCTGGCCATTTCCAGGGTGCAGCCAGGCAGCACTGCTGACAGGACTTCTAACAGCCATGTTGATGGTGCTGACCAGAGCCACCGCGACCCAGTGCCTTGCATTCCACAACCCAGTACGGGGTCATGACCCACAGTTTGAAAACCATTGCTCTAGACACCTACAGAATGAGATTTGGTCAAATACTTGTGCATAGTAGCCAGGACCACAGTATTCTAAGACAGTGAAGGAACCATTAAAATATATAGACAGACGTATGTCAAATCAGTCTAGACATGAAAAGCTCATGGCCAGGTTTTGGTGCTATACAGCTAAGTAACATACAGAGGTCAGTAAGAGAAAGATAAAACAGATTCCACTTCCTGGAATATGCATAATATTTCTCATATAATATAAAAATAGACAATGTTCTATTTATAAAACTCCTCAATCTGCAATGTAAGTTTAGAGAAACTTCACTAGTTTCGATGCAGTTCTTGTGGATTCATATTGCTGTAACTGCGTCCAAAATTTTCTGCTGCATACACAAAGCTCCATTAAATGCAACCACCTCTCAAGCACAGGGTTGAAGCCAAGAAGGTATACAGCACACTACACACAAGGAGTCCAGGAAGGGAATTCATGGCCAGAGAAAGTAGGGTAAATACACATTTTAACAAAAATGCCACAGGCTTTTTAATAATCCCACAAAGCAGACAGCACATCTATTTTTAAAAACATAATCTGAAAGACACGCAGCCACAATAAATGTTATGGTATTCTTACCTACTTTGGAAGAATTAATTGGGTGATTAATCTTTTGAGATATGAACCACTACACCAGGTTTAAGAAATCTCATGGTTAAGTCACCCACCCCACAGCTACCATTCACAAAGGTAACTCTGCTCCTTGTTCATACGTTCATCAACAACCAATCAGCTGGAAATAAAGGCATGTCATGTCATATTTTTATATTTTATACATAATGCCATAGCCAAGTGTGACTGCAGAATATTTTGTTTGTCCTACTCAAACATGAGCATGAAATACCGGTGAATTATGTATTAATTTCACATTTATTGCCTACACACATATAACAGACTTATAGAACAAAATAAAAATGATGATAAACTAACTCCAGCCTTGCCTTACTTGAATTATATTTGATACTTTCTTGAAAAAAACCTTTGGGATAATTCCTCAGAATAGGGTGACCAGATAGCAACTGTGAAAAAACAGGACAGGGGGTGGGGAGTAATAGGCGCCTATATAAGGAAAAGTCCCCGAAACTGGGACTATCCCTTTAAAAATGGGACATCTGGTCACCCTACTCAGGCATCCCCGGTTAAACTCCACCCTCAAAGATCCTACATCCCAGTGCCACTCAGACTTGACTGGTGCAGAGGAATGACTGTGGCTCCCTTCACAGCACTCAACCCCAGCTAGCTCAGAAAACAAGATAGGAAGCATGGTGCCCAAACCTCGCCCCCTGCCTGGCATCAGATTATGCTGGTGTGAAACCACTGAGTTAGCCACACATCTGTATATTTGAATCATAGTTTCCTGGCCTTTGAAAAATGCATGGAGAACAGAGCCAGCCCTGTGTCAGTGTGGGTGCAAACACCACAAATAGCAATGAATGGAGTTTCAATCACTTAAAACCAAGGCAGAGTCTATTTTCCAAGACTGTCACATGCAAAGCATTGTATCCAAAAGTGGTTTATCTTAGTTCTCTTAGGGTATGTCTACACTACAAACTTATGTCGATTTTGTTCAAGTCAATTTTGTAAAGCAGACTGCATAAAATCGATTTTGTGAGTCCACACTAAACACAGTAAGTCGGCATTGTTCGTCCACACTACAGTGGGAAGTGTCGACATAGCGAGTAGTGCACTGTGAGTACCTATCCCACAGTTCCCAGAGTCCCAGCAGGCACCATTTCCAGTGGTGCACTGTGGGTAGCTATCCCACAGTTCCCGGAGTCCCAGCAGACACCATTTTGAGCTTTCGCCGTTCCCAAACCCACCCACCCCTCCTGCTGTGAAAGCAACTGCAAACAGTCATTTTGTGACTGCAAACAGTCACAGCCCCACTGTGAAAGCAACTGCAAACAGTCATTTCGAGCGTTTTTGCTGTCTGAGCTGACGCCATAGCAGTGCAAGCATGGAGCCTGCTCAGGTAACCGCTGCAGTAATGGCCGTTGTGAATACCTCGCGCATTGTTGTGGACTTTATGCTGCATCGTATGCACAAGAATGTGATCAGGAGACGACTGCGCTATCCGGAGAGTGAAGACAGTGATGAGGACATCATGGACATGGACACTGACTTTTTTGAAAGTAAGGGGCCCGACAGTCTGGCAATTTTGGTGGCAATGGGGCAGGCTCATGCTCCGGAACGCCGAATCTGGGCCAGGGAAACAAGCACTGACTGGTCGGATCGCATAGTGCTGTGGGTCTGGGATGACTCGCAGTGGCTCAGAAACTTTCGCACGAGAAAGGGCACGTTCATGGAACTTTGTGACTTGCTTTCCCCTGCCCTCCAGCACGAGAATACCAAAATGAGAGCAGCCCTCACAGTTCAGAAGCGAGTGGCGATAGCCCTATGGAAGCTTGCAACGCCAGACAGCTACTGGTCAGTCGCGAATCAATTTGGAGTGGGTAAATCTACAGTGGGGGCTGCTGTGATGCAAGTATCCAGGGCAATCATTGATCTGGTGCTATCCAGGGTTGTGTGTCTGGGAAACGTGCAGGCTATAGTAGATGGCTTTGCCGCGCTGGGATTCCCTAACTGTGGGGGGGGCTATAGATGGCACTCATATCCCTATCTTGGCACCAAACAACTAGGGCGCAGAGTACAGAAACCGCAAGGAGTATTGTTCAATGGTCATGCAAGCACTGGTTGATCACAAGGGATGTTTCACCAACATGTGCGTGGGATGGCCAGGAAAGGTTCATGATGCTCGTGTGTTCAGGAACTCTAGGCTGTATAGACAGCTGACGCAAGGGACTTTCTTCCCAGACCAGAAAATTACTGTGGGGGGTGTTGAGATGCCGATCGTTATCTTTGGGGACCTAGTCTGCCCCTTAATGCCCTGGCTTATGAAGCCATACATGAGATCCCTGGTCAGGAGTCAGGGGCTGTTCAACTATAGGCTGAGCAAATGCAGAATGGTTGTGGAGTGCGCATTTGGCCGTCTGAAGGCCAGGTGGAGAATCCTACTTACTCGCTCAGACCTCAGCGAAAAAAATGTGCCCATTGTTATTGCTGCTTGCTGTGTGCTCCACAATCTCTGTGAGAGCAAGGGGGAGACGTTTATGGCGGGGTGGGAGGCAGAGGCAAATGTCCTGTCCGCTACTTACGAGCTGCCAGACACCAGGGCAAGTACAAGAGCCCACCAGGAAGCGCTGCGCCTTAGAGAAGCCTTAAACAACAGTTTTGTGACTGGCCAAAATGCTGTTGAAAACCCGCTCCCTTGCTCTGCTCTGCGATAAGCCTCCCACCCTCCAGCCCTATAGAGCTGTTGAAAACCCGCTCCCTTGCTCTGTGATAAGCGCCCCACCCTCCAGCCCTATAGAGCTGTTCAAAACCCGCTCCCTTGCTCTGCTTTGCGATAAGCCTCCCGCCATCCTTATTCCCTTCCCCCCGATTTGTGGAGTAAATAAAGTCTGTTTTTTAAAAAGCATGCATTCTTTAATGATTCTTCACAAACAAAGGGGAAGACTGGCAAGATAGCCCAGAAGGGGTGGGTGAGGAGGAAAACCAGTCGGTGTGGTGGATTGGGGGGGAGGGGGGGACAAAGACACAGCACATTTTTAAAACTTTTCTGAGAAACTGAGCCGCATGCTGCTTGTGTTTTATTGTGGGGTAGAGTGGGTCGGTTCCCGGAGCCTCCGCTCCCGCGTTCTCACCCCGCGTCTGGGTGGGGAGGCAATGGAACTTGGGGAGGAGGGGAGGTGGTTACACAGGGGCTGGAGAGGTGATCTTTGGTCCTGATGAAGCTCCACCAGACACCGGAGCATGTCACTCTGATCCTCCACTATCTGCAGCATTGCTTCCATCCTCCTTTCTTCCCGCTCCTGCCATCTCTCCTCCCACTCCTGCTGTCTCTCCTCCCGCGCTGCTACTGCTGCCCTGGATGTGCTCTGGGACTCTAAAAAATTTTCTCTCCATGCTTGGTTTTGAGCTGCCTCACTGTGGGAGAAATTCATGAGCTCGCCAAACAAATCTTCTCTTGTGTGCTTCCTTCTCCTTCTCATCTGCGCTAGCCTCTCCGAAGGGGATGTTAGCGGCGGGGGTGACCACGCTGGCTGTAGGAGGAAAGAAGGGAAAAGGTTATAAGATAGATACATTCTCCAGGAAAAGGGTTATAGGATACATTCTCCAGAACAATGGGAACAGTCTTTCACAATGAAACAAAGTATTCACAGAGTGCATATGCTTTCTGTACAAGGTCGCATTTTGCACCTTAAATTGACTGCCTGTAGCTTTCCTGTACAGATATCACATCAGACACCCTCTCCCAGGGCCAGGCAACAGAAACCACCATGCAGGCAGCCATGGTAAGCCACATTCTTTCGGTTTGATCCACATTCTTTACAATGCTCTCCTTTCCCACAGTAAACCACCACCCCCCCCGCCACTGCGTGGCTCCCTGCTGCTGCAACAGAAGCAGCTCAGCCCCACAAACACACACATGCCCTCCCCCCAACACAAGCAGCCCACAGCGTTTTCTCTTCCTCCCAACCCCATCACCCTGCTGGTCTCATGGAGGTTCCCTGCTCCCGCACGCATCACAACCCACAGTAAACCGCCCCCCCCACACACACACACCCCGCATGGCTCCCTGCTGCTGCAAAAGAAGCAGCCCCCTCACCCAAGCTGAGGGACACTCACCAGAAGTACCTTCGCTGACTTTCTCATCTGGGCTACCGCCTTGGGAGGGTTCTGAGGGTATTGGCTCCAGGGTGATAAACAGTTCCTGGCTGTCTGGGAACAGTCTCTCCGCTTGCCTGCTGCTGCATGGTATCATCTTCCTGATCAGCTTCATTGTCATCTGAATTGTCATTCCTCACCGTTACCCCATCAGAGGAGTCCACAAACACCGGTGCAATGGTGGTGGGCCCCCCCGCCCCAGTATTTGATTCAGTTCATTGTAAAATTTGCATGTCCGCAGGGGTGCCCCAGAGCGTCCATTTGCCTCTTTTGCTTTCTGGAACGCTTGCCTCAGCTCCTTAATTTTCACACGGCACTGCTGTGCCTCCCTGCTGTGGCCCCTATCCAGCATGGCCTTGGAGACTCTGGCAAATGTGTTGGCATTCTGTTTGTTGTTACGGAGTTCTGCCATCACGGATTCCTCTCCCCAGATAGCAATGAGATCCTGAACCTCCTTTGTGGACCATGCTGGAGCTCTTTTGCGCTGGTTGGTCTCCTGTGCTGATGACCTCTGCATGGTGCATTGTGCTAAGGAGCTCTGCATGGTGAGTGTCCTGTGCAGGTGAGTTTGCCACGCGGGCCAAACAGGAAATGAAATTCAAATGTTCCCGGGGCTTTTCCTGTCTACCTGGCCAGAGCAGCGAGTTGAGACTGATGTCCAGAGCAGTCACAGAGGAGCATTGTGACTGCTGTTCAGAGCAGTCACAATGGAGCACTGTGGGACAGCTCCCAGAGGCCAGTAAAGTCTGCATGCGTCCACACTAAGCCACAGTCAACCCAGAGATGTCAATTTAAGTGTTACTCTCTTGGTTTTGGTGGAGTACAGAAATCGATTTTGAGGGCCCTTTAAATCGACTTAAATGGCTACTGTGTGTGGACGGGTGCAGGGTTATGTCGATATAATGGCACTAAAGTCGACATTACCTCGTAGTGTAGACCAGGGCCTAGATAAAATCATTAAGGTGCTTTTGTTTTTCTGGAGGGAGGAAAAGGCTGCCTTTTAGATACTGTGTAGGGATGTCATTGGGAAATCTGTTTCAATTGTCTCTGCAATTATCTGGGTACATCAGCAGCACACTTTAATTGGAAAATCAATTCATTTCCAAATTACTTATTCCTTTCTAGGTGTCCTGATGCAAGCTCTTCTGTCTCTCACCTATACAGTTTTGCATCCTTTTGTGAAGGATGTTAAGAAAATGCCAAATAGTTATTGTCACAGCTTTACAGAAAGGTGTTGTTTGGTTTGGGGATTTTTATTTATTTTTCAGAAAACTGATCTTGAGATATTACTGTCTAGTGATTTGCAAAGACAGGTAGGAGTCAGGAGTACTGGTTTCTATCCTTAACTGCCACTGACTTCTGTATGCATGTGGGGAAGTCACTTAGGACTAGGTCCACAAAGGAGACTTAGATTTAGCATTGCAACACCTAACTTTAGGAGCCCTGCTGACTAGTGAATCCTGAGTCATGAGTTTGGCACCCAAGGTCCCTTTATGATGCATGGGGAGAATCAAGGACCTTAGAACGGAAGTCATAATAGCCAGCCCGCTGAGCCACTTAAACTAACCAGTAGGATTTTATTGGTGCAGGAACTTGTGCCTCCCCTCCTCCCCCCACCCCTGGACACACATACATAGGCATGTGTGCCAAATACCAGACTATACAATCACTCACATTCTCTCTCTGAATATTTAATTATTTATACACAGTGGAACAGCTTCACCAGAAGTGATCACCACTCAACCCCTTCTTCTCCACCAAGAAAATCCCAGAAGACCTGCATTCACTCCCAGCTACAAAGCAGGAATTTGAACCTGGGTCTCCTACACCCCAGGTAAATACGCCAACCACAGAGCTATCTGGCAAAAAGGAAAAGAACCATCTCCTCCAGCTGTGTTTTTGCAGGGCCTGATCCTGTAGGTATGCTCCCGGGCAGCCTCTGAAAAATGCCTAAAGGATTGGGCCAGTAGATGGGATTGGAGGGAGAACACTTAGTCTGAGAATCCCACCAAGGTTTAGGTACCAGGCATCAGGCTTTAGGCAGCTTTGTGTGTGCCTGCTGGCAGATTTTTAGGTGCCACCACACCGGTACTTTCCTGGTGGAAATTTAGGTGCCTAAAGGCTTAGGTAGCAACTGAGCAGAGGTTCTGAGGATCTAAATATTTCATGGAAATGCGTAAGGTGGCAGCTAGGTGCCTGAACCACTTTGTGGATCTAATACCTAAACTCTCTGATCTTTAGTCCACCCATATGTAAAACGGGTATAATACTTACCTCACAGAATTGTTGAGACTTCATTAATTGACAGTAAATAGCTTTGAGAGCTGTTCTGAAAAATTATTTCTATAAAAGTGCATGTAAATTAAGTACTAATTGCTGCCATATGGCCATTCATCATCTCAGGCCATCAGACCAGCAGCTTCTTTCCAGATGTTTTCTGCCGTAGGCTTTTATGGTCCACTTTTCATTTCTGGATCTAGATTTTTGCTCTGAAGAGCACAAGCCCCTGATTGTCCTAACGCAGCATTTAGTTTATTAGTCCAGGAAAATGCTTCAAACACTTGACGCCATCACCGCACCAAGCAACACCGCCATTCTGATGCCCTTAGAAAGGAGAAGTGGCCCCTATCTGCGATGTTCTGATCTAGATCTAGCTCCAAACATGCTTCCCTTTTAACATGTTGGTAGTGAGGTGAGTGAACTCCTGCTAAACATTCTACAGGGACTGCAGGTGAGAGTGACCCTTATATTACAACACCCTGCAACAGGAAAGGGAGGCTCCCTGTGCTGTCCTTCAGCTAATGCACCCACGCATGTGCCAGCCCCAATCTGTATGGGACAACCTGTTATTGCACAATGAAAAGTGTCCTTGTATTGTACATACTCTGCAAATACAGACTTTTCTGAAGCCCCTCAGCTACAGAGATTGTGCATCATCACCCCATGCATATAATACTGAGGGAGGCTCCAATGTGTTGCTCAAGTCTTGGAATTGCTCCACCTGCTTGTATTCATTGTTAGGAGCTGGAAGAGCTTTCCCTTCATCTGTTTAACAGATGCTCAGATTTTCAATTCACAAGACAACATGTCATACAAAAATGTCTTCAGAATAATTAGCAGGATTCCCAGAAACTTCTACTGTGAAGTCTGCACGTAAGGAAATCTCAGACAGTTGCTAATACTCACTTCATTGCATCCGACGAAGTGGGTATTGGCCCACGAAAGCTTATGCTCTAATACTTTAGTCAGTCTTTAAGGTGCCACAGGACTCGCTGTCACTTCTGCAATTCCAGACTCACACGGCTACCCCTCTGATTAATTTCCATCATGTGATCTCAGGATGGGGAATACTGAGAATTAACATGAGTTATTTAATTTCACGCTTAGGCCTGAAATGAAACCGCAGGCCTTCTCTGAGGGAGGCTATGGAGTGGATCCAAGAAGATAAAGCAAAAGCAGTTCCTGTTCTTCCTCTCACCCACAGCCCCACACAAAGGCCCATTTTTGTAGGGAGTGGGTTGGGGAGATAGTGGAGAGGAGGATTATTATTATTTATTTGTATTACCATATCACCAGGAGACCTAGTCAATGACCAGCACCCCATTGCTTTACGAGCTGTACAAACACAGAGGCAAAGATGGTCTCTGCTCCAGACAGCTTACAATTTAAGTATTAGACAAGGGTGGATATTTGGAGTACAAGGAATCAGTGAGATTCAGTTACAAAAGGTTTCTCTTTTAATCCCAGGTGTCAGTATAAAATAACAACAGTAAATTTGGAAGTGTATAGTCAGGGTTTGGAAAGTGTGTAGACAATGCAAGTAGGGCGCCTAGATTTCCCCAGCATTGGGGCCAGTTTGCACCAAACCATCAGCACAAAACAGCCTTAAAGTCGGTATCACTAGCAAAGGGTGGATCACCCAAATATAGCAAGTTCCTCTGGAGGGGAAGAAACAATGGCATCTCCTAGACCACCTTGTGATGGGCTGCTCACCCCACACAAGCCCTGAATAGATTTATGGGGGCCAGAAAGGGCCAGTTAACCTTCTGTACAGCACCTGAAGGGAAGCTAGGGATTGATAAGCACTAACTGCAGGTGAAGCCCAGCCAGGGGAGTATAAAGCTAGGGAAATAAGAACAGCAAGGGGCTGCAGGAAGGAAGTCTGCAGTCACTTCCAAGAGGGAAAGGGAGTTGGCCAGGGACAATGAGGAAATCCAAGCGGAGAGCCTAGGGAGGTGAAGTAGCCACAAGGAGCAGAGGAATCTCTGGTGGTAAACCCAGAGAGACGGGGTAGGAAGGAGTCCAGTGAAATAGAAAGACAGTCTGAGACTGAGCAGTCCTAGGTGACTAGCCATAGGATACATCTACACAGGGATAAAAGACCCACAGCATGGCCATGGTTGGCCCAGGCCAGCTGACTCGGGCTTGCGGGGTTTGGACTGCAGGCTAAAAATTTCTGTGTAAACGCTCAAGCTGGAGCCCAAGCTCTGGGATCTTCAGCGCTCTCAGAGTCCCAGAGCTCAGGTTCCACCCTGAGCCCAAACATCCATACAGCAGTTTTCACCCCCAAAGTCCAAGCCCCGTTAACTTGACTCGATGGACCCCAGCCAGCCATAGGTTTTTTATCCCTGTGTAGCTGTCCATGGGATGGGATCTGGAATAGCAGGCAGGCCCAGGTTCTAACAAACACTAGCAAAGTGGCACAGGACCTGGACTGGGAACAGAATACTGCCTGAGATGGCATGCAGACAACTTGTCTGCTTGGATTTTTTTACCCTGGAAGGGGAGCGGGGAATAACTATATAGTGACTTGGCTGGAGGGCTAAGTCACGAAGAGGGAGCACCTCAAGTCATTGTGAGTGACGGGGAGTGAGAGAGGCCATGATGTCAGCAAATAAGAGTAAGGGGCACCAGATGGGGTGAAAGCTAATTTCCCAGGCCCACCACAAGGAGATGTATCTGCAGGGAGCTAACCCCTTCACACACCTCCTTCGCTGCAGCTAACGTAGGGAATGTGGCCAGGGGAAAGAGTATGAGACTAGGGCTTCCCAAAGTTTTTCCTGTTCTGATTTATGCCCCAGGACCAGACCTGTGGATAATGGCCCTCAGATTAAGGGAGAAGAGCAGCTTAGAGCCACTTGGCACCACCTTCCTCATTTATGTTGGGCAAGTAGAGGACTATACCATGGGATCTAGGTTGACTTCTTTTGTACAAAAACAACACAGTACTTTACATCAAAACTGAACCAGCATTAAATCAACTTCAAAGGCTACAAGTGGAGAAACTGAGGCAGATAGATTAAGTGGTTTGCACAAAGTCAAACAGCAAGGATCAGAATTTTAACAGTGTTTGGTTCTCAGCCTTGTGCTTAGTCCATCATGTGGTTCACCACTGTGGACCAAGTACCTTGGTAAGTCTGTTTTGGTGTTCATGGGAGGAGCGCTGTGAACCAACGCAAATCAAAACTGACAAGCAGGGTCACATCACCCCTTGCCATCCCAAACTGCCAGCAAGCTTCACCAGACAATATTATGTTTAATCCTTCTGGTTCTATTTCTCTTTCCTTCGTGGGGGGTCAAGGGACAGAAATATCTGAGCAGGTGTAAATATGATTTAGTGTGTGAAGACATTTATAGCTGCTGAATAGCTGTATATCAGTGTCCAGATGGACACCTACAAAAAAAATCTTTAGTGTTGGCAGCACTTCCAAATACCCCCTAGGAACATCCTCAGTGAGTGGCAGCTAAGCCAGTGACAACCCATAACTAACTGATTTCTGCCAAAATTTTTGAGTACTTATAGATCAGAAACTCTGATCTTTGGAACAGTTTCTCCACCTTTTTTCTCCTAATATCATCTGCTTTTTGTTCTCAGACGTGCATGCATGCAACACTAGATACTAGCCTAATGCCATTTATTGTGCAACAGGATCATCTTTTTGTTATTTTGTGTTTTTACATTAACTAGCCCATCACTATATAATACAAATAAATATTATTATTTAGATAATGCTAAAAGAAGAATTTTTCAAGGGATACAGAACGTCTGAAGCATTTCACTTCTTACACATAAAGTCTGAAAAGTTTAGATTTCTAAACATATCTATTGTACAGAACCACGCCAAATAAATTTCATTTTAGGTTCTCACTGCCAGCTTGTACTCAGTAATTGCTAAAATGACATAAGAAAAACAGATTTACTCCATATATAAATATGAATAAGAATATTCGGCATCAAAACATATCAACATTAAACACTGACCATGTGAAATAGATCCAGGAAGGTAGGTGTGTGTATGTGTGTGTCCGTCCATCCCGCTGGTGGGGTGGGGCAAGAGAAATAATTTTACTGAAAAAAAGCTCCAACTTTAAAAAGTTAACTGGAGATGTGTAGTGTATCCAGTAAAATAATAAGAAGCGACTGTCTTGTGGTATATACTTCAGAGCCCTCAACTTAAGAAGTTATTCATTCAATTGGGAAACATGTCACATTTCATCGACTCTCTTCTACAATAGGCTAGGGGGACCCAATTTCTGGTGGCACCATGTGTGTAGTGTTCTTGTCCTATCTATTCCCTATTTTAGCTAATACAGTAGAACCCCTTAAAAGTAATTTCCCCTCCAATAAAACAACTTCCTGATAAGGGGCCTGCATCCAAGAGGACTATTATTTGTAGCATGTGTGGCTTCTGTGACTTCTCTTGCAGCCCTGCCACACTGTATTTGTGGTTGGGGTAAAAGCCACACCTGCTACAGTCACTGGGTATACAGGAGCCCCTGCACTGCCACTTTCCCAAGGCACTCCTCCACCCTGCACAGCCCCACAGCAGTGAACTTCATCCTTCAGGCACACTGCAGTACATAACTGCAGTACATAAAAGATCCTTAGTGTTAACAAAGGATACTCAACAATAAGCAAGTTCTTTGAGAATAAAACCCTTAGAGTAACTTATCAAGAAGTCAGTGGCAATTGAAGTCACTATGTTAGCTCACTCCTGGGCATTTCCTAAGTAACGGCCGTAAACTGTGCCAAACCATATTAAATTATAGAAATTGATGTCCACTTGGGACTGAATCAAAATCATATTTTTGTATTGAGAACTTCAGGATTGAAAGCAAAGTTCCAGAGAGAAAACATCCCTCTCTTCAAATCACTGCCAAGTTGTTTTTTTATGTAATAAACATTATTGCAAGGATTTGATATTTTTAACATTTCAATTTAATAACAAATGGCAAACAAAGCATTGGTTCACATCTGCTATACTCTAGTACTTTATTTTAATTAATAGCTTGCTCCCAATCATCAGAATTTCCAAACGATTTATTGCACTGAGAACACCAGATTCTCTGGTGGTGTAAACAGACATGGCACTAGTGAAATCAAAGGAAGAAGATGGATTTGCATCAGCTGAGGGTCCAGTCAGAGACTTCCTACATTTAACAAGGATTCCACAAAAGCATTTCCAAGACAGCTTCAGATAACTAAAAAGGTAAGGTGAACAGTAAGCTCTATACAAGTGTTTCTGATGTCAGCAGGGGCAAGTTATTCTTAACCCTCTGACAATTCAGTCACATCAACAGTTTCAATAAAACAGTAGAAACCAATCTTCTATCCTGTTCCAGTCTAAACAGCCAGACAGGTACTTACAGTTGACTGCAAAAACACTCAGAATAATCATGGCTCACATTTATCTAACCTCATTTCTATTTGCCTTTTCCTTCTCCTCCCTTTCCCCACCCCAACCAGATACTCCGCTGTACCTATTTTTAGACACTTCCTTCTTCAACCTTTCAAATATTATTTTAAAAGTGATTTCTGGCTGCACTAGGTTGGTTATCTCCCCTATTTTGCGCTTGTGAGCAGTTCCTGCAAAAAGCAAACAAACATATCACATTTGCTGATCCGAAAAAAATCTGATGTATAAATTGTTCATTGGCAATTTTGTAGCAGCAGAGAAGTCAATGAATCTATCAGTAGCAGCAACACCATCTTTATAACTGTCACACGATCTAGAATTTTGTAAAGTACCAGACATTTACAGTTTACCAATTTTTCTTCCTAACTCCTCTTTACCTTTCACCCTACTTAAAATACAGTTTCCTTTTCCTTGACTCAATTCTATATTGACAGCCCACTAACAGCAAGATTATAGACATCCGAGTTCTATTAATTATCAGGTACAGAACTGATGACATACCCTCCTAATCTTGAGAACACTGCTACTAGGTATCATGTACACCAGGAAAAATAACTTCATATGAAAGCACTGTAGGTGGGGAATAAACTGAAGATGAAAATGAATTAAGCCTGTGTTCACACTGATTACCTCATCCATTTCCTCACACTGTGTAATACTCTTGTAACAAAAGAAAACAAAAAGTATCTAAACTAAGGTCCAGATCCTTCAAACCCTATTAAGCATAAAGCCAGATGATCAGCCAGTGTAAAATAGCAAAACTCTGTCAGTGTTAACAGTGCTCTTCCAATTTACATCAGTTGAAGATTTGGTCAACATTTAGGTCCTATGAAGAGAGTCACTGAGGGCTTTGTCTACATGGTGGGGCAATTCAGTCTACAGGGGTGTGACGTTTAAAGCATGCCAACATGTTGTATATTAATTGGTCCATGTAGACCCTGCTGGTGTGCACTATAGGTTCCCTAGTGTGCTTTAACTCAGTACAGCTTAATGTCTATTACCAGAAATTCTCACACTTACTAGAATAAGAGAACTGATAACTAATGGAAAATTTAATGACTCAATCAGGAGATGTAGTAAATCCCAAGAAAGGAGATTCATCAAGTTTAAAATCGGAACAATTTTCATGATTTTTCTAAAAAGCTTTAAAAACAAGGAAACTCAATGAATCATGACCCAGCAGAAAGCATTTCCTATAGAAAACTAAGAATTCATAGCAAATGTAGCTTCTCAACAACAGAACACGTAAAATGAACGTTTCCACGGACTTGGAATTGCCTAGAAGAGCCTGAGGGTGTTGTCTGTTAGTTTACAACATATTTTATTAAATAACCATCAAAAACCAGAGGTTTTTTTCGTAAGACTAAATATTACAGCATCATTAGTCTAAGATATGGACATCAGCCTCTCAGGAGTCGGAAACATTCCCTACCCAATCTGAACATATTTACAAATTATTTGGTATATTAGATTATAATGAAATGGTGGGGGAAAGAACGGGAAACCAGTTGAACTGGAGATGTGTGCTAGGTACATTTCTTTGGTTAAATGAACAGTCTTGTTATTAAAGTATCATATACAAAGGAGTATAATTATATTCTTGTGGTCCCATTGACCTCAATGGGCTGTGGACCAGGCCTACAGTGTCTTGCTACAGATAAATGGATTTGCAGTCCAATTCCGACGTTCTTGTATACCAAAAAACTCATTGGCTTCAAGGGGAGTTTTGAGCAGGCAGAGTCAGCCACAAGAGGAAAACTGACATGGACTAGAATATAGCAATTCGAAATTATTATGAATTGCTAAGAAGGCTCAAATTAGCTTGAAACAGCATAGGCATTCTATGTGCAGTATCAAACTTCCGTGGTGCAATACACCTTCTAATTTTAGGATACTCTGTGTTTTCATACATATGCATGCATGTTACAATCTAAATGCAATGTCCAAGTAAATCAAACCTAATATTAGTGGTTTCCAAAGAGTTGCAACATGAAATACCTCCGTGGATTAATAAAGATGCATTCATTTATTTATTTCACAAAGAAGCATTATCTAAAAAGATCTACCTAACTTCTGTCACATGTGACTTTGTGCTGCTGCACAGCAGCACATTCTTTAACAGTATTTGGCAGGCAGGAGGAATAATACCCAGAGAACCCAATGCTGCCGGATTTACATTAAAGAATGGCTTCAAGTGTTAGAAATGAAGGATGTTTCATTCTACAAGAGCCAATACAAAGCAAAGATGCAGTGTCTACACTAATTATCATGAAGAGCCATCCTACTACCCAGCATGCTTCAGTAACCATGGAGACCTAGCCTGGATATCATTCACACAAATTAGATTGAAGAAGTTTCTAGTGGCTCCATCCTGAAATTGAAGCAGTCATACAAAGATGGAAACATTTCTCAAGGACACTCGGTAACAAAACGATTGACAGTGACTTCAGCATCTGCTCAAGGTAACTACTATAATACATTTCAATTTTGTTTTAATGTCAAGTGTCAAAAGCTATTACGTACAAGATATTTGAACCCTGATTATCACAGAGCTGGTTAACTTCTATGACCAAAAGACCTTGCATGCATGAGCATGACGAACATGGCCTTTTCTACAGCACCTAAAAAAACAGAACAAATATTATAACAAATTTGTGGATATCTAGGGCTTCACAGTTTTCACTGTATTAAACTCTAGCATCCTGCCTTCAGAGCTGTACAACACAACCTTAATTCTAGCTTTCTGTGTATAGACATTACAATACAATCTTTAGCACATAATACAGTATTTCATAAATGTCATACAAAATCATATTTTGTTTTTTAAAAACAACATGTTACATCTTTATCATTTTTTCTCTTTTCTGAATGCTTACACTAATTTCACTGATATCGGGGCCAGATCCTTAGAATGGCTAAGTGTCAGCTACTTCAAGTTTGGGGTTGGAGGCACATCTATGGATATAGATGTAAATTTTTTTACAATATGTTCACTTCTCCCCAAGGTATGTACTTTAATCATTTTCTCAGCACCCATGTATCATACGTTTAGGAGATATTCCATTCTTTTGCAGACATCATTAGATATTAATTAACGTCAAGTAGTTCCCCACAGAAATACGTGTATAATGTATTAACAGTGTCTAATTTTATGAGACTTGTATCACTCTAGTTACACTTCTGTATAATTCTGTATTTGTATTAAAACTTCAGAATGCACTAACAAAATGTAAATATTTCTTCTATGAGTGGACTTCAAAATTATTTAACTGTTTGAGTGAGAACTGTGTAAGAATTTATTCTTCTATAGTGCCACACTGAAAGGTACTGACATATTTCTAATTAGACAATTACAAGTATATTGAAAATTGAAGCTTCCAGAGACTGATATAAAATTTATTTTTGTTTCTAGATGCAACTTATCTAATTGTATTAAGTAATATATTAATGAAACACAGTGAACAGCAATACACGTTAAAGAAACACCACTGAGAAGGTTGTAATCACTGAGGGAATTAATGTCTTAATTCTCAACAAATGGCAGCACATTTTCATTGTTTCTCTGTTATATTTCATCCACAGAATGTTGTCTAGCTACAGTATATTACATAATTTTCATATGGATGCTATTTGTATGGCATATAGGCACCAATTAAGGGATCACAGAAGTCAATGGGAGCCCTGTTTTGACTTCAGAAGACTTTGGATTGAGCCCATTAAAAGTTCACAGTGCCACAAAGAAGGTACAAATCTGGATTTAAGCTTGTAGAAAAAAATATATTTGAGAAGCTGTATATTATCATGCAATTAAAGATTTAGGGGCAGATTGTGAGCTGGTGTAAATTGTCATATCTCCACTAAAGTCAATGGAGTTATGACAACGTACACCAGCTGAGGACCTGCCCCATATAGCACGACTTATGCACAAGAGTACTGTTGTGAGGCAGAGTGGCCTCCTTCCAGTATGGAAGGGATTAACTCCCTCTGGTGGGCGCAGCTGACCACACCCAGACACCTCAGAGGACGTGCAGGGGTAGGACAGAAAGAATAAGAGTAGAGCCATGCAGCTCAGTCAGGGCTGGACAGGGGAAGAATGCAGATGTCCATCCCAGAGACCCGAACCCACAGCAGAATCCTAGACCTGCTGCAGGGGAGAAAGGTCCCAGGAGATGGAAGACCCATAGGGAGACACTAGAGGTAGGGTTGCCCAACCATGAGCCAGAGATGGAGGAGCAGCAGCAGCAGGAGGAACCAATAGGAAGTCGTCCAGGGAAACCAGACATTGTTATTGCCAGGACACAAGACAGCAACTTCATGTTTCACTGCTGACCCCATGATGGAATCACCTGTCATTGCTAGGGCCCTCTGTTGGGACCCAGTGGAATAGGGTGGCCCCGGTCCCTCTATCCCCGACCCCAACCTTGTACACGGGCAGGGTGTGTACTAAACTGTTAAGCTAGAGGGTCAGAGCCACAGATTTGCTGTTTGCCCCAGTCAGGAGGCTCGGGGCTATAGTCTGGTTAATTATTCTGCCTATAATAAGGGCCAGAGCCATAGACTGTTGTTATTTGCCCCAATGAGGAGGCTGAAGGCTATAGACTACTTAACTCATGCCTAGAGTGCTGAGCCCATAGACTGTTTTTATGTATCCTGGCCAGGAGGCCGGGCTACCAGCTGACTGGGGGCATGCGGAACCCTCTTGAGGGAAACCTGAAAGGCTAGTTGGCCAGCTTGCATGGGCGCATGGCAGACCACCTAATGAACTTCCAGCAGGTGTGTCGGCTTCATGATGCCATCAGAAGGGGGCACCCCGACGCTGAGGGGGAGGAACATTATGGGCACCAAGTGCCATTTCCAAATTATAGGCATTATACAAAATTAAAATATGGAATACAAAAAATAAAAACAAACATATATTCACTATATAGAGCTGTATTCTGTATAAAGACTTGTTCCAATATTCCTAATCAAGCTGCACATCCTACCTGTCTGATGAAGAAAGATTAATATTCCCATTTTACAGATAGCAAAACAGCAATGTTAAGTAACTTGTCCAAGGTCACATTGAAATAAATATCTGATTCAGAAGTTGAACCCTAGTCATGTTGCTCATAGGGCAACAAGGTTTTGGATTTATATAGTACTTTTAATCTGTAGAGCTCAGAGCAATGCATCCACAAGGGTGGATACATAAGTAACCCCATTTTACAGACAGCATAACTAGGCACATAGATATTAGACTTTTTCTGAAAAGCACAGTGGATTAAACATGTGACATCTCCTTCAGAAAATCAGGCTTCTCAGCCCAGAACTTCCATAGCTTCCCTTGTGATTTTGAACATGTCAAATAACCAAACAAATCCATGTTTTATTTATATTACATATTTCTGAGTTCTCCTAATGGAGTTTTACACTGAAAATAAATTTGATACAGAAAAGGGAAGAACATTTCTGATCTCTGTATTCAAGAAGAATTATCTAGACTAGAACTGGAATTGGAAAGAGAGTTAATTTAAATTTCACATTTTTTAATAAAAAGTACAAACAAAAAACAGTTTCAGTGGGGCTTCAAGAACATGTCACTATAGCATTCATATATGTAAACTACTTCAAATTTATGTGAAATAGCCCAGTTGAATTGTTCCTTTGTGCTGAATTATACTTTAATCTATGGATCAGTCTTCTGATTATATATGTTTATTATGGGGCAAATTTTGCTCTCAGTTACATCAGTGTAAATCTGGAACTATTCTCCTGATTTAAGTGTTGAAATTGACTTTTGGAGAGAATGGATATGTCAGATGATTGACAATGCAAGATAGTCTTTTACCTGTCTATCACTGGCTTATAATTAGCTCAAGTAACAAGTGACTGAAAAAAATAGCTACTATATGATACTTGGCAGTGAAATGATCTTAGTCCAGTTTCCACAGGACAGGTGACCTCTCAAACCACCAATGTCACACCTGGCATTGATCTGGACTTTAGTTGCCAGTGTCTGAAGAGAGATCAAGGATGGAAGAGGCAAAAAGGGTACACCACACTGTCTCTGCAGAAGTCTCCATCACGTCCTATTAGTACCAAAGCACGGTAGTAGTATAACGCAAGGCAGATGGCACTGGGAATGCCTCTGCTGCACTTGATGGATAGTCAGAGAACTCCAGCCTCCAGTGCTGTGGACACTGTGCCTTCTGTAAACATCAAACTCAGTTCAGATAGAGAAAACATCTAGTGCTTTCACTTACGAACCAGTCGACATGAAAACCACGAGATTTGGGAGTATTTTCTTTTTTAATTTTGAAATTTTTAAAGAACCAAACCAGAACACTTCAGTGAAAAAGAATCAACTGCGCCACCACTATTACTTTTTGAAAGAAAATAAAATACATTCTACAACTATATTAATATTTACTGGATAAAGGTCTGCTCTCCATTGTCATTAGTATAATACCAAGGGGAACTCAAAAGGTAATGCTGAACCTACCTTAACTACCATTTAAATATATTCAGCATATATCCATTATAAATTCAGTGCTATACAAATACACATGCAGAGTACAGAAGACCATATAATATATGTGCATTGTACCTGCAGTTAAAAGGAAGTTCCTTAATAAATATGCTTGGTTCCTTAAAACTGAAAGAAATTACTTCACTTTTATATTATATGATCATTTAAAATCCAGGATAATGTTTTCCAGTCTGGATATTTTTTAATATAATCAAATACATTTTTATACAAAAGCATGTAGAGAGTTTTTAAAATTCTAAATTGTAATTATCTTATTTTAAAGGATAAATTTCCATTTTCAGTCTTGACCCTCAGGTTTCTTAGATTTAAGGCTAGAAGGAACCATTGTGATCTGATCTCCTAGGACCATTACTCTGACCTCCTGCATAATGCAGGTCAAAGAACCTCATCCAGTATCTCACCAGTTTCCCTTGTCTTAGTATTAGTTTCGCCCATAGCACGTAAGTGTTGTGCTCTTGCCAGATCTTATATGTTAAAGAGGGATGGACTTAAATTATTTAGGACCCAATCCTGCAAATAGCACAACAGAGGCAGACCTCTGCATCCACAAAGAGCCCCACTGACATCAATGGAGCTTTGCCCATGCCATTCTGATTGCAGGATTGGGACCTTGGACTGAAAACTCAAGTGATTCAGAAAGTAAAACTGAGAATTCAGTAGGTGGCAATCAGCACTCTGAGTCAGACTGAGTCAATGACCCAGCACTATGTTCATAGAATCATAGAATATCAGGGTTGTAAGGGACCTCAGGAGGTCATCTAGTTCAACTCCCTGCTCAAAGCAGGACCAATCCCCAGCTAAGTCATCGCAGCCAGGGCTTTGTAAAGTCTGACCTTAAAAACCTCTAAGGAATGAGTTAGAGGGCACTTTGTTCATACAGAGACTTGTCTTCCCAAAAGATGTCTAATTCACTTGCACTCATTGAAGATCCAAAGGCACATTTCTATACAGGAGTGGTACTAGCCTCAGTGTCACAACAAAATTCCAACTTGAATTCTGCCTGCCTAAAATTTCTATTACAGTTTAAACTGGAGATATTTTTCTTCACTTCCTCTTCTAAAAAGCGCTATGAAGAGCTGTTGGCAGAGAACGGCCACCATTTTCCAACCCATGATGGCTGCACTGCAGAGGATGACTGATTCCTATTTAGATATTCCATAGTACTTTGGGATCCAAAGTATTATATATGCTAAAGAATTGATGAACACCTACCAATGAAAACACCTGATCTTCTTCTTAACACAGAAAGGGTCAGAATTTGTGACAGGTTTGTTCTTTGTTTTGAGTGTGACATTCAGAAATGAATAAATGATTAATGATGATTCTCAACCAAGTCACACAGGGTCCAAACAGCTTAGTTCAAATTTCCATTTATTTGCATTTTATGCTTTGAATGTGAATCATTATTGCTTCCATAACAAATTAGAATATAAATTGTTCAAAGCCTTAAATAACTGTTTTACATTAAAAGGTTTAATTTAGATTATTTCTTCTGATTGGAATCTCTTGCTAATGAGACTAAGGGATGATGATTTCCAATTAAAGTTTTTGTTAAATCAAAAAGGCAGTTAAAACCACCAAGCTCTGCAATCAAAAAGAGTACCCAATTCCAGCCAAAAAGACTTCTTCCTACATGAGAAATTTTTCTCGGGCTCCAAATTCCTTCCCCTGGTTGCTCATGATGGAACGGTCCCCATTTATTTAACCAAAAGTCAATTGATCTAACACAAGCTGCAGAAGATCTTTGGCAAACAGACTATTATACTTCCCTTAGACGTTATGTGCTTCACAAGATTCCCAAACTTCAAGACAACTCATTCTTTTTTTTGGCAAGTTTACAGCATACCATGTAACAAGGTTATCTGGTCTGCCAGGTTTCCAAAACAATATGAAATATACATACATCACAGCAAGTTTAGAAAGACAGGTTCATTATGATGATGCAAGCACACTTTCCATGGTTTAAGAGAAGTGTAATTAGTTTCTCAAATACATGGAACATATACTCCATGCTCAGAGTTAAGATTATAGTTAGATGTAGCAGACAATTGTTGTGCTAGCAGTGAGGTGTGTTGTGTTTAGGTACAGGAGTAGAGGTTATAGGCTGATTGTGATTGGGATATTTTCATTTCCTTGCTTCTGAATTTTTGGTTTAGGTCACAGAAAACATCCCCAACCTTAACTGATGCATAGAATAGTGGTTTCGTGTATTATATCCATATCAGCAAGCACTGGCTACCTGAATGACCTTTTCCCTCCATAATGTGCTCTTGCAACATTGGAGGTCAGCTAGGGGTGCTCTGGAACTTGCTCCCAGATCTGACTGAAGAGATCCCAAGATTTTTAACCCTCAGTGCATGTTGGGTAGTCCTTCTCTTCCTTTGGGGATAGCTTGTGCCACTTAGGCATGGTGCATAACAAAAAGTAGGGGGGACCACCTCGCCCCAGCCCAAGGGAACAGCAGGAGACATTCTCCCAGAGCTCCCAGGCACACACAGGGTACCATATTACACTCTTTTTGATGTGCAGTTCATGCCCCATCTTTCCCCAAATCAAGATCAGCAAGTTCCACCAGGGAGTGGAAGGCTCAGTAAGACACAGCCATAAATCTACCTCCTACCTGGCCATCTTGGATCATGAGTGCAGCTCCATGGAAGTAGAGAGGGAGCTGCACTCGGGGCTGCCCAGAAATGGGAACTTGGCCCTTGGGCAGGTCATGCAGGTGTGTGAGGAAGCTCCTGGTGCCTTTCCTATGCTCACTGCATGCCCATAAAAGAGCCAGGCAGACTCTAGTTGTCTGAGTGGGCAGCTGGGGGGCATTTCATATTATTATTTACAATATTCCCAGGGGTTGTGCTGAGGGTGCCGTTCTCAATTTAACTCCCAAAATAAATAAATAAATGTGGTACTGCTCACCTTTAATTAACATATATTCAAAATTAGAACCCATGGAACTAAATCTAAGCAAGAGAATTCGGATAAATATGTGTAGTTAACCCTTGCTGGTGAATGTGATGTATCAGGAGGTTTTTAGATAGGGAAATATAATTTAAACTTCCAGAACTAGATGCCCTTTGTTGGAACCCCTCCTTGCAAAATGTCACCAGTGCAAATGCTGACAAAAAGCAAGAACAATAATATATCTGACAAGAGATGGCAACTTTTACTGAACCCAAAATACATTTTCCCTACCATGCCTATTTTCTGGTAAGCAAACATTTGCTATAATACATCCAATCACAATGAAACATCGAAGGTTGCCAGAGGTCTTTTTCAAGCAGGCTGGACTTAGTCAGGTTTTCCTAAATTGTTTTAACTAATTTAAATCCTTTGATTAGAGGGTTCATTTTTAAAGTCTAGGGATCTTAACAAGAATCTTCTGAACTAATCAATTCTCCACTCGCATTCACACATCATATTTCTCTTAGTTATTTTGAACTCAGCCAACTCACAAAACTCCCACTGACATCAGTGGCATTTCCACGCATGAAGTGAGTAAATGATATGCGATAGAGATCTTCTCAGAAGTTCAGAGAGGAGAGCATCACAATACCAGATACTGCACAGGACGTTCTGTTTAATGGTTGTCTGCTTGGCTACTGGCCTTCACAGCAGTAGAGGCTACATCTGTTCATGCATTCTACTTTGTTCCCATTGAAGTCAATGGCAAAACTCCCAGAGACTTCAATGGTACAGAAATCAGACCGCGTACGTGGATGAACTCAGAGGTGGTGAGCACACATAACTCCCACTGACCTCAGTGAGAGTTGCCAGTGCTCAGCACAGAACTGGGTTTGGCCTATAGCTATTAAAGTGCATTGTGATCCTATCAGAGTAAAGCCACTATGGCTGTGTCTACACTTGGAGCTGGGGATGGGATTCCCAGCTCATGCAGACATACTTGCACTAGCTCTCATCACACTAGTGTGCTAAAAATAGTAGTGTAGCAACAGTAGCATGGGCAGTGGCAAGCAATGACTGTCTAGCTGCCTTAAGCATGTACCCCCAGATGCAAGTATGGACCTAGTCTATATAAAAACAAAGTATTATTCTTAATATGTTGCAATAATTTGCTATTGAAATCTTAGATTAATGAAACAAAGCATTCTTCAACTCATGTAATTCTAGATCAAGAAAACTATCTGGGGGCAGTGTAAATGAATGTTCCAACAAGCAACTTTTCCCAGAGTAAGACACTGTTGTGCCCTTTGGTTTTTGAAATCATGCCTTTAAAGCCAAGTCCTATTTCATCACCTCTCCCACTGATGGATATAATCTTCTAACACGCTGAAGCACTTAAGATCTGTGCCACTTTTCCTAATGCAGCCGGGAGGAGTTGGAGGAGAACTTGGCAATTAAAGTAACGCTGTCAATTTGCACTATAAAGTGTGCATGGCTTAAATGTAACCAACAGAGAGCCCTTAATGAAGCAAAAAGAAAATGAGGCATTGTGCTTCCCATTCACATATGTGGAAGAAGAATAATAGATCCTGGATTAGGGTTTTATTATTATTTGTTTGTTTGGGTTGCTTAATTTGTTTCTTTATTAAAAGATAATGGCAACCTTAAAGTTATGATCTAACAAAATGGTAATAAAGAACATCAAAAAGCTAGCTAGCTGCTAGCCACATTATATTTATGGCTGGATGCAGCTGTGCTCAGGAAAACTGCTCCTGACCTCACTACAGCTGCAGCAAAGAGAACATTTTTATTGGGTCTAGGATGAGATGAAGTGGGTTTAAGAATATATGTAGCAGCTACCCAACTGTGGTTTGAGTAGCCAAATTGGCAATAAATGTTTAAAAGATTGGGAGGGTACTTAAATTATCTGAAGGAAATTTAAATAAAACAGTAGATTTTTAAGCACCAGAGATGTCAAAAAGCAAATGCATGTTCTGTTACGTATTAATACATAATTGTCTGCTGTTCTGAATGAATAATATATTGCCATGTGCTCTTAGTTCAGACTGGGGATCAGGAACCCAGACTCCTCACATCTAGAGATAAACTGAAAGTTACTAGGCATGATTCTGTATATCTGAACACAAAGAACCAAGCAGGTTGATCATATAACTGAAATCTAAACTAAGACCTGGACTCTTAGCTGCTCCAGAGCTCTGTTCTAAAGCTGGAGCTGCTGGGCATAATTTCAACCCTGTGGCTATTCAAAATTATACTGCCCCCTGGGGTCATTACCTCAGCTTATAACAGCTCTCTCTGAGCCATTAGACCAGCCAAAAAATTGCCAGCTGACAAACCCCCTTAAACCAACTTTATGTCATCTTGGATTTCTCCCACACCAGGAGAAACCTCAACTGACCTCATCGGGCAGTTTTTCAGCCCCTCTGCTCCTCCAAGATAGCACAAAGAGGCCAGAGCAGGGACCAGGAGCTGACCCTCAGTATAAAGGTGAGAAAAAAAGTTTTATTTGCATCACATTTTACTTACTCGCTATCTAGATTTCAGTAGCATAACAAGATATGGGCAGGAAACATGTAGTAAAGGGGAATAGTTTGTCACTTTTCTTTAAGTGACTGAGTGAGAATTTGGGATTTGTCAAACAATTTAGGAGGAAAAGGATAGGGTTAGGGATGGTCCTGACTATTAAGCTAAGGGGAACTTCGCATGTCAGCTTTTGGCTACTGTCCAAAAGATACTGCATGTAGTTACTATTGTTATACTATTTATTATTTGTATTATGGTATCACTAAGAGCCTTCCCCCATCAGAATCAGGATCCTATTGTCCTAGATGTTTTACAGACACACAGTAACTCCCTACCCCAAAGAGTTTGCAATCTAAATAGACAAGAGAGACATGCAGAAAGACAAAAAGTAATACCCATGCAAGAGTTTGGTAAAATTTAACAAGGATATTTATTAGTAATAAAATATTAAAATTATCATTATTTAATTTAGGAATTATATATTATTCTAAGCTTCTAAACTTGTGTCTGTTCCTGCCCGTCCTCTTAGTTACCCCAGCTTTGAAACTAGTGCAACTCCACTGACTTCACAGGCATTATTTCTCAAATATAAAGGAGATCAGAATCAGGCCCAGGAGGGAAACTTTAGCACACCTATTCTATAAGTATCCTGATGAGAATTTTCTTATTTGTGTGGGACATAATCAGATCATTATTTTTCAGGCATGAGAGCAAATCGCTTACTATTAACTCTAGAAATTAATTATGGATTTTTGTATTGTGGGTCATATTCTAATTTATGTCACACTAGTTCAATCTGGAGTAAAAGTAAATATCTTTTCACCAACTCCAGAACAACAGGTATTATAACATAAATGATACCTGCTTCCATTAATCTTTCATCTTTATCAGTCTGACTAGATTTGGTTTTAAAACATCACTATTTCACTAATGCCACCTGTGAAAGTTACCTGCCATTTTATTGAAAATAACTTTAAAAGCATTAAGCTCACATAAATCATTTCAGAAATGTTAATATTACATTTCCAACAAAGATGAGCAAATAGCTTGAATGTAATAATCTTCTCAATTAAATAAAAAAGAAAAACCACAGGCAACGTATCATACCTGAAAATGTTGCGTCATGGAAGTTTATGTTGCTATTTAACAAGAGCTTATTCCTAGGAATGGAATGAGTTGTACCTAAACTATGGCAAATCACCCTTGATTAATAATATCCCTTCCTAGGCTCAAGCTGCTCTAAGCAAGACCCCTGGTCAATCCAAGTATAAGGGAATATGTCATCTAAACTGATGGAAACAGGAAGAATAAAAATTGCCTTCAGAGCAGGGCCACCACATTTGAATGAAACCACTACTGATCTTGATCACTGACTCTTCAATACAGACTTCACATTGAAGAGCCTTATAATTGAATACAAGTGTTCAACAAATGACACCATTTCACAAGTTACAAGGCAGTATTTTTAACCTCTTGCTTTTGCATTATAGTAACAATGTCCAGAAAAGAAGCAGCAGAATTCACAAAATCCCTTGTAATGCCTCCATAGCTTTAAGAGATAGAAAACAAGAAGCCTTGAAATCTGCATAAACTAATAAAAGATGTGATTATTCTTCAAACAATAAGGATAAAACTTAAATCTGTTAAAAGGTACAGTAGAAGCAGCTACTTTTGAGACATGACCATTTTGAGCAACCTACTTCTGAGAAGCATTCCAGGTTTCCAATTTCTAGCATGGTGTTTGTATGTTACAGCATCTTCATGTTTTTCTATCTGATGCTACAGTACTTAGTGTTGTGCTGAAAGGAAAAAAACTTTCCACTTGAAAACACAAGAGTGCATTATAATTAATAATCAAAGAGCTACAAGTCAGATAACCACAATCAAATCTAAATCCTCAGCATATGAACAAGGGGGAAAACAAATTTTCATATGTGGGGATCTAAACTGCACTTATTTGTACATACAAAAACATATGCATTTAATTTTTGGTAGGAGCAATTTAGAAAACCATGATTAAAAATCTGGCCCAACAAGTGAGCTGGAAACAATAAAAAAATTATTCTTCGCTTTCTCCTCCCCTCCCAACTGTATTAAGGTTTAACTCAAAACAGTGACTTTCTATGTACAGGTCCATGATTAACCAAGGTATTTTGTTTCTCTCAAGAACAACTACTATTGTTGTGACCAAAACACTTTTCTTTTGTCACTGTCTACAAACATTAACTACATTAAACCTCATAGTATTGCTGGAAAAAAGCATCCAATCTTGTTGGAACCCATGTTTTTTTGACTTTCTTGAGAGATAAGGGGTCTCAGCAGCAGGCGGGATCAAGACCTGGGTATCCTGCCCAAGACTGTAAGCAGGACACATCAGCAGTACAAGTAGAACCCAAGCTTATACTCTGGGCTCTGACCACACCTCTCTTAGTCTGCTCTTCTTAAGAAATATATTGGAATCTTTGACAGCACACACTACCGAGGAAGTTTTGGCTGCGCTGCCCTTTATTAGGAACTATATGAAATCACAAGCAGAGACTGCAATGGCATCTGAGGTGGTGTTCAATCTTGAAATCCTGAGGCTGCAGCAGTCCTCTTACATGTATGTCAGGAATTTCAAAGAAAGAGGGTAAAGAAAAAAGGGCAGGGATAGCAAGAAGGAGTTGGAACTTATGCCACTGAGTAAGTTCATATTGCACTGAGAGACTATGAGCATTAGAATTTTGAACGTGGAATAACTGCAGTTCTGTGCTGCAAAATCAAATGTAAATTATATTTTGTTTGTTTGTGTTAATATGTGTTTGCTTGGTGGAGTCATGTTGTTGAGCGTAGAATAATATGATAGGATTGGAAAAAGGCAAGCCTAGGTATACAGATTAAAGAAATGCAGACATGGGAGGCACTCTGATGGTTTTTAAAAGCTGGGTGAACAATTTTTTCAGGAATCAATCTAGCAAGCAAATTTACTCAACGGTCTAAAACTGGATGTTGGGGGAAACTGATCAAGTAAAGCTGCCTGAATAACATTTGCTGAATAATTTAGCTAAATTTCACACTTTTTTGAAAAAAATATGCAATTAAATTATCCTTAAATTGTTCACCAAGCAGATAGTCACATATTATTTGCTCAACTCTATTTGCTATGTGTTTCATTATTCATCTAGGTCCTTTGCTGGATCTAACCGAAGGGCAAAAGAAAAACAACAATTGCTATTGAAAAAGTTACCTGCAGAAGTAAAAATGAATTAGTCACTGAAGTGCTGCGGGGGTCGGAATGGTAAGTCTCAAGGGGAAAAGAAGCCTAACCAGCTACAAATATTTGAAGGGGAGGATAAATAAATGTAGCAATGAGGTTAAATAGGGAAAGGGGAAAACTGGGCTAATAACTAAGGAAAACTTCTTAACTATGAGAGCAATGCAAATACAGAATGGTCTCCCAGGAAAGGTACCAGAAGCCCCATCTCTTGAGTCATTTGATACTAACTCAACAAAGCACTGGAAACTTAATTGTAGGCAACAGTTCTAGCAAGGAGATGGACTACAATACTGCGTGGCATACAGTTGTTGCCATTGACAAGTAGGGGAAGAAGATATGAATATAGTGATAGCTGGTATTTTCACGTTTCCCTCAGCCAAAAATAGGATGCTTTTTCACAGAAATACATAAAAAGCTAATATGGAATAGGATTCTGACTGCTATAGATTCCAGCTCATTCTGCAACACACTTCACTTGCAGTACAAGATCTTTCATTTGTTAAAGAATTGCAGGATGAGTCAAATAGCACTCTCTGATTTGAACTCTACAATCAGTCATTCTCTCAGAGGGAGAGTTAAATTTCCTTTCAGGGAGTGTTATTACACCTAACCTCATCACACAAAATGTGAAAGTCAGACCCTTCATGGTCCATACTTTTGATTACTGATGTTCCCCAAATTTCACTATGTATCAATACAAAGCACAGAAGACATTGTTAGGGATACTCTTACAGTAGCAATGAGATAATATTGTGTAGGACTCATTTGGCCTGTATTCTACTATATCAACTCAATGCAGCAATGGCATTTGATACTGAACATGAGCTCTTCTCAGCTGCACTCGCAGCAAAGAGCCACAAGAATCTCAAACTTCCTAGAACAAAGGTTTGCTCATAAAACACTGGTGAACAACATGCCGGGAAGAAAGAGCCTAGCGCTGTAAAGCATTTCATTTCATAATGTACCCACAACTCATTTCCTTTACCTACTGAGAAGGCTGTGAAAAGTATAAGAAACCACCATCAAGCAACCTCTCTCTCCACCCCTCTACCAAATGGCAATTTCTCAATGGCTATTACCAGAAACAACAGGCACAAAAGGTCTTGTAAGTTTTACTTGTAATTTGAAATTTCTATTTCACCTACCACTGTGACATCAGAAAAGGTTTTATTTTACAGGTGGTATCCTGCACGGCAAGTGATGTTCAAGACTAAAAGAACTGTTCTCTCACTACCTTTGGGCTCAGGTATGTATCTGGCTCAGCAACTGGAACTTAGCTAACAATCCTGTTGATAACGTACAAGTCAAATGAGAATCCAGCTCAATCTCCCATTGCATCTACGGCTCCGCTGGGCTAACCTAGCTTTGTAACTAAATTAAACAGCTACACCCAGACAGACCAGCAGATCTGTTCACTATTGTTAAATAGTCACAGTAGAGAAAGTACTTTATGCACTTAAGCAGTTTAGAAAATAAACACACTTTTTTAGGAGCTGTAGTTTGCTGTAAGTGGACAGTCATCTTGCTGCTTAACTGATTCACGGTCTAATTCTTTATTTTTAAATATGATTTCAAGCCTGATCCTGCAAAGCCATCTAAATGGGCATATATGCATGTTAGTAAGGATTGCTTAGACCTGGGTACCTCATCTTTCATCTCAATGTTAGCACCAATAACCATGTTTAAATCAGCCAAGGTGAAATGGCACCATCACTAAAACACTTACATATTGAGTGTAATAAGCCATTTTGGAAGCCAGAATCAAAGTGCAATTTATTGCCAGGATTGCAAAACTGATTTGGGATTTCATTCTCTTTGTATGAGAACCTCATTTATTAAAGAGCAGAATGTTAATTCAAAAAGCCCAAAGATTCTTTTGATTTATAAACCTCACCTTATTAGCATTATTTAATGAGGTTTCCAAGATAACAAAACCAATTTTTTCCCCACTTTCCTTTTCTACGTGTGGAACAATTCCACAGTTGTCTTGCACTTTGGGGAGATTAATTTTTCAAATACCTTGCATCCAGTGTGGGCCCGGGTCTTCATTAATGGAGTTGTGGTGCACAGCTCAATGGCTTCTGGCTCATGGAAGATCACTGTAGGAAGAGGCTCTTTCCGAAGAGTTAGGACATTCAACTTGGTCTTCAACATGGTCTGAAAATGCTAAAATACAAAACAAAAAAGCAATTCACTTGAATTCAGACAAAGAAGGACTGAATGTTAATATTTCTATTCACCCGAGTGTCTTTAACTGTCCATTCAGTGCCTTGGAAGCCATATGTGCAATAGGAGGATGCTTTATAAATTTAAAAAATATACTACTATTAGAAATGAATAAACATATACAATTAAATAAGACGTACACCAAGAGTGGTCCAGTAACTTTTAGAACAGAGGCCAACATTTCCAAATTTGATTGCCTAACTTTAGGCTCCTAAATATCCATATTTGTGCCCCTAAGTGAAAGTGACCTGATTTTCAGGAGTGCTGGTCACCCACAAATCCCACTAAAATCGATCAAGATCCCAGTCACACATTGAATCTTTCCACAAACTGCTCATCCTGGTAAAGCCAGACCACACCCAGCAAGCCTTTACTTAAAATGGGAAAATCAAAACATTTGGAAGAAAAAAGGAAAAGACAAAATGCCTTAACTGTGTGGCCCTATAATTCAGCAATCAACATTTCAAAGGAATTTTTTTAGTATTTATTATTTTCCCCCTCCCTCTGGGTTCAATTCTGCTCCCACTGACTTCACTGGCAGCACTCCCATGGAGTTGGATGCCTTGTCAGGCTCTCTCCATATGTATTTGATTCCTTGGCTTGTTAATTTTGGACCCCCTTCCATTGTTGACTTTGAACATGATATATATTTTACTCAGGTAAATCATAGTATTGGTCCACAAGAGTAGATGGCACTTACTGCACTTTTTTTACAGTACTCCCTATGTTTAAAATGGGAAATTATGAAAAATAAAGATTAAACAGTAATAATGTTAAATGGCAAGTTTTTTAAAAAAAACTCTTGTAAAACAATACAACATTTTCAAAATTTTTAAATAAAGAAAACATGTTCTTGAGAGGTTTCCAAACCAATTTCGCGGAGTCACCTTCCAACTGATCCTGAACTCAGAAACATATAGTGTTTGCTCATCACTCTTTATTTGGAAAGGACATATAGTTATAAACATTTTCAAGCCACTACTAACAATATACAGAATCTATTTCTAATAGCGGCTTCATTGATTACAATCTCCAAATTAGGCCCTGTTAATTATACATCTTTACTAACTTTACCATACTTATGGTTATTTTTACTAAAACTAAACTTTAATCTCCAAGTTAGCAGAGGAAATTTTATTAATAAAACTACACTTTGCATCTTCTATCACAAGATTTCAGCATGCTTTGCAAACCTCACTTAGCTTAGCCTTCCTGCACTCCCAGGAATAAGATATGCATTATTGTCTCTGTTTTACAAAACAGGAAACCTACTGACTTAGCCAAGGTTACACAGAAGGTCTGTGTCAGAACTTGGACTAGAATCCATGTCTTCTGATTTTCAGTTCTGTGCTTTAAACTCAAGACTCTAATAAATGGATTTTCCATTCAAAATATATGATAAGTGCTTAGCAACAACAACTGTATATAATTTACATAAACATGTCATCGGGGTGCTAACTGAAGGATTGTTAAAACAATACGCTACTCTGAAACACTTTAATCCTTAGTTCCTCAATGTTTTGTACTAACAACTGTTATAATGATGAATATTGAATCTACAGCATCCTAAACACTCTCATAAGTGTACTGAAAAGGCAGAAATACCAATGGTCTGTGAAAATAATACCTGCTTTCCTACTTTACCCATAAAGTTATGGCCTATCATCATATCAGAGGGCATCTCTAAAGGTTTCCATGCTGTTTATGCAGCCATTTGGGTTTCCAGTCTGGTAAGAGATGAACTCATATTCTTAATCTGGGTTTCTCTTATATTATACATTATTCCATTCTCTCTCCTCAGCACAGTAACGTATTATCATAGACAAAAGGGCACTCTAAGAGGATTATGCATTAAAGAATATACTTAGACATATATTTATGGAGAAGAGCACTCTCAGCTATTACTAAGCTCTCTAGGAACATTCTTTTACACACCCTTATTCCATTTCTTTCTATTTTGAATAATGTGTTTATTGATTTGAATTTCCTAGGTTCATTCAGTAAGTTTTAGTAAAGACTTAGAAATACATAAGAACATAAAAACAACGATACTGGATCAGACCAAAGGGCCATCTAGCCCAGCATCCTGTCTTCCGCAAGCAGCCAATACCAAGTGCCCCAGAGGGAATGAACAGAACGGGTACTCATCAGTAAATACTTTATTGCCCTTGATTAGCAAAAAATACTATCAACATTTGAGATGCTCAATTTGAAAAGAGGAATGCAAGATCAGTTATGGAACATTAGTAGCTACTCCAGTTAAGGAATTGCTAATCTACTAACCTGGGCCACTATGTCCCTTAAATACCTCTATAATAGGGGTTCTCAAACTGGGGTCTGGGACCCCTCAGGGGGTCACGAGATTATTACATGGGGGGTTATTAGCTGTCAGTCTACAACTTAAACCCCACTTTGCCTCCAGCATTTATAATGGTGTTAAATATATTTTAAAATGTTTTTCATTTATAAGGAGGGGTCGCACTCAGAGGCTTGCTGTGTGAAAGGGGTCACCAGTACAAAAAGTTAGAGAACCACTGTTCTGTAGGCCAGTGGCTAGGTGAGAGGTGAGAAACCCAAATTAAAATCCCTGATCCAAATCAGGCAAAGGGGCTGGAAATTGTACCTTGATCTCCCACATCCTGGTGAGTACGCTGACCATTGACCTAAAAATCATGAGGGACTCTGTATCCTTCTCCCACCCACTCCAGCAATTCTTCCAAAAACAGTGTAAGCACTTCACTCCACCTGAGCACCCCAAGGAGAGATAAGCACCTCTATCTGGCCCAGACTTAGGCACCTAACTTCTGGAGAGGGGCAGTGCTTGGGTCACAGCCTTCACAGTGGGTAGCTTAGGTGGCTTTTATGGATCTTATTCTTAGATACCTAACACTCCCCATTCATTGTATGGGGAACAAAGGCACCTAACCTGGGACTGTGAACTTTCACTGAGTGGTAAGGCACTTTGAAGTTAGAAATTGCAACACTGAAGGCCCTTTGTGTATCTGAGCCTTAGCTCCTGTTCCAAACTGGTATCTTTAGTGGGAACTGTTGGCAAATGCTGACCAGTGCACCTCTTTTTGATTAAAAGAAAAAGCTAAGACATTAGCTTTCCAGTAGTGTCAATCCACAACCTTTAAAGAACATTAAACTCAGTTCTTAAGAAGCATGATTTATACCAATTTAATACATAACAGTTCAGGGCACACTATTATCATTTACATTTTGTGTGCCAGAACCACTCAATTTCATGTGGTAGTTCTTATATCGAAAATTCTCAAGGAAACAGAACCGTACATAAATTTATATTCTGTCCATGTAGGCAGTGTTGTTGATTTAATCTGTATGTTTATAAGAAACACAAAGAGCCAACAAGCAATGTAATGACAAAAGCTTCTCAGCAAGTTTCAAATTCTTTGAGCAGGCAAACTAGCCTAATGGATTCCCAAAGAATGATGCAGACAGGATTAGTATGGTAATTATAATTGTATTTCCATGTTTGCAGGATCTGAAACCTATTCAACTGAAAAATCAATACAAACTATGCTGGGCTAATAATTGTCCTAGGAAGCTACCTTAACACAAAACCATTGGGCTGGTCCTTCAAGCGCTTCTTGAAACCACTGAGGCTCTCACATTACCTTCTTCCATTCAGTTTACCTCCCTTCTAGCCCCAAAAGGTTGAATTTCCCTCTTTGTAGCCAAGCAGCCCCAATTCTTAGCTGACCAGAGAGATCACTGTAGCGTAGTGCAGTATACACATTTTTCCTCAGGGGTCTTGCCTTCAAAGGGTTTCTTGCCCCAGTGACAGCAAATTTTAGTCTTGCACAGTAATCTTTAGTCTTGCACTGAATAAAAGCAAAATGTGCTACCACCAGACCACAAAGATCAGCTATATAGATTAATCATTCACAGGGCCACAACTTTCTAATCTGAAGTGTTTTCATCATATATTTCATAGTGATCTTCCAATACTCAGATACAGTACTTTAAAACAACTATTTCCCCACAGCTATCAATTTGGAAGTTATATGTACTAAACACTCTAAGTCATAAATTATAATTAAAACTAAACATTAACATTTTATGTTTTTTAGTTCTAAATTGTCAATGGAAATGAAAATCAACCCCATGTGAGTATTGCTACTTAAGCAATGAAGATGAAAAGCAGTGCACAAGTACTAAATATTATCATTAGAAAGAGGAATGTTTCTATGTCAATGAAAATAAAAATAATTTCCATGGCCAAAGGACTAAAAGCAAACATCATGACCACATATAATCAAACATGATTGTTTGGAAAGAAAATAGGGAGAGCATGCCTTTCCAATGATAATATTTAGTATCTGCACACTGCTTTTCATCTTCAGTACCTCAGTAGCAATTTTCAATACTCACATTAATTATCAACACTCACTGTTACCCACACCAATTTTACAACAGTCTAACTCCACTGATTCCAATGGAATCACTCCTGTTTTACACTTGTGTAACACCAGAATCAAACTGACCCCCAGTACTATGATCAGAGTCGTAGACTACAACTTTCTCTTATCCTTTATCTTAACTGATATAAGGATTTAGAGACAGATTCTAAGATCATACGGTAAACTTCAGTTGATGGTGAGACTCCAGCAGGAGACATCAGAGAAACAAGAAAAAGGAAGGACTGGACGGAAGGAAACATGTCAGGAATGGAAAAGTGAGTCACTGGCATAGAGAAGGTAGCTGGTACTGTGTGAGCAGATGAGGTCACCAAGAGTATAAAATAAGAGGTCATAGGCAACAGTGAAATCTGGATGGAATCTCATAGATAGTGTGAGGGGGAAGATGGAAATGGCAGACAGGAGACGAGGCTGTTGTTGGAGAGCAGAAGGGGATCAATCGCAGCTGGGCTTGTTTAAGATGAGGGTAAATATATATTTTGAAGGGAACTGGCATGAGAAGGAAGAGAAGCCAATTCAATACAAAAACATTTCCAGTGGGACCTTCTGTTGTATCCTTGCTTGTGAGCACTAACGTACATTTCATCTCATGATCAGTGCCAATCGGTAAGCAGATGTCTTGCTCCTTGTATGCCATATGCTTTCTACTGTGACACTAATACTTTAGTTAGTCTTTAAGGTGCCACAAGACTCTTTGTCACTTCTGCAATTCCAGACTAACACGGCTACCCCTCTGATTCATGCTCTCTACTATAACTCTAATTATCAGGGTGTTATAAACACAAATCACAAGCTCTGCCAGTGGCCACAGTTACACAGTCCCCTGTTCTGAATCGCTCCTTGCTTTGTTTTCTTACAACTTCAAAGAATTTGTGTTTCATGACAACTTAATTCATGCGAAACGTTTTGTTCTCATACTCCATGTACCTGTTTGCTCTGGCTTGTATTACTTGGTTCTGTTACCAAGTTTATGTGATTCCAGTCAGCAGGATTGCTGCTCGAACAAAAACACAAGCCCAGATGCAAAAACTCTCCCAACTCTGGGGAAGTATGGATCCCGATGAGAGGTGCATGACCAATCTTCTCTCTACAACAGGCAAACCCAAAAACATCTCTGAATCTTATTCAGATGCCAAATTTACAGCTGGGATCCAAGTACTACATAATTAGAGTCCCATTATTTAGATCATCATCTGGATGAAAGGGACTCAATATTTAGCTGATTGTTGTTATTGTTTTCCCATGCAAGAAAAAAAAAAAGCTTCTCAGTATCAGCATTAAGCATAGAAATGAAATTACATTATTAATTACTAAATAATATTGATTAATTTTTTTTATTGATGACTGTTTTGCATATCTTGAAATGGATTGCTAAATACTCCTTGGTGTTGTGTCCACCATAAATAATTTTAAGTAGAATAATATATAGATGATTAATATTGTTAGGAACAAAGTACAGTAACTTTCACTTAATCATTTTAACAATAGTTGCATGCTCTGCCAAGATCCATAGGATTACATCTGATACGAATAGTTAAAAAGTTTTCCCACCTGTTCGGACTCCACTAACCCTAGCATGGTGTTTGTATGTTACAGCATCTTCATGTTTTTCTTTCGTCCATCTCTAACAATATTTAAACTAACTCCAGGAGTGAGCAAATGAAAATGCTACAGGAAATTTGGCTTGAAAGCACATCAACAAAGGAGACTACATTCATGCCATTTAACACAGGTGTTATCCTCTCATCACCAGCTTTTGTCATCAAGCAAAGTGTGTGTGTAAGGGAGGGGGAGGGGAAGGGAAACAGCATTCTTCAATCAGATTAAAAATTTTGAAAGGACCTATGTTCCAGAATTTCATCTGTGCAAGACTGAGTATTTATGTATAAAACTTACCTGGTCAAATGCAAAACAGAAAACAGAGGCCAGAACAGGAAAGAAAGGAAGTGAATAAAATGAAGAAAAAAAAGAGATATCAAAAAGGAGACAGAACAAAATAAAACACAGAGGCACGGATATGTCATGTCTATGCATTTTTGAGCTAACCTCTCAGATGCCCTCAAAATAATTTTTTTCCTAACTTGAATTTCCAGCAGGAATGTTATGGGATACAGATGTCCCAATATTAAAACAATGGAATCATGCAGCATGAACAAGGCTATTTCTTTTTCAATTTACTGTTGGAGCTATTCCAATATTTTCTGTGTCAGAGAATGCCTTAAAAAGGTCTTTCACCATTCTCTGTGACAGGCAAACTGAATCTGTCTAGTACAATACGTACCAGAAAAATAGGCATTCCCTAAGCCAACCTTTTCAAAAAGCATTTTAGTCATATTCCTGCTCCTCTTCTTTATATCTTGGCAATAAATCAATAACTCATTAAGCAGTTACATAGTGGAGTGTTCCTTCACCGCCTCTGTAAGACTTTTCCTGTGAACCAAAGATTCGGGCTGGGTTAGTGAGGTGCCTGTTCTACATATGGAATTTATACTGATCTTTGAAGGAGTGAAGTGTGCATTAAGAGCTCATTTTGAGCTTAGCAATATACAGAATGCAAAGGACGTGACTCTCTTCCCAAAACAAAGCTTACATGAGCTTTTAAACACAATGAGCCAAATGAAAGTCCACCAAATTCCTAAATTCACAGCTACGTGATGGAGAGTGTCTAACATGATGATAATCCATTTGTTTATACAAAACAGTTAATTGTTTCATTGACCTTTGTTGTTAATTAATGGCATTACCTTTCATTGGTCTGAACCTGAGTTTTTAAGTCTGATGTTCTCAAGGGTTCCATTTGGTTGTTGGAAAGGAGCCACCATGGTTCCCCAAGACACTAGGCAGCACGAAGAAGAATGGTATGGTTTTGAACAGAAGCAGACACCTCCTACCCCAGGCATACGGACAGAGGATGTATGACTCATCCCTATCCCAGCTAAGTTCTCTGCACTGGAGGAGGGATTCACCCCAGCAAAGGACTAGTAATGTTACCATCTCCGCTCTGCTGGTGGGTCTCCTCTGGGGCAGAGCTCCATGAGGAAGGTGCTAAATTCCTGCACTCCACAGTATTCTGGCCATGAGTCTTTTTTGGTCAGTACTGCCATCTTCTCAGGCTGTGCTGATCCCTAGCAGCCCTCCAAATAAATGACATTGTAGATGCTTTGCTGCACTCCAATTTCACACACATCCCCAGTGACTTATGACCAGAAGAAACCCTTGGTGAACATACCACAGAATCTATGAGTAAAATTCTGGTTTTCTTGAAGTCAGTGATAAAACCCACATTGACTTCAGTGGGGGCAGGATTTCACCCTACAGGTCCTCCCACTTTCCATTTAGGCCACTCTGATTCATGACCTATAGGATTTATAATATAAATTGGAGATTCTATAGAAAATGAGCATAAACTATCCTTCTAAGAACTGTTTGGTTAATTACATGAAAGCGCTACAGTAAGATCAAAGTTCAGATCTGTTCTTAAGGCGGAGTTTATCTATTGGGCACCGAAAAGGAGAACACTCACCATCAGTACCAAGTTGTGGTCAGTGAAGGGGCCAATTGTCTCCCTCCCTGACATCTCCCCATTTCACTTATAGTTCTATCTTGTGAGGTCTGTCCCTTCCTTTACGGCTCAGTCTGCCTGGTTGGGCCACACATTCCAGTCCAGCCCTTTCTGGGTAGATCAACAGAAAGTCCAGTCACAGAGAAGTCTTTTAATGACTGCAAGGGCTTCAGAGCTTTCACCTTAGTTCAAGAACTTCAGGTCTCGGTCCTTAACAGTCTTGGTATCCCCCAGTTGGAATCTCTATCAAGGTAATGGCTTCTATTGTTGTCATGTCTTTTTAGAGTTGGTAGAGGAGCCTGGGCTCACCCTCTTCACTTGCACTTTCCCCTCACCAAACTCAGGACTGGTGATAAAGCGCCAAAATCTGCAAGTCTTTCACTCCTTTTGAAATCAACGAGAGTTCTGCACACAGAGACACTGCAGGATCAGACCTTTAATATGTTCAGTATGTGAGCATGTCCTTTTAAAAATGCTTTACAATACAATCCATTCCCAATAATTTCATTTAAATAATCCTGCTTTGGAAAAAAAGAGAAGACGCTCTGCATTTTGGCTACGGTTGCTGTGTGATGAAGTTGCGGTAGAAATGAAAATTTAAACGAGCCAGTTTTTAAAGGCTTCTTGGTACAAATCCTGTCAATTATTACAAACAAAACCATGACATTTTTCAGGCTTAGTGAAAGGAAATAATATAGGTTGGCAGTGGCTTTTAAAGCTTCAAGCTTCTAGGTCCTTGCACAATGTGTTACTGCTCTAATATAATACTTCAAAAATTTCCAAATACCCAGAACACAAATGGTCTCCAATTACGTTACACAGTTATTTAAGCCGATGTGAAAGAGCCAAAAAAATAAAAATAAATCAGTAGTTAGCCATACTTGCCTGGCCAACATTTCCCTGCTGTCTCCAAGCCCCCTGTTTCTACAGCAATCTGACATAAAAGCTTATTAATGAAGTTACTCTAGCATCAATTCCAGTGCATGCAGATGTAAAGCTATATGAGCACTAATAAAATTAACCAATACCTTTAATTATAAAGAAATTGCTGAAAACTCCACCAAAGTAAACAAACAATTCTAGCCCAAATAAATAAATAAATGCAATAGTTTTCCCATCCAAAAAATGTTTTCTCAGCAATTTAACTCTGTGTTTAGTGATGGTTTCTACAGCATGTCTGTATGCTCAGTTTTGCAGTTTCTTTCTGTTTGTATTCTGACTGCTCAGCCCAAAAGATACATACATCATCTATTAGTTCTTTCAACTATTTTAATATTGAATTATATATTATAGCTTTACTTTAGTCTCCAAATTGAACACACAGTTTAAGCAAATGTTATACTCTGCAAATTAAATTCAGTCATTTGTTGCCTATATTAACAAGATGCAATTCCATCTTAGTCTGCAGGCCAAATTAAGCAGTTGTGTAAATGGCAGCATACGCTGTCATAGAGTGTCTGGTTCTGAAACCCTTATTCACATGGCAGTGGGATAGTACATAATGACAGGTCCAGTACACACATGTATAAGATGTACCTCTCCAAGGTTTCTTCCATAGGTGGTCAGCATGACCACACAATGGAAAAATTACAGAGGAAACTGCAAGGGGAACTCAACAGCATTGCCTGTCTCCTGTGGAGATATTACTATGAAAAGGTACGATCTGGCTTGTAGATTTGTAAATAGCTTCTTACTTTTGTGGTAGAAAAGGGATTTACCAAAACACAACATAAAAATAAATGTGCAACAATTTGGCTAGACATTATCAAAACATTGAACATTCAACCACTGGAGCACTCTGCAAGGTAAACAGAAAGGCTCCCCATATACGCAAGGAGCTGTATAGCTTTCATCTTATAAGATGCACTGTGACTAAGGCAAGAGCTGTGTATGGAGGCCCATTCATTGTTCATCTTCACTAAATTTTTCACTACAATAGCTAGAGTTCATCATGCACATAGCAATCGAAAGGTCACAGACATCAATGGATGCTCTCCAAGTTTTGCTTTTTCCTGTCCTCAGCTGCTCGTAGAGTATCATCATGCTCGTCAAGATATCATGGCCATTGCACTGGGGACAATGGAGTGAACAGAAATTTGGGGACTTAAACATTTCCCATTGTAGTTGGAGCCCAAACATAACAGCAATGTTCTAGTTGCACAAGAAGAAGAAAATGTAAGTGGTTATACGCGGAAGTGAAAGATTAGTCTAGTTTCATCGTTTCCGGGAATAAAAACACAAAAATTGTGAAAAAACAATGGGATTTGTTTCAATGTTTGTTTTAATAACCTATGGGTTATTGGTAACAAAGGTCAGGAATATTTTAAAATCCTCAGATGGTGTAAATGTCAATACAACTATGACAATTTACACCACCTGCAGATCTGCCCACAGTGACTGGGATGGAAGTAAGTGATGATAAGGAAGATAATGATTTATCCCCACAGTAGATGCTGCTATCATGGAGATGGGTAAGGTAACATATTTAATAGCTACCCTTGTTTATCAGTCTGTACCCACTACACCTGCCGCCATCTACGTACTGTCTGAACAGAAAGCACAGTCCAACAGCTCTAAAAGCTAGCTTACATGGATTAATCTGATGCCAGACTTGGTCCTGTTTGGTGCAGAAAGAAAAAGTATTTCAGAGTGAAATCCAGTTTCCTCATAAGATTGCCTCTGTATCTTTAATGTTTATCCTCATTTCCAACCAGGCTCCTGGGGAAATGATCGTGGCATGCCAGAGTTAGACCTATTTGGATACTATTTCCCATCAGAACAGATTCCAACTGTTAATGCCTCAGCGAACGTGGAAACAGAGGATTTGGGGGAAAATAGCACCGCAGAGACACTCAAATTTATTTATTTAATAATTGCAAATGATTTTCAGGTAAGTCCCCCAGGCACAGTCTTATCCTTCATAAAAATCGCAATCTCAGTGGTAACCATTCATTTACACAGAAATGAGCTGTATTAGAAAGGTCAATTTCAAGAAATGACACACTTTGTCAACAGGCAGGGAGCTTACTTAGAGCTCCTACTGCAACAGTATTTCATCATGCCAATGGCATAAGCGGTTTCCTGAATACATTCCTGAAATTCCTGGTTTCCTGAAGGACATGCACACCGCACAGTGATTCACATTGTCATGCTTCTAGATATAGCAGATACTTCTGTACCTGGAGCTTTTCAGGTAGCTCTAATAAGATTTGTAGGTCACAACTTCTTAAACATAAAACTGTCTTTAATTTTAATAATTGTTAGAGGTGTCTTGCAGAAGTTATTGTTATATTTTACATTATTTACTAACCAGAAAAAAAATTAAATACTTAGTCTATAAAGTGTTTCAGCATATTTTCACTACGTCTATTGTGACGGAGTCAGACCAGAAGGATATAGGAGAGTGCTGGAAGGCAGGTATATTAGTCTCAGGATGTGCAGGTCCTTGTTCCCTGGATAGCCAAACAAAGGCTACTCCAGGCCAATCAAGACACCTGGGGCCAATTAAGAACCTTCTAGAAAGGAGTAGAAACAGCTAGCCTAATTGGGACACCTGAAGCCAATCAGGGACTGGCTGAAACCAGATAAAAACCTCCCAGTTAGTCAGGTGCGTGTGGGTGTCAGGAGCTGTGGAAGGAAGTTATGCTGTTGGTGAGACTGAGTGTTGGACAACATATCATCCAGAAGGAAGGAGGCCCTGAGGTAAGGGTGAAATGGAGTTTGAAGAAGCAGGGACTGCTGTGGGGAAGTAGCCCAGGGAATTATATTGTGTTTTGTGCCTAAAAGGTCAGCCATCTTAGCTGATACTATTAGGGTCCCTGGGCTGGAGTCCGGAGTAGAGGGCGGGCCCGGGCTCCCCCCTTTTCCATCTTCCATACTGGCCTGTGATGAAGGTAACTCACTAGGTGGTGACTCTTACCAATTATACTGAGAAAGGGAGGTCACTCTGGGGCCTAGATTAGTTTCTGAGGCCCCTAAATCTGCCAGGAAGCGCAGGACCCACAAGTACAGACTTGGAGCTTTGTCACACTATGTACAGTACCTAGCACAATCCCCAACTGCTGCTTTAGATGCTACTTCAGTACCAGGACTAATATTACAAAACAGAAGCAGAGCAGTGTAATACTCTCACTGTTATACTGTATTTCTATATGCCATACCAACTCCCCTGCCCATCCCCAAAAAAGTTATTCTAAAAGAAACATTAAGGATAGAAAGCAAAAAACTCAAAATTAGGAAGCGCCAAAATTCAGGTTGCCCAAATAACTTTAACTCTTTCCCCCCTGTGCATGTACATTAGGATATAGTCTTTAATTCCATTATCACAAAGTATTTTTTTAACAGAACGGCTGCTTCATTCAGTGTCTATGTAGGACAGTGCTCAGGGAATGAGGCAGCTGTTCAATATTTCTTTTTGTCCTCATTATTCACGGTGTAGTCCCCTATGTAATTTACTGAACACCACATAAACATAGAATCATAGAAAATTAGGGTTGGAAAAGACCTCAGGAGGTCATCTAGTCCAACCTTCTGTTCAAAGCAAGGACCAGTCCCCAACTAAATCCTTCCAGCCAAGGCTCTGTCAAACCAGGCTTTAAAAACCTCTAAGGGTGGAGATTCCACCACCTCTCTAGGTAACCCATTCCAGTGCTTCATCATCATCCTGGTGAAATGGTGCCTCCTAATATCCAACCTAGACCTCCCCCACTGCAACTTGAGACCATTGCTCCTTGTTCTGTCATCTGCCACCACTGAAAACGGCCTAACTCCATCCTCTTTGGAACTCCATCTTCAGGTAGTTGAAGGCTGCTATCGAATCCCCCCTTCACTCTTCTCTTCTGCAGACTAAATAAGCCCAGTTTCCTCAGCCTCTCCTCGTAAATCATGTGTCCCAACCCCCTGATCATTTTCACTGCCCTCCACTGGATTCTTACCAATTTGTCCACATCACTTCTGAAGTAGGGGGACCAAAAATGGACACAATACTCCAGATATGGCCTCTCTAGTGCTGAATAGAGGGGAATAATCACTACCCTTGATTTGCTGGCATTGCTCCTATTAATACAGCCCATTATGCCATTAGCCTTCTTGGCAACAAGGGAACACTGCTGACTCTTATCAGCTTCTCGTCCACTGTAATCCCCAGGTCCTTTTCTGCAGAACTCCTGCTTAGCCAGTCAGTCCCCAGCCTTTAGCGGTGTATGGGATTCTTCTGTCCTAAGTGCAAGACTCTGCACTTGTCCTTGTTGAACCTCATCAGATTTCTTTTGGCCCAATCCTCCAATTTATCTAGGTCACTCTGGACCCTATCTCTACCCTCCAGTGTATCAACCTCTCCCCTCAGCTTTATGTCACCTGCACATTTGCTGAGGGTGCAATTAATCCCATCATCCAGATTACTGATAAAGATGTTGAACAAAACCGGCCCCAGGACCAACCAACCCCTGGGACATGCTGCTTGATACCGGCTGCCAGCTAGACATCACTACTCATTGAGCCTGGCAATATAGCCAGCTTTCTGAACTGAAAAACTCAAAACTGAATTAAAAAATAATAATTTTCCTGGGCTTTTGTATGGCACTCATCACTGAACCAGTGGCTGCTGTCCCTCCACCTCACCGCTTCGTGCAGGGATTTTAAGTCACTGGACATGTGTAGTTGTGGACTGGGTAGTCTTTTCCATCAACCAATAAAATTTCCTGCTCAGAAAATAATTTTGGAATAATTTGCCTAGAAATCACAAAAAAATTGAAAAATCCTCCCAATTTTTCCACATCAGTGGTTAGGAAATTGCATGTTTCAAGACCATAAGAGACCCCTAAAATGTCATCAGGACAGCTGAATAGGAGCTCAACAAAATAAAATGTTACATCAAAGCAATGCATTGAAACCTCAAGAATACATTCATATCTATGCTGACTCTTCAGACTTCTTACTATAATGCCATTTAAAGCACATAATTTCTTTTGGGAAAGAACCTTTTTTAAAAAAATTAAAACCACCTAGAAGTGATTAACTGCCCTTAAAAATAGCACACTGTTTTTAACCACTTGCCTTGCTCCATCAGCAAGTAGTTGATACTTATGTCAGATGAGTACTACAGAATATAGTAAACCACTAAGTAAATGCTGCTCTTTAAAAATCCATAAGCCTACTTACAATGAGCTTGAGAGACAAACATCTACAGTTTATTCAATTCAAGAATTCTCAGCTTTCGAAATGTCCATTCAGCAATCCTGCCACATATTGTTTCACAATACTACAGGCTCACTTATTCATAAACAAATCATTAAGATTCTTGACATAAAATCACAGTGTACAATGAAGCCCGGCTATGACGATGTTTTACTACTTTTGCTCGGCCCACCATGAATGGGAGTTTTGTTTCACAAAAACTATCATCAACAAATAAAAGACAAATTATGCTCCGTGAGAAAACTGCCAGCATGAAATGCTTACGCAAAAATTACAGGCTCATTATCAAGTTCATACAGTAGTAGGCCCTGTGTTCAGTTAGTGAAACCAATAGTCTACAATCTATGCATGACTTTTCATACTAGGACTGCAAGATACAATTATGCACTACATTACAGCATTAAGGTGATTTTTACTTTCTCAGATACTACAAGAAAATACTATGCATATTAAAAAAAGAATAATTTTCCTTCTCCCATTTTCCCAAAACAGAATTTTATTGTAAAAACCATCTGAAAAGGTAAATAGATAAGATACTGCAATTATTGCTAACATGGTATTAGCATTTCAGAGTCAAAGGTTTTCAGCCAAGAGCTGCTATGACCAAGTATCATTTTTATACAGACGTGGCAAGACTTAAATTAGACTAATTAAGAAGAATGGAGTGGACTAATTAATGACAAGAACTGGACACTTACGCATGGTTCACTGGATATACCATGTATAGACAGCAGTGCTCAGTACAACTCTTCTATATTTCAAATTCTCCATGTTCTACCTCCAAGTACACCCAACCCTGTTTTCGACAAAAACAAATCCGTAATGCTCACATTTAAAAGGATAAGAAACAGATGGAAACTAGTTAGACTCACTAATGATCTGCATTATGCTCTTGGCAGTTTGAAAATATATTCTGCAAGAACTGGATGTCTCAGTAGATTGAAACTAGAATAATGTGCTTTTTCTACTTTGGCTGGCAGTTCAAATCAAGCCCAGTAAATGCAACATTTCAACTCTGAAGACAACATGTATGCTTGAAACATTAATATTTAGCAAAAAAAAAAAAAAAAAAAAAAAAAAAAAAATGTGTAGCTAACTTTGGCCTTCATCCTGAAAAAAGTTACACTCATGCTTAACTAAACAAAGTGAGTAGTTGTATTGGCTTCAGTTACTACTCACAATGTGTAAAGGTAAGCGCATAGCCAAGTTTCCAAAATTGAGAACTTTGTTATTTATAATTAAGTTACAACATTTAATTTCGAGTAGTCCAACTCTTTTTTTTTTTTTTTTTACTTATTTTGAGTGCTATAGCATTTCCTTTTACAACTTATTTTATTTATAGCTTTAGCAGAATTTACCCACAGAACATACACTATAGTCCATGCATGACTGCTGGGCTTGATATAACAATTGTTGGGATAGATTCTATAACCTGACTTGTGTAGGAGATCAGACTTCCTGGACTTATGGTAGTCATCCAAAGCTTATAAACTATTTTTATATTTGTTTTAGATTAAGTGTGCATGTTTTTCAAAGAATAATAGATTTTAAGGCAACAAGGGACAAACATGACCATCTACTTTGACCTTCAGCACAACAGAGCCAATAACTTATGTATGAGTTATAGCATAACTTGGAAAGGTATTCAGTTTTGATTTAAAGACTTCATATGACAGAGAATCTATCAAGTTGTTCCAATAGTTAATAACCTACACTGTTAAAAATTTTGCACCTTATTTCCAAGTCTGAATTTGTCTTGCTGCAGCTTCCAACCATTGGATCTCATTATGTCTTATTTCTTTATTAAAAATCTCTTCCTCGTACAAGGACTTATAGATGGTTAACAGGTGACTTGATCACAATCGTCTGGATAAACTAAATACACAGAGATTCTTCAGTCTCTCACTGGAAGGCATGTTTTCCAAACCTCATCTCATTTTTTGTTACATACAGGTGAAAGTAAGGCGGTAAAGGCTAGTATGGCGTACTGCTAAAAAGTGGCCGCCGGTACCTGCCCTTACCGCCTTACTTTCTGCCTTACTTACTTACCGATGGCACAAAAGGGGCACCACTGTTAAAGCACTGCCGCAGCAAAAACCCTGCCCCTTTATTGTCACTGCCCCTTTTGCCCCCACAGGCTGCCAATGGGATGCGGCAAAAGGAACAGCTGCCCTGGGGCTGGCAATTTAGAAGGGCCCAGGGCTCCAGCTACTGCTGTGGTAACGACAGCAGCGGCCGAAGCCTCAATCCTTTTAAATAGCCACTGAAGTCCCAGGCGGCCCAGGCAAGAGAGCCTAGAACAGCGGTGTCCAATATGTTCACCACTAGCCACATGTGGCTAATTAGCTATTGAATTGTGGCTAATGCATGAGCATACCAGACTTCAGGGTTATGGCACAAGAAAAAGAATGCAAACTGTCACACTGAAGTCATTTTGTCTTAGTAGTACCTATTAATATTTTTTGTAATATATACTTATCTTTGATATTAATAAAAATCATTTGAAATGTTGTTTGTAGTATGTTTTTAAACCTTTTTTATAATGTGGCGATTAAGAAAAATTCAAAACCACAAGTGTGGCTGGCATCAAATTTCTATTTGACACTGCTGGGAAGGTCTGGCTGGGGGACGCTGACCTCTCAGTCCTGCCCCTTCTGCTGGAGGCCCCGCCCCTTCTGGGGAAGAAGGGACAGAGCCAGATCTGTAAGGTAGGTTTTCAATTTTACTTTCACCCCTGGTTACACAACTAATTACATTCAGCGCTAGATATTTACTTGCAGAAGCTGGGGAAAACATTTAAATCCAATGATTTGGACTAAGGCCTCAATCATGCAAGTACTTACACACATACTTAATTAGAAGCATAGGAGTTAGGGTGACCAGATAGCAAGTGTGAAAAATCGGGACGGGCGTAGGAGGTATGCTATGTAAGAAAAAGCTCCAAAAATAGGGACTGTTACTAGAAAAATCAGGACATCTGGTCACCCTAACAGGAGAAGTGCTGCTGAAGCCAATGAGATAATGCATAGGCCTAAAGTTAAGCATGTGCATTAAGTCTTTACAAAATTAGCGCCTATTTTTCAACTTTATCAGACTTTAATTAAATCAAAGGATGGGAAAGGGTATAAAAACAGAGGTAGGATGGTTCTAAATGAAGAAAATATCCATGACCAATGGAATGAAATCTGAGAGAGTGCAGGAAAAGTCCTGAGAGAGTCCTGTAAAAACAAGGAAAGAAAACTTATACAAAATAACGTGTGTGTGTGATATCTGACACCTACAGGCAAAGAGAAATTCCTGCTCACAGACATCTAGGCATCCCCAGGAAAGGGAGATATTATGTACTCTTTGCTAAGTCCAGCCTTTTTAAGTATCGTCATTAACAAATGAAAAGAGAAATAAACAGAGACCCAAAGTTGAAAGGAGTTGCAAAGACCAGTGAGATAGAGGATCTCTATCAAACAAGGATAGAAAACAAAGGAAACTATAAAGCAGGAGTGGGCAAATTTTTTGGCCCGAGGGCCACATTAAGGTTCAAAATCGTGCAGAGGGCCAGGTAGGCAAGGCTGTGCCTCCCCAAACAGCCTGACCCCACCCCCCTCGGGTTCCCACCCCCTTGCGGCCCCTGACTGGGCCCCTCAAAACTCCCAACCCATCCAAACCCCTCCCCCCGCTGCTCCTTGTCCCTTGATTGCCCCTTCCTGAGACCGCCCCCCCTCTAACTGCCCTACCAGGACCCCCCCCCCGCCCCCGCCCCCCCCTTCTTCGCTGACGGCCCCCTCCCAAACCCCCTCCCCCAACCTAACCACCACCACCACCGCGGGACCCCAGCCCCTATCTAAGCCCTCCTGCTCTTTCTTTCCTGACTGTCCCCTCCTGAGACCCCTCACCCTAACGACCCTCCCCAACCCCACCACTTAAGCACCCCCTTACTTATGCATTCAGCTGGGCGATCCAGACTGAGCGCAGAGCCCGCTGCTCACAGCCCGCCGCGCTCCGCCGGCCCGCACCCCAGCTGGGGAGCGCAGAGCCCCGCTACGCCCAGCATTCAGCTGGGGAGCTCAGGGCCCCGTGGCGCCCAGCACTCGGCCGGGAGCGCAGGGCCGCTAGCACCGTGCCCCTGTCCGAGCTTGCGGGCCACATAAAATGGCCGGCTGGCAGTATATGGCCTGTGGGCTGCAGTTTGCCCACCTCTGCTATAAAGACTAAAAACATAAGCAAGATTTTTTTCTGGGTTTTTTTTTTTTGTTAGAGAAGGTAATTTATTCAGTTTATTTGGGAATTCAGGTTTGGGGCATTATATGAATGCTGTCTACTAAAGAACCCATACAGTTTACATCTATAAAAATCAATCAGAAGATAAGGGATATTTGTTAAGCAAAAAGCTTATTCCCTATTATAAAAATCAACCAGAAGCCTATTCAGGCCACATGCAACTCCAGCTCTGATGAGACTATTGAAGAAAGTAGTTTCCAGAAATATGGGGTCTCCACTGAAAGGGCTTCCTTACATGATGAAAAAGTGAAAACTCTGGAACAAACATCAACAGTGCAGTACTGCCAACTCCACAAGTTAAAAGTAATAATTCTAGTCTCCAAAAATAATCAGATTTTTAAAAAAAATGTAGAGTTGTTTTTATCTTCCTTCTGGTTTTTGAGTTTTGAGGGCTCACATTTTCAAACTTTACTCTGCAACCATGAGAGCAAGAAACTTACTTTTTCTTTCACAACGAAAGCTGAGAGTCTCATGTAATCACATGGCTCCGGGAGCTGTGGCTTTAAGAAAAATACAAAGCATTGTGACATGATAAAATGATAGTCGACATGAAGAAAGGCGAGCTCCGATATCGGATATCAATGGGGAGTTCAGGGTGCACAAGTATTGCATAACAGAGCCCTTAGCGGTGCTAAAAGACAGCAAATTAAACAGGAATTTGCAACATGACATGGCATCAAAAATAGCAATGCAGTTTGGGCAGCACGTGGAGAGGCATCATATCATGTGACAAGGAAGCTGTAGTCTGATTCAACTGCACCAGGAAGAGCGTATTCACCTACAGGCAGAGGTGAAAGTAAGCCGGTACGCCCCACTATGGCATACCGGCAAGAGCCAGTGCGCCATACCAGGGCAGATCGGCTTCCCGAGGCGCAATGTAAAGGGCCTGAGGCTCCCAGCAGCGGCTAGAGCCCCAGGCCCTTTAAATTGCTGCCAGAGCTCCCGCCGCGGGAGCCCGGGGGAGAGGTGGCTGCGGCGGGCTCCAGCGGCAGGGCCCAGGGCAGTAGCAGTGGCCCAGCCCCGGGCTCTTTAAATAGCTACCGGGGCCCCACCCACACTTCCCTAGGGCTCCGGCAATGGGGCTCCCACCCCTGCGGAGGCTTAAACTGCCGTAGAGCCCCCGGCGAAGGGGTGGGGTTGGGCTGAGGAGGGAAGTGTGGGGGAGGCCCCTTACCAGTACGGGGGCTGGGCTGGGCTGGCTCTGACCAGACCCGCCCCTTCCACCCGAGGCCCTGCCCCTTCCGGGGGGCAGAGCTTGCCCCACCCCAGCCCCCGTACTGGTAAGAAGCTTGAGTTACTTTCACCCCTGCCTATAGGTATCTGTTTACCAGATTGATTAACTGGAAGTTTTTCAAATTTGAGCAATAAAAATCAGAGGGCTGGAGGTTGATTTATCAGGAAAGGTTAATGAGTTAAATAATGTGCAAAGTATAGCTTGCATAAGCAACAAAGTACCAGCCTACACATAAAGAGTTTAAACACAAATGAGGAAGAGGATTTATTTAGTTTAATAAAACAGATAACTAGAAATAATGGGATGAAGTTAAGGAATTGGGAAATTTAGGCAGCACCTCAGGGGAAGCTTCCTGACAATGAGAACAATTACTCAATGAAATAATCTAAATGTTGAAAGCCCATTACTGGGCACATTTAAACAGATAGAAACAGTAGTAAAAGTACAATAGCAAACAATTGTGTGTGTGCAAGGGGACTGAACAGAAGACCGGAAAATACTTGAAGCAATTAATTAGTTACTGCATTGCCTGATGTTTGAATTCTAGGAAATCCAGTATTGCCCTTGCTGGCCAAAGTTGTAATACAACACATGTCCTCACCCTAGTAAAAAATGGAACTCTGCAGATTGATGAAAATTTGACACTTAATCCAAAGAATAAATCACACAAAAACCAAGCAGTTTCTCCAGGGCCAGACACATGCTAGAGTAACCCATACTTACTCAGTGTGGCACTGTCCCCCTCTAGTGGCACCTAGTCCAGCTAGAGATTGACAAGTCTAATACAGCCTTGGCTTAGGGCTACAGTAGAACCTCAGAGTTACAAACACCTTGGGAATGGAGGTTGTTCGTAACTCTGAAATGCTCATAACTCCAAACAAAACATTATATTTGTTCTTTCAAAAGTTACAACTGAAAATTGACAAACACAGCTTTGAAACTTTACTATGAAGAAAAATGCTACTTTCCTTTCATTTTTTTAACAGTTTACGTTTAACACAGTACTGTACTGTATTTTCCTTTTTGGTGGGGTCTCTGATGATGATGATGATGTACTTTGAGTTCCAAATGAGGTGTGTGGTTGACTTGTCAGTTTGTATCTGGTGTTTGTAATTCAAAGGTTCTACTACATGTGGCTTTTAGCTCATGCAGTAGAGGGTCATACGCTACGTTTCAAAGATCCCAGGTTTGATCCCGCCCACTGATGACCAGGGTCTGACAGCATTACACTAAGGCCGCCACCCATCTTGACATACACAGGGCAGTTTGTCCTGCATTCTAGAAGGACAGTGGAAGTGGTCCACATTCATTTTGGGCCTTGTGACTAGGGTGATCAGACATCCCAATTTTATATGACAGTCCTGATTTTGGGGCCTTTTTCTTATATAGACACCTATTATCCCACATCCCCGTCCCAATTTTTCACACTTGCTATCTGGTCAGCCTACTTGTGACGATATATTAGGATAATATTAAATACCATTGTGTTGATACAAGGTTAGCAGGTAAGTCATAAAACAAATAGCTATGTGATTATCAGTGCTTTTAAAGAATGCGTAGTAACAGTTTAGAAAGTAGAATAAAAATAATATTTTTGTTTCACAAGATAAACAAGTAAACAAAAACTTTCTGTAATGAGTTAAGATTTCTATAAAGGAAATCTTCCTAGCAGTGTATAGATCATTCTCTCCTCTTTTCAAAGGATAGAGATAGCAGAGACAGGCAACAGACTCAGTTCGGATTGTAAAGTGACCAGACAACGAAGAGGAAAGTAGATGGCTCAGCCAACTGGCAACAGGCGATCAAGCTTTTTAACTTGATGTTGCTGGTTCAAGCCCAGCATATGCTAAAAATCATTACTGTCCAGCAGTTGTTCTACCTGTAGTGCACTACATGCATGGTGGTTTCAATCCAGTTCCTGACAGAGATGTGTCTCTGTTATTAAAACCGCTGCTACTGTTGAAACTAATTGTCATCCTTGTTGCTGGTCTCAAAACAGAAGCCAACATGATCAGGACTAAGGTACAACTACTAGGTAATGTGGGGAAGTCAGAACTTCTGTTCATACTATCACACTTCAGGGCTGTCATGAGAACCAAATTCATAAGGACAAACGGAATTAGAAGGATATTTATTATAATTTACCAGGCCAGATGGTTGACCATAAGTATCCCTAGAGGCCTTTAAAAAGCATTAATCCTGAGCAAGCTGCCTCCAGGACTAAAAGAATAAAGCAAGGTCATAAAATGTATAATATGCAAAATTAAAGAAAACCCTGTAAACGTGCTTAGAAAAGCTTACAGTTCTTAATTAAACTGGGGATTTTCTTATATTTAACTGTATGTGAGAAGAGGAGGAGGGGCAAATGCACTGCAAATATATATTTACTAGATGGACATAATGAACCAGGACTGTAATTTAAAGCAAAAAATGCAAATAAGCTGAAGACTCAACCATGACTTTGCTCCTACTGAAATCAGTGACAAAAACTTCCATCAACTTCTATGGTGCTACACAGGAGTCCTAGGCTTGATTTTGGAGGGGGAAAAGGCTAAAAGGATTTTATCAACCAAAAGGAAATAAAAAGCAAATATGTTGGCTTGGATGGCTTTTTTTCTGTTCCTAAAATCTCTTATGGCCTCAAAACAAAGAGAAAAATTAATACATGCTACAGAAATGCATACTTTTGTCAATTTACCAATCATCATAGCACACTGAAAGTATGCATCAATTTTTTTCTTCAGAGAATATTAGAAATAACTTTCTTTACAGTCAGTCACTTAACAGGAAGTGCTCTTTAGACAGTCAAACATCTGCGTTTTCCAAAAAAAATTGTAAAATCCAAACATTGTTAGTAATGGGGCTCTAAGCAGATCTTCATGAAAATTAATTACTTGTTTAGTGCAACGGCTTGATATACAGCTAATTCTCACACATTGTCTACATTATTCTTCTTTTCTCCAGCTAGTGTAAGACAGCACAGACTGCTGATCAATGGAAATAGATAACCTAGATTAAAAAAAAGTCACCAAGTATTATTAAGGGAGTTCTCTGCAGACTATAAAAAGCAGAAGAGCAATTTTAGAATTAGTGAAGATGTCCTCTTAGCGCCTTCCTGCTATTTCTATGCAACAATGTTCTGGAATAAAATGCTACTATGTTTAAGCAAACTGAGATGTTCTTAATATATGAAAATAATGTCATAAATCTGAAGATATTCAATCCTGATAGCTAAGGGCTATAGTTTATCATTAGTATCTAACAGTGAATGATGGCTTTTAAAGTCAGTTCCATTTCTCCCCAGAGACTGAATTGGATAAATCATTTATTAATGTCAAGGGCTGACATTTTTCAATTAACATAATGAGTTTTTAGAGGTTCAGTCCTTATCAATCCTCTATTTATGCATGCTCTTTAGCCAATTAGAAAAAAAAAAAGGAGAGCATTCTCTGTTTATTTTTTTACTTAAACTGATCATTATTAAAGTTCCGAAATTAATCACACAAATAACATCTAATTCCAAACATACCATGAATAAGCCTCTACAACACAGAAAAAAAAACCACGCTGGGCTCAATGGAGATGACTCAAAACATACAGACTTTGGAAACTATAAGAGGTAGAGATTATCTAGCATAAATTACATGTACCAAAAGCCTCAGCTCCTCAGACTTCAACTAACCGCTTTCAATGAATGCATTTACAAAAGAGTGCTTTACTAACATCTAAGCTGCAGAGAGTTTACTTAAGTCCTATACATTGGGTAGATAGAGGTCCACAGTGTTTGAGGCCTGGCTTATTTGTTAAAGGAGGAAGGGGATAAAAACTACCAACAGAGAAAAACAAATAAAGCCACACTGACATAGAGCGGGGTGAGCATGTAGCAATGCACACATCCCTTATTTCTGGAAGCTCTCCTTTGATTCTCAAGTTTGGGAAGCAATGGGTTTGAATCCTCTGCCACTTCCATAGGGAAAGGCAAAAATCCCCTCCATCAACATAAAATTTGTGAGGATATTCTGTGAATGGAACTTAGTTTTCCAGACACATAGGACTATTCTGTGTAAGGGAACATCAGGTCTTCAGATATTAACATCTCATGGAAAACCAATGGGGTGGGGGGAAGCTGGTATCGACCCCTCCATTTAGGTTGCCTAATAGTTATAAAGGATTCTTCTGATATTTTCTTTGAGAAGCTCTCACACATCCATTATTTGAAGCAGACCTTTCATATCTGAAGTAGACCTTTGCTTTGTCCCATGAAATTCCATTCAACTTTTGCTGAGACAATCAAAAATTGCCATTTTCCTTCTGTCACACGTGTTCTTCTGGAAAATGTTATCAGCCCATCAAAACAACAACTAAACACAAACATTCTAAGGCTGGGCTCATGCTCACACAAAAGCAGCAACAGCAGAAGCACAAGGGTAATAGGAATGCCTGGCAGTGGACAGAGTAACTGTAGCTCTGTAGACAAGTGAGGAAGGGAGAGAGAGAAGAATTGGGACCACTGCAGGATCCAGTAGTTCATTTCAGGCCCCAGCACCCACCTTCGGGGATATCGACTTTTTCCTGCTGCCAGCTAAAGTTCTTAATCCTAAATTCAAGAGTTGATAATCTGTCATATAATGCTGATGGTTCAGGGTTCAAACCCTAATGATAATGCATGATGAGGGGGGATGATGCAGTTGTACATAATAGAATGTGGGGTTTTTTTACCTTTTTTCCTTTAAGAAAAACTAGAAAATTATAGTTTCTTTCCTATGTTAAAAGAATATTATTTAGATTACGAAGTTAAACTCCAGAGTTAGGAAATATCAAATGTATAATTGCCCTTGCAACCTTAATTCATACTCTTTGTTTTGATGCATTATTGTACAGACTTTAATTACATGATCAAATACAATTTTCCCCCCACGGGGGAGGTAATGTGGGTGTGAGGTTGTATGCCATATAACATGGAGTGTAGCTCAAGCTCTGTTAGGATTATATAGACTCTGAGAGGCAGATACAGGGATATCTGTTTCCCTGAATGTTTGAAATAACATAAGGAAGAGTATACAAAAGTTTCACACACCAACCTCTACCATGCAGTCCTCAATTTTCTAACTCTGTAAAACATTTGAGATTCTTGAAAAATGCACAGAATGAGTCAAATTTAAGAATTAAATTCAATTGGCATGGAGAGCACTCAACACCATGTAGGTTTGGACCCTATGCCAAAGTAAATAGGACAGAATTACCCTGAAGAGCCAGAAACACAGTAATGTTCTCATTTGGTTGCAATAAGCCGCATTTGACTATTCCTCCAAGTGATGGAAATAGGTTCCCTACTAAGTGACAGGCCAAAGAATCTGTCAATATAGGACATTATTTTCTCTCTAATGCTGGTACACACATCCAATACCAGTATGGCTCAGTAGGTAGCATTCTTGGATTTAGGCTTACAGCCAATGCTGATAATGCTACATAGTATAATTAGGAATGCACACGGCAAAAGTACTGTCCTCTGAATGAGACACTAAATCAAAATCCCTCTTCGCTATTTCTCAGTTGCTGTCCATTTGGAAGAAGAAACACGCAATAGCTCTTTCAGAAAAAAGTAGGCCAGTGATTGCACTGCATAAATTATCAGATATTTTAAGGTGCTTACAGGGGACTACAGGAAGTCCATAAATCAACGTTCCATGTAGCACTGAGTCTCCTTTCACATGGCATTTACTTATGGGAGACACACCGAAAATGCTCCAATGACAATATTAATAATAAAATATTTTTCATTTAGATTGACAAAGAGTCCTGTGGCACCTTAAAGACTAACTAAAATTTTAGAGCATAAGCTTTCGTGGGTTAATACCCACTTCGTCGGATGCATGCCGTGGAAGAGTGCAGTGGCATCCGACAAAGTGGGTATTAACCCACGAAAGCTTATGCTCTAAAATTTTAGTCAGTCTTTAAGGTACCACAGGACTCTTTGTCACTTCTGCAATTCCAGACTAACACGGCTACCCCTCTGATTCTTTCATTTAGATTGTGCATTTTCCCTAAGGCTCTCAAAGTAATCACTTCTCCTCACAGAACAACTTCACTATGCACCCTGGTAATGTTGCACATAGTATATAGGTTGTGATGGTGCTATCCCCAGCCATAAGGGAGTATGGCTAATGTATCTGCATATCTGTAGATACACCAGCACAACCTCTACACCTCCCATGTCCAGCTCCCCAGATTTTGCCCTTCCTCTCCAAAAGAGAACCATACCAGTATGGCCCTCCACAAAGATAGAGAGGGTCTCAGGATTTGGTCCTGTGAGAAATGGTTCCCTGTAACTGTAATCATATTTTGCATACCGTAATTCCTTGGAACAATCTGGACTTTCATTCTACTTCAATTAAAAAAATCACTCTGAGAAGCAATAAAAGCACTGCTGTTTCACTATACAGCAGAGCCAGGAAAAGCCATGAGGGTCCATCCATAAGAGTCGCATCCCTTGAACCTAGATTTGTTTGGTTATTTTAATATTTGGAATGTGAAATCTACACACAAATCAAGTTTGAGCAATCAGGTTCTATATGGAACAAGTGCAGGGGGGAGGGAGGGGCGAAATTCATCTCCATACTTGGTACGAGGACATGGCTTTATCAATTAATCCACATCTTCTGTTCACTTCTTCCAACGTATGGGGTGGAATAGCAGTGGATGCGTGTCTACACGATATTGAGGGCCACTGAATCCATATAAATGTAGACCCCACAGCCGTGCTCTCAACCTAAGCCAATTTAATCTCCATGATGGCCTGTGAACTTCTGCTGTAAAGCCACAGGCTTTGATGGACTGTGAAACACCTAGAACACTTTTAATTTTTAACATAAACAACAATGATCAACCCCTGCATAGGCAAAAGCTACACCCAAAGCTAGCTGGGATTTTATCAGTCTTAGTAGCCTCAGTAGACCATATAATTTTAATATACCTATGAAAAACATAGACAAGGTACACCAAGTAAAATTTCATGAAACTCCAGTGCAAACATGTCAGGTAAATCAAAAGTATCAGACTAGTTGGTTAGAATGTTAGCCAAAGCTAGCCAAGCTTCAGATTTTGCCCTAACATTTTACTTTACCTCATTTGCCTCTAGCTGATAAAAATCATTAGCTGGCAAATCATTCTCTCTTTTTGATTTCTAAGTGTACAGAGCAAAATCACGCAAAAATACTTCCCGAAATAGATCTAATGTTTTTTTAAAAAAAAACATGTCACAATACAGTACCACTTTGAATAGTTAAAACTAACTACATCACGTTGCATTATTTACAGAGCAAAGTTAAACTATTGCAACATTTTTATTTTTCAAATAAAACCCATAAACAGAGGTAACAGTCAGAAGCAGAAGACAGCATGGAATCCTTAACATCTGCTTTCAGATAGGATTTCCCATCCAGACCCTCATCCAAAGGTTTGTTCAAAGCATGGTCCAGCATGAAAAACAACAATTGATTATAATAGAGAAAAGAAAAGATCTGGAGTCGGATTCTCCACTGCCCTGTACTTTACATAACCATGTCAGGAAGGGTGGTCCCATGGTCAGGGCACCAATTTGGAACGTGAGAGATCAGATTTCAATTATCTGCTCTACCACAGACTTCCTATGTGACTTTAGTGTCTCTGTACCTCAGTACTTCCATACCTCATAGGAGCACATTAAAAACTGTGGGTGCTCAAAGAATGTGATTAATGGGGGCCAAATATTGTGCAAACTGAGGGACACTATTTTGACTTGCAAGCTTTCGTAGACACTTTCCACAAGGAAAAACAATCACATAAAGTGCAAGTCAGTTGAGAATGAAGCCCATGGTGTCATCCTGGTAGCACTGACTCTGCAGTAAATTGTTGATTAAGAGGAAACATTGATTTGCGATTCTTATAACTGTTGCCTGTCTGTTCCAAAGCAGCTCCTCTATGCTCATGTAATAGACTGGCTGCATACATCCTCTGTATGCCTCTGGGTTAACTTCCCCCTATAGAAAGCGGTCCTCGAGTCTTAAGAATCTTCCCCCTCCCCATGGTTACTTCAGTACACTTGTGCAACTTGGCTTGTCATGATAAAGTAGGCAATGGGAATCTAGCCATGCAGATTCTTTATCTGGAAAGTCCCTAATGAAAATACCTGTTCGTTTAATGAAATTACACTGTTGCCCATCAACACCTCCCTGTAGGAATTCGAGGATGACTAGTTGTTGCTGAAAATGATTTTATACAGTATTGTTAACTGTGACATGGTAACTGCTCTACACAACCACCTTTAACAAATTCTTCTCAAATTTTGCATTCAGAAGATTATTATGCTATAGAGACAGTAAGTGCACCATATTATGTTGACATTGCAAAGACTGAGTCTTAACTTTTCATAAAGCAGATGTTTTATCTGTTATTTCATTCAGGTGCTCTGTTAAGTTTTGTTTCGTTTCTCTACTTACACATATGGTATATATTATGACTTTCATAAAGGAAATGGAGCATGCTGGGAGAAAACTCTGCTGAGCTTTCATGCTAAAGAACAATTCTCCCCTGAGCACAGAAGCAATAGACATTTCATGGCAATTTTAATTTCTTGACTGTATGATTCTATTTAAATGCATCATAATAAGTACCTAGTCTATGCTCTGGATATGACTTAATAAATTACACAAGGTAGCAGCTTGTGACACATCCTTGGATATCAGAGAGCTTAAGTTTCAAATGACTCTGTTAATTAAAGGTGTTAGTGATTATACCCGCACTGTAGAGGCAGTCTCCATATATCAAATAATAATACTGTCTGCAGGATAACAAACCAATGGACTAACAAACCCCAGAAGCTCAGTGGCTCTATGTCAATGAAGAACAGGCAGAGTGTATTGAATCTGAAGCTTTCCAGTAAGTTTACATTATGAGCTAAATGGCTGATTTCATGTTTTGCAATCTGAACTCTCCTTGGCCCCTGTAACATGCACGAAGCTTAAACATCATTTAGTGCCAAAAGTTTATCTCATTTCTGATTGAAAGTTTTTCTTCAGAATCCTTCATGTTTCTCGTTTGCTTGAAACTCTTCAATGTATATGTTATTTTAACCCCTGCAGTTTCACCGTTGAACTTCTGGCTTTCATATCTAAACTACAAAAGTATTGCTTTGTGTGTCTCCATAGTCTCTCTGTTCACTAACACTTCCTGAATAATTTATGATAAAGGACTTTTTTCTTTACAGAAAATCTCAATATAATTTTCAAATGGTCAGTGTAATTCCCAAGGGAAGCATTTTCTGCAGCTTCACCCCTGCTTGGTTGGCATTATGATGTAGAACAACAGTGTAACAGCCCCGGAAAAGGCCAGTTATCCCAGAAGGAGGATGTAACAAATCCACAGGCACATTACCTTGCCAGCTAAACCACACACGTAGCCTTATGGACAACTCAGGACCTGTAACTCCCAAAACACACCTTTGCCATGTGTGCTAAAGGAGCATTACCCACAGGTGTAAGTAGCCTTAGAGCCACCACTGGCAACGTGATCCAGTGGTGGCTCATGATTTTTTTTTTTATTTTGGACAGGTGAGGAACAAACCACAAAATGGTTATTTCCAATCCTGCCCACTGTAAAATTTAATAGCTATTACAAAGCAACAGTAAGCAGCTGGCGGCCCAAGCAGCTGGAACTGCAACCACCACCACGGCTACCTGGGCTGGTTCAAAGGGAAGAACATGAGCCGGGTCCATGGCTCAACAGTGGTTCCTCACGCACACACACTGGGTCCACCCCATAGGAAAGTGATGTGCAAAAGAAATGGTTTGCTACATCTTTCCTTCAAAAGTTTTCATCAAAATCCAGAAAACCAAAAAATGTTCTGTTTTTGGGCAACTGAAATTTTTTGAACAAAATTTTGCTGTGTTTGGCCAAAATTTCTCCTGTCAGTTGCCAAAAAAAAAGTTTATCATTTTGTACAACACAGTTTTCAATTTTTTGACAAAACCCTAAAAAATTTAAATCAAACATGGACATTTCCCACAGAAATTTCCATTTGGATTAAAACCCATTTTTAGTATAAAAAATAATATTTTGAATAAAAGTTTTGACAAGCTCTACTACCAGGCTGGTGGAGTTCATTCCACCACCATCACCTATGCTACTGGGTGGCTGATGATGATTGAACTTACAAAAAGGTGCTCAAACCTTTGATTGGGTATTCTTTTGATTATTATATATAAAGAAACACAAATTAACAAATAGGACTAGCTGTATGGTGATCCATATTCTGTACTGCCAGGAAGTCACTGGCACCACAATGTCTTTAAGTTAGTACTCCTCTGCAGGGCCTGAAACTTTTTTTCCCCCTGACAACTGTATTGTAGAGGTGGAGTGGTTAAAGAGCCCCCAACTAGCCTCTTCCACTACATGTTTATTATGCCTACTTTTCACCCCGACAGAGAAGACATCATGTGGCAACAGAGCTTATCAACATTCCCATAAGTATTTCTTAAGTTGTTACCTCCTCTGAAGCAAGTGGACCTCTAATTACTGAAGTCTCATACATCACTCTGTCATAAACTAAGAGCTAGTTATCTCTAAAAAAATGTTAATGTTCAGTTCAGGTTGCTTTAAATATCAAGCGTGTTAAAAATCACGGAAATGACCAGTTAAACTTGTTCAATCTTGCTTGTTAATCCATCTGCATAATAACATGTAGATAAACTTCCAGGCAAAACACTACAGACAAAATATTTCCGAGATAAAATGGTTCCATAAGATCCATCCATCCAGGGCACCAGACCAAGGTCCATAAAGAGTGGTAGATCCCTTTGCAAGAATGTGACCACAGGCTGAATCCTGCCTGCAGCAACACATGTGCAACTCTCATTACCTTTTGTGGGATTGAGGAAGATTCCTCCTTCAAATATATGTATTCAATTCCAGGGGCCAAGTTTTTCCTCTCAGTTAGACCAGTATAAACCTAGAGTAACTCTATGGACTTTAGTGAACCAGTGTGGACTTAAACGTAACCAAGAACAGAATATGACCCAAAAGGAGTTACTTGCACACGGATAAAGAAAAGTTTATCCTCAGACCAAACAAGGAAAATAACAGAATACCATTGGCCATCACGCACAGCCACCATCTAAAACCTCTCCAGAGCACCATCAATGATCTATAACCTATCCTGGAAAACAATCCCCCACTCTCACAGGCCTTGGAAGGCAGGCCAATCCTTGCTTACAGACAGCTCCCCAACCTGCAGCAAATACTCACCAGCAACTACGTCACACACCACAGAAACACTAACCCAGGAACCAATCCCCGTAACAAATCCTGTTGCCTTCTCTCTACTCTAGATCTACTCTAGCGACACCATCACAGGACCCAACCTCACCAGTCACGCCATCAGGGGCTCATTCGTATGCCATGTATATTGGCCAAAATGGACAGTCTCTACCTAAAAGGATAAATGGACATAAATCAAACATCAGGAACTACAACATACAACAACCAGTAGGAGAACACTTCAATCTCCCTGTACACTCAATAATAGATTTAAAAGTAGCCATTCTTCAACCAAAAAACCTTCAAAAACAGAGTTCAAAGAGAAACTGCAGACCTACAATTCATTTGCAAACTTGGAGAGATTGGGAGTGGCTGGCTCACTACAAAAGCAATTATCATCTCCTCATCAATTATTGAGAGTGGACCACATCCATCTTGACTGAATTGGCCTTCAGCATTGGTTCTCCACTTGTAAGGTAACTCCCCTCTCTTCATGTGCCAATATATATTTATGCCTGTATCTGTCATTTTCAATCCATGCATCTGAAGAAGTGGAGTTTTTACCCACGAAAGCTTATGCTCAAATAAATCTGTTAGTCTTTAAGGTGTCACAGGACTCCTCGTTGTTTTTGTGGCTAAGACTAACATGGCTACCCCCGATACTTTATCCTCAAGTGAACATAACCACGTCCATAACTCAGTTGATAGAGTTTTAACTCAGACATTATTACTTCTGAAACTCTCTAGCTTGATACAACAGTGGCTATTGAAATGCCAAACCACATTTATTTAATTTATCTTGGAAAGCTTCACATACACGTAAAAAAAAAAGCCTCAAACCATAACAGAAACAAAAGGTCAGCCTGTTATTTCAGAATAAATGTAATAAACTTCAGAGCAAACAAGTTACAGATATTTCCATGTAGAACATTGACTATTTTATAGTAGGTGTTTTTACAATACAGTACAATGGGGTCAGCATTTCTTTTGATAAGAAATACAAATTTTACACTTGACAAGACATCCTGGTAAGACCCCTCTGAAGAACATTTAAAATATTTACTTGTTTCTTATAACTAATTGGCAGTGAGCTGCTCCAAAGTAAAGTTTCTAAAAACAAAGTTTAGGTTATTAAACTGTAGCAAACATAGAACAATTCAGTTATCCACAAAACACACCTTCTCTCCAGACAAACATCTTTCAGCAATCAATGGACTAGTGCCAACGCAACCCCTATCCCAAACCATTAAAAGATCAGATTCCAAGTGTTAGCCATCTAGAAACTCGTCACTGTTCCAAGCATTAGATGTTCTCAGTCAAGTAATTTAGGAAGTGAAAATTTCAATATAAATTAATCAAAGCTTTAATGTGGTGGCTCTCAACCTTTCCGGACTACTGTACCCCTTTCAGAAATCTGATCTGTCTTGCATACACTCAAGTTTCACCTCACTTAAAAACTATTTAGTTACAAAATCAGACATAAAAAAACAAAAGCGTCACAGCACAATATTACTGAAAAATTGCTTCCTTTTTCATTTTTGCTATGTAATTATAAAATAAATCAATTGGTATATATTGTACTTACATTTCAGTGTATAGTATATAGAGCAGCATAAACATGTCATTGTCTGTATGGTATTTTAGGTTGTACTGACTTCGCTAATGCTTTTTTATGTAGCCAGGCAAATATCTAGATGAGTTGATGTACCCCCTAGAAGATCTGGGGTACTCTTGGTTGAGAATCACTGCTTTAACAAACATTTTCACTGGCCTGAAATTTCAGAGTTTCATTGCACTGGATTGTGCAACGCAGTTGCCCCATTCATTTAGTGCCTGATCCAAGACTCACTGAAGTCAACAAAAAGACTCCCGTTTTACTTCCGCGGGCCTCGGATCAGGACTATAATTCTCATCAGACCTCTTCCAGCAAAGAAGACAGATTAGCACAGTATGTTATTTCTACTAATTTCCACATGGAGAATTTCTGAAGAGCATCCATGGCAGCACATTAAGGGAAACAGACCCGGACAACCAAAGCATTCACAAGACTGATGCACGACATGATGCCATGTTGCTCAGTTTTCACAACAGAAATGACTACAGTGGAAGACTCCAAGGTCAGGCGGACCATGTGACCACAACATTTCAAAAAACCAAAAAAACAGAACTGAATGCTAGGATTTTCTCATTGCTGATACAAACCTGCCAAGGTGAGCTATCTTTATTCAAGCGACCTTTTAAATGTATGATATTCACTTCCTCTGTATTCTGGGAGTAAAATATAAACACTTGCCCTTTAGAAATGTCATGTGTTTTTGCAGTAAGACTAAGCTTCAGGATTCTTTAATTATAAAACACTAACCATAAGATCAAAATGAAAACACAAAAAATACTTCTTAGCCAGTCCTTATAAATAGGCAAAGCTGAACACTGTCATCTCACTATTGTACAATAAAAGTTAATAAGATTCAGAGACATATCCCCACGCACCGAACTAAGACCAAACTCCTAAAATGTGTGTTAGCTGAGTAGATCAACACACATTTATCAAAGAGAACTGTCTGGTTTTATAGAAAATAAAATCCATCCTTTGGAACTCGGCACCTGATGTTCCATCAATAAAACATGAAAAAGAACTAGGAGCTCCACCTCCTCCATAATCAGAACCACATTCTCAAGAAAGGCAATTTATCAGAGGTTTTCACCAAGTTTAGATAATGTATTCCAATGGCCACAGTTATACTGACTTACTAAAGGCAAGCTCCACTGGAAGGGATTCTTGGCAAAGAGAAGTCAGGTACCATAATCACAAACCTGAAGTTTGGCACAACCCCATGGCCAAAGCTACCCAGGGCCTGCTTTTTATGAGTCTAGACTGGTGTATTCCAAGAAATACCAGAACAAAATGAAAAGAGGAATGTAAACAAATGTGCTGGGCATTAATGTCATTTTCATTTGAGGGAGCAGTGGAAGATCTCCACATCCCTCTTCTCTTTCCACCTACCCACCTTCCCGTGCACAGTCTTACAGATGAAGGAGGTGAATTCCAAACCCTGAAACTGGAAAGCACATGAGGATTAAACATGCAATTTTTAATTATTATTATTACATTTCAGGATCTAATTTGGAAATGAATATTGTGTGGGCATGACCCAGGAACCCATGCGCAGATCACAGCAGGATTGTGATTTTGGTAACAAGCTTTTTATACCAATACAAAAAAATGTGGCACTGCTAGTTTCTCTTTCTTTTTTCTTCTCCTCCCCTGCTCTTGGTACAACCCACTGAAGGACTGCCCACACAGTGTTCAGATTTAGAGAAAGTATTGTAAGCACTCTCCCCGCAAGATGCTCTGTCCCTACAGAGCAGAGTCCCCTGCCCCCGTTTCCAGCTTCTCTTACCTGACAAGTATCAGCGAGTAGCCGTGTTAGTCTGTATCCACAAAAAAAAATACAGGGAGTCCAGTGGCACCTTGAAGACTAACAGATTTATTCAAGCACAAGCTTTCGTTGCATTTGAAGAAGTAGGTTTTTTACCCATTAAAGCTTATGCCCAAGCAAATCCCTGTTGTTTTTACCTGACAAGAAATGGTAGAGGCTCACACTTTGTGGTGGCTATGGGAAAGGCCGGGAGCCCACACCAGCTGTGAAGGAAGTATATTTACTCCTTAAAAAGCCAAAGCACAATGAGAAGACCCCAGTGACTCTAAAGGATTGGGCGGGTAATAGGAAGGTAATCTCCAATGCGTGGTGTGGGGGCAGAGAAAAAAAGGCTAGAATCATCTGACCCCACCTAACCTTCAAATAGTTCCACTGGTAGCTTTGATGTAACATTGTTGTGGGAGCCAGGGTCTTGAGCAAATCTCCTCCAGCACAGCAACCAGAGGACCTGAGAAGGGTCAGAGTTAACCCCGACCCACTCCCACCTCCAACAAGGAATCAACAAGCCTTTTATCTCTGTGGGATACTCTGATTCGAGAGCAAGTGCAAAGGCAGTTCAGAAAGCATGTGCATCATCATGGGGATCACTGCTGGGTAGCTTTTTGATTATCTACCAAAAAAAGCAGTTCTCCATCACTATTTAGCTACATTTCAAGCCACTCTGGCAGTCCATTTCAGTGAAATGCAGTGAAGCTTATCTTTATTATCAAAGATTTATTCAAACAAATAGCATCAAGCTCAGTAGTCCCTTGCAGTCTAATTAAAGACTAAACTTAAAAGTCACATTTTCAAAATCTCATTTCTTCTGATTCTAACCCAAACAACGAAGTACAGCTGTGAAAATGAAGCCTTAAAAACACTGAAAGAGACTTATGCTGTTACATTGTTTTAATCACATTTATTGATATTCATAATTATCTCCCTAAAAAGTCTCATAGACCAGCAGGTAGCATAAAAAAAAAAAAAAAAAAAAAAAAAAAAAAAAAAAGACATTAATGTTGATTTAACCTCATGCAGTGGTGCTGGTATGGACAGCACAGAAAGCAATATTAACTTTGGGGAGTATGGTCGGGGTGCTGTAGGTGCAGCAACACCCCTCCCCCGCAGTGTGAAGTGCTTTGCATCATTACAGGGTTTACAGTTTTATTTAATGGCTTTCAGTGCCCCCAGTACAAAAATTGCTCCAATGCCACTAAATATGTAACGTTTTCTGCTTTCATATCAAACAGAAATCTCTTGCTATTTTTACATATTATACTTCCAGTGATTCAACTCTGTCTTTTTCTAGTTGTATACAAAGAAGTGAATGGAGTTCCATGACATAATACTAGAGTAATATAATGATAAATTATATATAAAAATTTTACACAGATACAGTATAAGACTTAAAGACAAGGAAATTTTATGTTTGTCTGGGTCACTGATGATAAACCAGGAAGTGCTAGAAATCTTGTGAGAATGTCAGGAATGTATCTTGTAGTAGATAAGAATGGCCCACACTGGGTCAGACCAAAGATCCTTCTAGCCCAGTATCCAGTCCAGTATCCGGTCTTCCGACAGTGGCCAATGCCACATGCCCTAGAGGGAATGAACAGAATGGGTAATCATCCAGTGATCCATCCCCTGTTGCCAATTCCCAGCTTCTGACAAACAAACAGAGGCTAGGGACACCATCCTTGCCCATCCTGGTATAAATACGAAGATACTGTCTTGGAATGGTACATCAGATATATTGAGCAAACTATACACATGCAATCTGTAGAGCAATATTTATATCGTCATTTATGTTGGATGCAAATACATATTAAATTTGATTTATCTTTAAAGACACAGTATACAGCAGGGAGGAAAAAGGGTGAAATGATTAAAATCAGGACTATAGAGAGGAGCTGCAGGTTCTAGTCCCACAAAATTCTTACATGAACATGGCCTTTAGGGGTCATTCCTAAAAAGTACTTCGGAGACAACGGATGAGGTGGATATTCAGAAGCTGTCAAGATCAAGGTCTTAATTTCACTGTGACTCAGTTTCTCTACTTGTGAAATAGGAATAATGCTCTGCTACCTACCCTCACTAACACCTCTGAAGTAAATTCACTCATATTCATAAGACACTTCGAAAACCCCAACTGGAAGGTACTGTATCAGTGCAATGTTTTATTACCATATTCATCCTTTATCTTGTCTCTTTGTTTGGTGCTACGTTTTTCTTGTTCATGTGAAGATACAACTGACAGTTTTCTGAAAAAATAAAAATACTTTGTCACATCCAAGGCTTACAGTAAATGCAGTAGTGCACAGGTAGTCCCTACACTAGGATTCAGGCACCAGCTTGGATAACTAAGTGTGGCATTTTGCATAATTCCTGAAAAAATATTTTTCTGGCAAAACAGAAAACATAATAGATCCCAGATGGTAAGAACTAACGGTGGGGAAAGTATTTTGTTACAGTAAAAACAGACTCAAGCCTAACCTGAACCAAACTTATTTTTCTTCAAATTATTTTCAGTTGCTGCTTGTCTCTGCATTTTCCTGGGCCAAGCTGGGCCGAGAAGTACCAACATACCATGACAAGGCTGTTCTTAGAATTCTTCTGTCCCCACTGAAAGGAAATACTGGAAATCTCAGGAGAAGGCCTCTTAGCATAACATTTTAAACAAAGTTTAGCATATGCATGCGACTTGGATAGCTCCAATAAACATCCAGTGGCAGCTTTGCTGCACTGAACTTTTTGATTTTTCCCAGAAATTATATGAATTTCAACCGCAGATTGGTATCAGCGTAATCAGTTTAAAGGCTCACACTAATCCTGACCATAGGAAAGCTTGTCCCCACCTACAAAAAACCCTTCCAGGGGATGTGAAAACTCCTCATGGAGGTCCCCTCCACCAATTGTCCCTAAAGGGAAATGCCAAACCTCTCCCCATGCCCATGCCCACCCTCTCTCTCTCTCTCTCACACACACACACACACACACACACACACACACAGAGTATTTAGCCCCAAAAGCTTCATGTAAAAGCATTTTGTCCAATGGTATTTGATGAGACCTTGAGGATTCATTGGAAGCCGACACCACCTGCATGGGAACCTTGGGGCAGTCTGTGTTGCCAGACAGCCCCTTGCTGCTCTTTCATAGATTCATGGAAATCTTCTAGATGAAGAGACTCAGACTCATGGAAGGACTTTTCTCTGAAGCTAGTACAGCCTCAAGCTGTACTTCCTTTCTTCAGATTCCCTATAGGACTGGCAAAGGGGAGCAAAATGTGGACCTGATCCAAAGCCCATGAAGCTTCAGCAGGCTCTGGATCAGACCAGAATTTTCAAAATAGCTCAGTACCCATATTTGGGGCCACGTTCTGAAAACGGTGCATCCCGCATACAGGCGTCAAATAAGTGGCTGGGTTTTCAAAAAAGATCTCTCTATGCTGGGTGCTGAGCACTTGAAATCTAGCCCTGAGCTCTTCTGAAAATCTAGCCCCAAATGTAAAGCTCACCCACCCACTTCAGACTCGGAGATACCCCACTCAGGAGAGGGGTCCCCTCGATGTCTGGGTAGGAGGCATGAAAAAAGCAGTCACAAGCCTGAACTTCAGGACATTCAGCTTTCTTCCACAAAAATAGCCTCTATTCTCAAGGTTCTTGGCAATTCTCAACAAATACCATTGGACAAAATGCTTTCACATGAAGCAGGATTTGAAACTTGTCTGACATAATACAGTCACAACTCAATTGAATGTTCAAACACAAGGTCTTGGTCAATTTCAAAACTTTCACTGCTACTATGCCAGTCTCAAGGAAGTAACAGAACTAGGCTTTAAATGCAAGTAGTTAAGTCATCAAAACTTAAATTACTAACTGGTCAAAACCTGTATTCAATTTCTTTTCTGAAAACAAAATTACCATCAGTGAATTGATATGATAATTTTAAAGTAATTTTTGAAGTTTAATAATTCCAAGTCTTTGTACCATTTTACAGAAATACTGTCATTAAAATACAGAGCTGGCAAGCACCAGCAGGTTGTTCATTATTTGTTTTTAAATATATTAAATTTTGTGCATAGTGATTCCTGTTTCTTGCTCAACAGTCTCATTGTTTCACCTTCACTGGAACTGCAAACACACTGATTTCACAGCAGTTTCTGCAAATGAGAATCCTCTGCTGGAATAATATTTTATAATTTCTCATATTCTGATCTAAATACAAATGCCTTTAATGCCTCTCTCCCCAACAATGGGAACACAAAGTCATGAAAAGCTATGCTACAGCAAGACTTGTTCCCTCTAACTTGATATCAAGACATCTTGCACTTACAATGTGTAATTAATAACATTCCCTTATGTTTTTTATGAAGTACACAGCAGTGGCCCAAAGGACTCTCACTGCCATTAGCTGTAATGTTTTCAGCTGTTATGATAAGTGCAAGTTAGCTTTATTACACAATATCAAAGGGCTATGAAAAAATAAGTATAATATATTGCTCAAAGGACTTTTCAATTACCCACTTTTAACATATGTGGTCCAAATTCTCATCTCACTTACACAGATGCATCCCAATTAAGTCAATGGGGTTGTATTAGTGCAAGTGAGAAGAGAATTTGAGCCTGGCCCATGGAATTCTATGATGTATCCCAGTTCAAGTCCTGCCAATCAAACACTGAATTCTATTTCAAAGGATATCTATATTGCTCTCAGCCAAGGATTAGAGACCATATCATTGATCCCAGTGCTGTTTGCCATCAGACAGCAGAAGAATAAAACCCACACAAATAAAGTAGTAAGCTATTTAGACGCTGCATTCTTCAGTCCCTTGACTGCCTTCGTTCAAGGAAACCACTGATTTTTGTCATCAGAGAGACTGTCAGTTTCATAAACAATAACTAGCAGTAGACTATAAATGAACCCTCATGATAATTTTCCAAAGGGCTTTCCACAAGGGAGCCACTGATTTTGATTTTCTTTGGTCATACATTACTTCCCAAAATTAGCACTTTTCAAGAGCCATTCATTTTCTACAATGCATAAATAAAGAGAAATGCCCAAACTAAGTGGTGCCAGATGAGCTTTTCTAAATTTAGACAGCTCTGTTTTAAAGATTTTTGACTGGTATTAAATCAGAGTAACAAAACTTATTGTGAAATTTTGATGCACTATAAAGTATCCGGAAGCCAGATAATGCCAAAACCTGGGCAATAAAACATTCTGAACTGAGAAATCTACTTTGCCTCAGATTCAATTTCAAGCACCTTTCACTTTCCTCCTTGTAATTAGCCATTACAAAGTTTTATTAAACTAAAGTTCAAACAGCAATGTCAGCATGTTTTTGTCTTGTAGATATCTGTATTCACGATTAAATAAACAAAAAATACAATGTGTGATACATTGTTTGTTTTGATGAGTGTAGTTTACCTTAAATTGTTTGATAATACCTCAGAATATATTAGGAAATGTATCGTAGTACATTCTGTTAAAAAATAAAAAAGTCTAGTAGTACAAGACCATACTAAAGATGTCTCCTATTAAATTCTTGCTGGTCTTCTGGTAAGAATTATCAGGTTTCCAGATTAGCAGAGTGATCAGAAAAGTGCTATAGGAAAGCATTTGGCCTTTCATATTTACTAATCATGACTCTTCACAGAATGATATTCTGAACTGGAAATAACAACACAGTACTAGTTTGGATGGTTTTGGTTTTAGGGGCCTAGCAGGGGGAGGAGAATGTATTTTACCGCCCACCAGTGATTTGAGCCATGCCTAGAGGAAGAAAGAAGTCAAACAATGGTAATGAACAATCATCAAAAAGGGATCTCCCATGTTGTTCAATTATACCAGTATATATGAAGCCTTTCAGTGCACCCAATTTGAAAACATGAAATAGATTCAGAAGCACTTTATAAAGTTATCATTTATTTAGTTTCCTTTCAACATCTATATTATTCAGGTTTATTAGCATGTCACCGACTTCAGATTAACAGGTAATACAAAATGAGAGATTTATTAAAGATCAAGTGCTTTCCGTATGATACAAATTGTTTGTAAATGGTCAGTGTAGCAGTGCTAAGTGGAGCACGAGCAGAACTACTTCTCTCTCCTTTCCTACTCTAAGAGAAAATGGACTTGAATACTGTGGGTTTTACACACATGTAAATATAAGTAGGAAGAACCAAAAGGCTTACAAAGAGCATGAATTAGGAAACTATACACCTACTCAGATTTGCTACAATCAGACCATGGGCAGTCAAGCCTAGTGGTCGAAACAAGAGTTCACCCTATTGGTTAGACCTATGTCCAGGAGGAGCTGAGGGTCAGAAGCCAAATGCCGAAGCCAGTGGGTAACCAGAGTCGTAGGCCATAGGAGGAGCTGAGGATCAGTACCGGAAGGACAGAAGTCAAATGTCAGAGCCAGAGGGTAACCCAGAGTTGTAAGCCAAAGGAAGAACAACGGATCAAGGCCAGAAGGGAACAAGGGCTGGAGCCCAGAGCAGGCAGCAGGTGAAGTAGGAGCAGGTTCAGAAACAAGACTGGAACAGGGGACACAGACAAGCACAGCTGCAGGTGTGGTACACATTGAGCAGCTGCTGATCTGCTGTGGCTTACAGGCAGGGCTGCTAAAGCAACAGCCAATCAGATGCTGTAGCTACCCTGTCAGTTCTAAAGTAGTGCAGCACCTAAGTCCTAACAGGTCTGACCCTTGACAGTTATCTAGAAGCAACATGTGGTATCATGATTCCAGAAAAATTTAGGTTTTTATAACAAACACCATTCTTCTCAAAGGCAGGCAAATGGAACTGTATTAGGCCCTTGATTGTCTTCAAAAACACTTCAGAACTCTGCACGGTGAGCAACGAAAATAGCTGCCCCAGAAATTACAGACACAACAAAGGCAATAGGTTTCTGATCCTCACATCCTATGCCAGAAGCAGGAGGTATGTTTCGAAATAATTTAAAATGAAAGGTTTCTGAGAACTCCATGCCTTGCTCGAATTGGTGTTACAGCTACAGACTATGAGCCAATGTCATCAGCCTTCTGTTTATAACTATCAGTAAATTCTAGAGCAAGTACCACCGCAAAGAGAATACATAAGAAAATATAGCAAGCCAGGAGATTAAGGTGTTGCTGTTTGCATAAGGGAAGAGCAAATTTTAAACAAATACATCAAACACCTCTTGACAAGCATTCCAAGAGAAAAGACAAAGTATGTTCATATTCCATGCTTCCCTTGACATTTTCTTGTTAGAAAATTAAAGAAAATCAGAGGGACAAAGACTAGGAATGAAGAGTGTTTTAAAAAAGACAGAGTCTAAGATCATTTTTACATAAGCATGATTTTTAATATGTCTATGTGACCAGCAGTGTGGTTAATCATAATCTCTTAAGCATCAGTGCATTTCTCTGCATCAGTGGGTTTGAAAAGTCATAGAGCATTACATGAATTTGTGTCCACAATGTGCAAACGGTGCATTGTCCTATGCAATTACAAGAACTGCTGTAGCAAAAACAGGATAAAAGTGAAGATGTTTCTACAGGTGAAGGAATAAGGCACAGTCAAAACATGCTTTTCCTATATCATATTTTCAAGGCGATTCCAAAAACTTGGATATTGAAGCATCTCTATCCTAATTTTTGTTAAATCCACCGAATTCAGTAAAAACTCTTCCAGCAACTGAAAATACATCAGACTGTGAATGATTCTTCATTAAACAGGAGGGCAATAAGACAGTTGAGAGAAGTGGAGCATAGAGTTGAGTGACAAAGAAAGCACTGGCCATGGCTCATTAAGCGGGAAGAGAAATTTATGCCACATTATTACAAAAATTACACTTTTCAACAGCACATCAACCTTTCAACACTAGGCTGTCATGACAATGCTAGGTACAAATTCAGCATCTGTTGGAACTGCACTCACAACCATCTGTTCCAGAGGAATGAAGGTTACCAAATGAATTAGTTACATTTCCTGCCATCTGAATTTACCACAGACATTTTCGTTTCCTTACTCTACCTCTGATGCCCTTATGCAATATGTGAGCTCTAGTAATGATGTTATTACTAGTATGGATAGTAATTATTACATAATCAACAGTCAAACCTAAATCAATGGAACTTAGGAGGGCTGATCATGTTAGAATAAATTGTAACTTTTATAAGAGCTACCACAAAACTGAAAACCATAGCGTTGTATGTAGTGTATGGTCTTGCTGTGGGAGGTGAGGAGCCGAACAGTGAGCTGGGATGAAGCGGCAAGCAGTGAGGCAAGTGTTGGTCCCTGGCTGCGAGTGGCGGAGTGAGAAGGTGAGCAGTGAGCCACCAGCAAGCTGGGGTTCTCGCAGAGGACGGGGGTGTCCATGGCAGGGAAGTGGGGAGACAAGCGGCAGGTGGGAGGAGTGAGAGGAGGCGAGCAGTGGGCTCAAGGGTAACAAGTGCCCCCCCATCCTTGGGGAAGCTAGCCCCCCAACTCCAGCCCTTCCGCCTGTGGCCCCTCCCAGCAGCCTGAGGCCTCCAACCTCCTGTGGCTGGAGGCACAAGCCCCCCCCCCACCTCAGTCGGAGGAGCCCCAGCTGGCCGAAGCCCCAAGACACATACCTCACAATACACACACATACACACACACACCCCTGCCCAGAGGAGCCTCAGGCGGGCCATAAAATGGAGCACACCCTTGGCTAAATGAGCCCCAGGGACGCCGAAGCCTCAAGACCCCGAACCTGTCCAGAGGAGCCACAGCTTCTCCCCAGTCCCAAGCTGCCCAGATTTGTTTTTCATTATTATTTGGACCTCTATGTTTTTAATTTACTTCAAATTGTTGTACGGACAACCACTTTTACCAACAAAGCAAAAGAAACAATAATAAAACAAAAAAGACCAACAAGAACATGCAAAGCACCTTATGTGTGTTTCTATTCTGTTAGGTCCAGTAAAGAATAGAGATAACTGTATTATTTTTATTATTGAGTCTGCAAAAAATCCCCAAAAATGTACATAAATAAATTATAGCGATTGGAGATAGACAGCTTTTATATATATATATAAAAGCTGTCTATAAAAAAATACAAACTTTATTACCTTTTAGAAAAATAAATAATTTTAGAAAAAAGTGTCAGTGCAGCCACCAGAAAGAGTTGGTGGTCACACTCTGAAGCTACCAAAAAATTTACTGCGAGAACCCCTGACCTAGGGTTAAATCCTGCTGTAATTTACACCACTTGCAACTCACATAGAAGAATGCACAAACAGAAACAGTAGCTAATCAGTACAACTCTCAGGGTTCTCCAAGCAAGGATGGAGCAAACTCAGAACAAATCATACACGCCCTCTCCTGCTTGAAAAGCAGCTAGCAAACTCTCAAATCTAAAATTACCAGCATGGACACCCTACTTGTAAACATTTCTAAGACACAACTGGCACCCATAGATTGTGGTATTGCTATCTCTCCAGCTTAATATTCAGATACAATTGGAATTGCTCCAACACCTCTTTTTCAGTAGTGTATGTTAGAGACCAGATGGCAGCTGGTCATCTTGTTAAGGTCAAGAGATGGTTTTTTAGGCAGGGGTTTTACTGTTTAAGCTATCCTGAGCTCTTGAAAGGGGACATTATCAATCTTCGTGAATAATGAATACAATAGCACTCCACTGGTTTTCACCAGCCATGAAGGGCAACGTTCTAGGTTATAAACAGTGAGTCACACTGCTATCTCAAAGAGAAGATAATGGAGCTCACTCATCGGCCTGCTGCCACTGCTTCACATCTTATCTTTTCACAGGGTTAAGACCTGCTAAAGAATTCTAGTCCTTGGCCAGTTGAACCAGGACCAGATCTTTGCTTCACCCAAGTTTGTGTTTCAGTCTTCAGGGCACCTCTTGCATCCGCTTGACATCACTCTCTTACATCTCTGTTTTTATCTCCTTGACTAACCATCATTGTAACTAATACTTTGAAAGTGTGACTCCCTCCCCACCTCTAGTCTGACTGAATGTTCTTTGGATTTCCCTTGTATTTATTCAGATTGTAAACTCTTTGTAGCAGGGACTTACTCTGTTTACCATCTTCTGGACTCATCATTGGTGACTTCAACTTCTGTGCTGACATCCCATTTGATTCCTTAGCATGCTAGCTCTTCACCCTCTTCTCCCGGTCTCTTTCAACATTGAATCAATTTTCCCACACACCAAAATGGCCACTTCACTTGAGCTTGTCTTCACTAAACACTGTTCAATGTCTAATCCCTCAGTAATTGATTTCTTTCTGTCTGACCATCATCTTGTTTTCTTCAACACTGCCCACCCACCTCACACCCAACCCCTCCATCAATGGCCTCCAGTCCATCATTCTCTATGACTTCCCAACACATTCCTTCCTGCTCTTATGTTGACTCAGATGTTGATTCACTCTGCCCCACACCTTACACTCCTTTACCCTCTCTCCCACAACAAATACTTCTCAGTCAAACCCAGCTCTCTCTTTGCATCCACATCCCCCGACACCCCAATCCTATTCCTATTCTGCTAGGCACCTCTGCACACCACCACACACAGTTCCTACACTACCTATTTGCTTTCTCCTCCTTCAACTCTGTCATATTCCTAGACAAGCAAAACTAATTCTCCACCCTCAGTGATTCCCTTTTCCACAAACTCAGCTGCCTATTCACCAGCTTTCACTCTCCTTATACCCTCCCGTTCTGTTGAGCCCTCCTCCTCCAGGCAGAGGAGAAAAGACTGAGAAAATCTGACATGATCTCATGCTCCCACTCTTTTCCATCTATACCCTTCAACACTTCCTTGTACTCCTCTCCCTTCCTCCTCTAACTGCCTCCCTTCTCCTTGACTTCTCACCCTCATTGTTTCCTACCCCACATGATACAAACATGCCTGGTCTCTCCATCCTTACAAAAAAAAATAATATCCCAATTCCCCTCTCCAGTTACCACCCTTTCTCCACTAACTTAACTGATTGAACCACCTACAATTACTTTCTTTAGTTTCTCTCCACCCCCTCATCCTTGCTCCCCTCCCATAAGGCTTCTGTCCTCCATTCCACCGAAACCATTCTCATTTAGTTCTCCAATAATCTCCTCTTCAGATCTCTATCACTTCCCTTTAGCGACTCTGAACAGCATCAATCACTTCTTCTTTCTTACAATTTTGTTCTTGCTTGGTGTTTACGGCGCTGACCTCTCATAGTACTCCTACCTCTCTGAACACTTAATTTTCACCAGCTCATCCTCTTAATTCCCATTCTCAGTTAGGGTCTCACAGGGCTCCCCCCAAGCCCCAACATCATCTCCAGATAGTCCCCTTGTCTAGCTGACCTCATGGGCTCACACCAATGCAACTACCACACTCAGGCTGACAATTCACAAACTGCCTCTTCAGTCCTGACCTGTCTTCTGCCATCAAATCCCTGATCTTGGTCTGCCTCCAACATCTCCTCATGGGTGTCTTGCTATCAATTTAACACGAATAAAACTGAGATTCACATCATCTCTGCACACCTGCTGCAAACTGTCAGTTAGCAACGGCTACTCAGGTGACTACCAAGGATTACTATCTTATAAGCAGGGCTGGCAACCCTTTGTATCAGGGATGCGTCTTTTGCTGTCCCAATAAAAATCCACTCAAAATTGGCCATGTTATAAGCCTTTAAAAAAAATTCTCAGTTTGCACATGCTCCGTAGAAACTTATTATACTAGCAGCTAAATTCTTAAAGATTCAGTCCCCTCGCAGTTCCCATGTGCTGGCTGGACTGGGTATGCACCACTCTCATACCTTGACTGATCATGATCCAGCCCAGAGCTGCAGGTGCTGTGAGAAGCACTTTCCCTGCAACTGCTCCTCTTAGCTTTTATGTCCCTCTGCAGCACCAGGAGCAGGAACTGAGAACAGGGAGACACTCGCTCCTGTGCTCTTAATTTCCGCACCACTGGCACCCAGGCAGCATTGAGGAGGGAGTCCTCTAATTCGGAAGCAGAGAGGAAGAGAGCTGGACCTCTGGGGTGGTAAAGGGAGAAGATAGGGACATGGACCCTGGGGCAGAAGTGAGAAAATGATACTGGAAAAGGAGCTGAGGGTGGGGGAACACTAGGATTGGAAACAAGTAGTGGAGAGGGGCAGTAATATTGGACAAGGAGTCTGTGGGAAAGGAGATTGTGTCAAGGAGACAGAGATATGGGGAAAGTCTGCGATCAGATGAAGATCCCAGGGTAGGGAGACTGGGACAAGGCATCTGGGTGGTGGAGACTGAAAACGGTAGTGGAGAAGGAGAGGAGACTGAGATCAGATGAGGCAACAAGGGCTGGGAGGAAGGATGTAGACAGACTGACTAGGCAAACAGTCTCAGATGAGGCGCCTGGAATGGGGAGTCAAGGTAGGAGGAGACTGGGACGAAGATGAGGAGCCCGGGAGGAGGGGAGCTTTAGAGATGGACTAAATGAGCAGACTGGGACTGGAATAAGGAGCTGGAATATTGGGGTGAAGAGACAGGACTGGAACAGGGATATGCTGGGGGGGCAGAAGGAATCAGGCTTGGAGGGAACAGAAGCAGAAAGGTCTGTGATTTCTAGGGAAAACTTTCTTCCAGTACCTGAAATGGAACCATGAAGTCCATGTCTTATCACTCCTCTGCTGTGAGCAAATATCTATGAAATCCATTAGCAAAGTGCCCCATCTCCCGCTCTGGTGCTGGTCCACATACAGCAGAGGTCCTCAAATTGTGGGGTGCCCCCCCAGGGAGACACAGAGGAACACTAGGGGCCATGCAGCGAGGTCCAGGCCAACCCACACAGCCCTGCTCTATCCCCAGCCCAACTCCAGACCCAGCCATAGCTCCACTCCACTCCCTGCTTCAGACCCAGCTCCACTCCACCCCCTGCTCTGCCTGTAGCCCGAGCTCTGTCCTCACTCCTGCACCACCCTAAGGCCAGCCTTTAGCCCCAGCTCCTCCCCATCCCCAGTTCTGCCTCTAGCTCCGCCTTCAGCCCAAAATCCTCTGCAGAGCCAACTGAGCAGTAATGGAGCGGGGGTGCAAACAGATTCCCTGACTAGTAAGGGTGTGCAAGATAGAAAAAAAGTTTGGGCACCACTGACGTACAGGATGACAACCTACTATGGCAGTTACTTCATTAGCTCAAGCGGCAAAGGTCTGTGCAGTGAATCTAAATGTTCCAACCCTGCTGATGATTCATATGGGTGTCAGTATGATACCATATGATGGAATTTCTGCTCTGCTTTGTTTAAAGCAAACTAAAAAACAAACCAAAAATCGATGTTAAAAACAACATTATTTACATTGCTAAGTCAAACATTCAAAAGTTAGGAAACACCAGATTTATGATTGCCAGTGTTATCTTATTTCTGTCCCATGGTATGTATACATTATGACACAGTCTTTAATTACATAATTACATACTATTTTTCTGCAGAATGGATGGTGCTCACTGAATGAGTAGCTATTAAATATTTTGTTTTATCCTCATTGCTCTGTGTGTGGCCCCATGGCTTATTTACTGCACATCACTCAAACCCTACTTAGAATACTGAATTATTAATTTCCTCATGGCCTTTTCTACACACTTATCACTATAGCAGGGGTCGGCAATCTTTCAGAAGTGGTGTGCCAAGTCTTCATTTCTTCACTCTAATTTAAGGTTTTGCATGCCAATAATACATTTTAACATTTTTAGATGGTCTCTTACTATAAGTCTTTAATATAGAACTAAACTATTGTTGTATGTAAAGTAAATAAGGTTTTAAAAATGTTTAAGAGGCTTATTTAAAATTAAATTAAAATGCAGAGCACCCCAGACCAGTAGCCGGGACCCAGGCAGTGTGAGTGCCACTGAAAATCAGCTTGCGTGCCGCCTTCGGCACCCGTGCCATAGGTTGCCTACCCCTGCACTATAGGATCTTACTGCTCCACAAACACCAATTTCTTTCCACAACAGCCCTGTTAAGTGAAGTAGTATTATTATCCCGATTTCACAGACAGATCAGGAACCAAGGCATCGAGAGATAAAGGTCGAAAGTCTTCACTAATTCTGGATGTCCAATGTGTGATGCCTACCACCTGATTATTCAGAAGAGTTAACATTCTGTAACATTTCAGATGTTCAAAGCACAGCTCCAAGCTGCAGCTGCGAGTGTTCAGCGCTTTGGCAAATCAGACTTCAGGTGCCTCAGATTGGGCACCTAGATAAAATGAGGAATACCCATTTAGTGGTCATCTATAAAAATTTGCTTTACATGACTTGCTTTTAGCACCAAACAGGAACTCTGTCTCATTCATTACACACTTTTCACATTCTGCAACAAATGAAACAAGGGTCATACAAACAAGTCTCCTTCATTACATAACCCTCAGCCCTTGCTAGAACAGGTCCACCCTGTCTGATGAATGAGACAGGAGTCCTATGGTAAAAATGGACAGATATAATTTAAATACAAACTACATCCTAACATACATGCACAAGGGGGCTGAATTAAAGTTTCACAAGCATTTCCTACTTTGGAATGCTTGATTTGAAGTATATATTTATTCTATAGTATTAATCTTATTATTTTATATTTTAGCCACCTTCTAATTCTACAAAGTGTATACTCAGCCAATCTGTGTAATCACCTTTTCATTCATTATGCCCATTCTTTACCCCTTGTTTTAAATTAGGCCTCTACCCTGCATGTGCAGGGTGAGTAGTCCTATTGACTTCACTGAGACTACTTACAGTATGTCAAGTTCAGTATGTGCAAAACTTTTGCAGGATCAGGGCCTGAGACTAATTCTTCGGGGAAGATACTGTCTTTTCCTGTGTGATTTTAAAGGGCCTACACAATTGGGCCTCTAGCCATTACTGAGAATAAATAAATAAATAACATACCACTATGATTAATTTCCTTCACAAATCACATTTCAGGCACACACTAAGTCAAAGGTTCCTATCCATTGAAATTGCATTCCTTGGTCTGACTAAGAAGCGTGGATTATTACTGTTACTGGCTGGTAGAGATTAAAACTCCTAAAGACTTGATCATACTTGGCTTTAATATCTAATCAGAGCAAGTCTTTGAGTTTTATGCTCTCTGGTATCAAAACAATTTTTTAATTCCAGTTGCAGAAGGAATAAAAATATTTTAATATGTTCAACTATTTCTCATTAGACATTTGTTTTGGAAACTGTATGAAGTTGCCATAGTGGAGCTACAAAGTAAGCTTTATTTTGTCTTACTTTCTACAGCTCTCAAGTTTCCATAAGTATTTATTTATATGAATTTATTAATAAAATATATTTAAGAATAAGGGGATGCTCTTCAGGCAGATCGGCCTAAAACTAATGCTATCTGTGGTTTGCAGGCACACTATTTCCCATTATGCTACCATCCCTCCACACTGCCTTACTGCTCTCTTGTCATGAGAGAGGTTTTGAAATATTCAAGACTTCTGAATTCTAAAGTGGTAAGAAAGCAAAATTCTTGTATATCTCATTAGCCTGCCTGCTCAGAAGAAAGAATAATAAACACAAAGCGGAGAGATGAAAACACATGCACACTTACACTTTAGATTTGCAGTTGGCAGGTTGCCTTCCAGAAAAGTTAGATTTTTAACAATTTTACAGCTTTCATTTTCACATTCTTACGCGGGTTTTAGGGTCAGGAGACTAGTTACTGAACAATTATGTTTAAGTTAGACTAAATTTTGCATTCAGTCAGTGTCCCATTAATGGTATTTTTCATAAGATTTTATAAAATTTAACCATTGTCTTTAATGTGGCAGGCCCTTTCTTCATTATATCACAAATTTTATATTAACTGATTTAAGAAAAGACTAACATGACAAAGAATACAACAGGAAGCACTAGAAGCAACAGTTGTATAGCCAAATAATAATGAAATGAAAGCTGATATTTCTAATATGGAAATATCACAAAGCAGAATATATGCCAGAATAGTTCAGTTACCAAGTGTCATGGGCTTTGGAACCCACACACTTCCCTAAGTAAACCATGCTGTGCATGAGTAACTTCGATAGATTTTTTTTTTAAAAAAAAAAATCAAACACATTCAGAAGAGCAAGAGCCCAAAGTCACAAAGAAAGTACATCAAGGAATTCTGACTATTACCATGACACGATCTTCAAAGTGATGCTGCATCAATACTTCTCCCTCTCTCTCTCTCTCTCACACACACAGTGGCCTTTATAGAGAAGTGAAAAGTTAAAATAAACTTACATTGCACTCAATTAGGTGCTGTATGAATGCAGATTTGTATTCAAATAAGGCCTTTCAGAACATTTATTAATATCACTTCAGCATCCCAGAGTAGAGTTCCTTATTTGAGATTTGATTACATGCAACAAATATGTAAATGTGTTATCCCAATTATAATCTCCTTGACATTTAGAGCATCAGTAATCTAGGTGGAATCTTCAGTATTACACAATACTGATACTCTCTAAGCACAGGTCGCTCCTCACTGCAAAAATGAATTCAGTTTGTGAACTTTACCAACCACTTTTCATGTGCGTTATATGTTTACTTAATGACCTCTGAACTTCAGGTTAAATTATTATTTTGCAAGCCTCAATAATGCTGTTTCTCCACTCCTTTCTGTATATTTTCTTTATGCCCTATGCCTTCAAATTCATTCTGCCTTAAAGGTTGGGGGTTTTTTTTTGCCACTTAAACAGTTCTTCAAAGTTTACTATGAGATTTAATGCTGCTTTAGGCATACCCAAAAGTTTGTCTGTGGGATTGTGTAAATTCATCTGGCAATCTGTCTGGCTGACCATCTGGAGAACATTTCAGAGCAAAAAGCATGGAGCAAAACTGTGCAGTAAGGACAACCCTGAGCCCCCTGAGACCTTAATACATGTCACTGATGATCCTGCAAATAACTAGACGCATCCAATTTTCAGTATTGCTCAACCCCAAATATTCTCCTGCACCCGTCATCCAAATCCCATTAAACAAACAATTTCTTGTTTGTATGCAGGAGTCAATGAATTGGCTAGCGCAATACCTGACTAGTTTTGACTATGAATAAACTTCTCTCCTTAAAAAAAAAGAAATGGAGGGGAGCTGCAATAACCAGAAAGAAAATTAAAATCCCATTTTTCAGGATGAGCATAAATTTGGAGTGAGAAGATGCTAAATGCAAACTCAAAGATTTTCAAATCATCTGTTCTTTGTAAAAGACAACAACCACCACCACCACACCCCACATCTGGATTCAAGAGCCCAGCCCCGGACCTGTAAATCCTGCCAGTGGAATGCAGTGCTAAATTGTTGGACAGAAAGTCCACACAGAGAGAGACCAGATGAAAGTTGTAAGCGTGAGCTAGGCACGGCCATGGGGGTGGCAGGAACGAATTCACAACAAGGCCCCCTAGATATTCTTGCCACCCACAATCACATGACCCTGTTCCTTTAAACACACGCCAGCCCCGCCTCAGTTTCCTCCCCTGCCCTCCTGGCCGCCCCTCTTACCTGCAGTCTCTCAGTTGCCGGCTGCCACATACTTCACCCTGTGTGGCTGTGCGGGGAGAGGCGGACACTGCTGCTGGCGAGCTGGGGTTCAGTTCTCCGGGCGCGCTCACATCTGTTGTGGGGGGCAGCGAGGTTCAGTCCTTCAGCGGCCGAGGGACGGGCCAGGGACAGACGCCAGCGGCGGGAAGCCTGGTCACTTGCACCCCCGGGCGCTCCGCCGGCTCCTCGGCTGGCCGCGCTGAGCTGCGCTATCGCACCAGCGAGCGGGACGCTGAGCTCCGCCGGCGGCCCCGCCAGTGCAGCAGCAGCAGCGACAGCCTCTGGCCCCGCCCACGACCCCGCCCCCGCCAGCCAGCGCATCTCTGCCGAGTCCCCTCGCCCTCCTCTTCCCCCTTCCCCGCCGCCGAGCCGGGCCACGCGCCAGGGCTGCGCTCGCTGCGGCCCGCGGAGGAGGGCGGCTGCACCGAGCGCAAATGCAGGACACTCTGGGCATGGCTGGGGCGCGTAGCGCCCGTGTCAACTGGCCGCCTGCAAAGAGCCCGCGGGCGCGCTCCCTGCGCCCCAGCAACAGCTCAGCTGGTCGCGCCGCAGGAGATGCGGTTGTGACCCGTCTGATGGGATGAGCGTGCAGCTCGCCTTTTGCTGTGTCCGCACGATACAGCTCTGGCCTGCGTCGGTCGTGACATGTGTAGCCTGAGTACTGAGAGGTTCACATCGCAGGCAGATATCCCAGCACCGGCAGACAGACGGCGGCTGTGTGTTGAGTATACTTGACTTGCACGGCATATTTTGCAAGCAGCACATTTTTATAACCACGCTATAAATAGCACTGATACTGTCGGATGCGGGACACCCTTTCGGCAATTTAAAAAATGAGAATCGCTTTACAATGAGGGTTACATTTTACAGGATGTTTGCTCACGTTTCAGATAAATAAAGTAGATTGATTATGTCCAGCTGTGACATGAGCGCCTACTGAAACTTCTCATCCCTTCCATGTGGAACGGTAGGTGAGTGTAACAGAGACATCTACCGGCTACTGGTGTAGCATGTTTTCTCAGAAGCACAGGTCTTCCTTTGGAGTTGGGTAAAACAGCTCCCTGGGGGTAGGCAGGCCTATTTTAATATTTCCTAGAGGGATCATTTCTGATACCAAATTGCAATGTTATTTTCTTTTCATTAGGCCTTTTAAAACACTGCTAGATCACTGTGTATCTACACCAGTTACATTAGTGATCATGAGGGCTTTCAAGTGATTAGAAAAATTAATCACAATAGCAAGATTAATCGAACTGTTAAGCAATAATAGAATACCATTTATTTAAATAGTTTTGAATAGTTTCTACTTTTTCAAATATATTGATTTCACTTACAACACAGAATACAAAGTATACAATGCTCATTTCATATTTATTTTTATAACAAATATTTGCACTCTATAAAACAAATGAAATAGTATTTTTCAATTCACCTAATACAAGTACTGTATTGCAATCTTTTTCATGAGCGTTGAACTTACAAATTTAGAATTATGTACCAATAAAAAACCTGCATTCAAAAATAAAACAAACAATGTAAAATTTTAGAGCCTGCAAGTCCACTCAGTCCTACTTCTTGTTCAGCCAATCACGCAAAGAAACAAGTTTGTTTACATTTGCAGGAGATAATGCTGCCTTCTTCTTGCTTACAATATCACCTGAAAATGAGAACATGGCACTGTTGTAGTTCCCAATCTGTACAGGGAGGAGACCTTTTCTCCTGACATGATGCCTCATACTTCTACTACACCAGCCAGTCACATTTCTCCCAAAATACCATAAGTATTAACATGTACAATGTTGTTATATGCTTGACATTGATATGTAAATGTTCTATACATCTGATTCTGATGGCATAAAACAAAATGGCAAGCATGTGAAATGGCAAGTGTGACTATTGATAATTATTGTTTGCCAGACTTCTAAATTGTCAATAAGGTGCAAAAAAGCCCAGAGTGTCCCTGTGATGTAGAGCAAGGTGCAAAAGCTAGAAGAGTCCAAAAATATGTCCAGGGGAAACTTCCAGAAAGATTTTTTTCTATCTATAGCTTCCTATGCAAGACCTTGATTTCTTGAGAGGCAGAGAACTCTAGCTCCATCCAGCATGTGCTTAACTTTAAGCAGGTGCTTAGTCACATGGAAGTAAATGTGCTTGTGCGTTTTGCTGGACCAGGGCCACAGAGCTTAGTGCCTTGTAAGGTTGAGCCTGTTGTTTTTAAACTTCCTAAAAAACAGCCATTCTGCCCCTTAATCAGAAACATGCGTATTAGAGCAAATAAAGGTTTGCAGCTTCAATTTTCAAGATGCTGAAATCTCGATTAGAAGGGGGCTGAATGCAGCCTCAATCAGAGACCCACTGCTGACACCTCCATGGTCCTATGGAGATAAAAACCTAAGACGACTGCTCAGCATTTTATAAATAGCAAACCAGAATATTTGCCAGAGCTCTCCTTTGTAGATTTTCAAAGAGATCAGGATGTTGTGGTTTGTCTCCTTGACCCCTCTCTGTCTTCTCACTAATGTTTGCATTCTTTGCTGCTCTCCACACCAGAGGTATTTTCTGAAAGCTTCTCTCTTTCTCAAATAAACCTAGAAAACAATTTAATTGTTCCCTGAGGTAACAATCAATTTACCAGACACTCTAGACTGAATCAGGTGGGACTTTATATAATCCAGTCTGCTGTCAATTGATGATTCACCAAGAAAGCTTAGTATCCACTGCAATTAGCAAAGTGATGGAACATAAGGATTGGGGTTCATCTTTATTTCTTAATTTGCACAACTTTTATACAATCTAAGACAACTGAAAAAGCTGCATTAACTAATTCATGGCTTCTGCTAGCATGTGGCAAAACCATTACTGAAATGAACAAACAGAAGGCAGTCTCCTCTATTTTGACTACCAAGACCATGTTTATATAATGCAAAAGAAAAACTTGTCCGTTGTGATTATTCTGCATGTCACTTTTATCTATGACAGCAAGGTACAAATGCTTTTTACACAGAAACCCATCACCAAGCAGACTGGAAATCTCTGAACCAAGTAACACAGGTCATTCCTTTTAATGTTTTTTTTTCTGGGGGATGGAAAATGATATTGGTCACAGTCTTCCATTAATGGTTCTAAATCTTAACACCAGGAGCATCATTTGAGGTAAGAGGGGCAGTTGCTCACACCCTACCCTGTTAGTGGCTATTAGATGTTTTACTTTTTCTGGATCATCTAATACCTAATAATTCAACTATCAGGATGGATACTCTCCCTTTAACTTGTGGCCTAGCCAATGCTATGCAAAGTTAGATTGATGTAAGCTACCTTGCATAGACCTAGTTGTGCATATGTTTACACTTTAATTAGTCTCCCGCTGATATAAGTGCCCCATTACAGTGACACAGTAAGACCACCTCCCTGAGAGATACTGAGCCATGATGGATGTACTATGGTCAACGCAGTACAAGTGCAGATGATGCATTAGATATGTTGATCCTAACTGTCCTCCAGTAACTGTCCCGCAATGCCCAACAGTGTCAGCTCTGGTCACACTTGTAAACACAACCACCCAGGGGTCCTGGAAACTGGAAGGCATCCCTCCTTCTTAAAGAGCCATGATTTTTTAAATGCCTTTTCCTGATTGTTTAACTTTGGCAAACACTCCTAGCAGCCCTGCTGACCAGCCCAGCTCCATGTTCCAGAAATGCTCCAGCTTGGAGCCGACAGGAGATACCTGGTCTCCTGGGCCTGTGGGGAGAAAAGGCTGTGCAGGCACAGCTACAGACCAGCTATAGAAATTTGGACATACCTGAGCAAATTGCGTGGGGGATGCAGGGGAAGAGGTACAACAGGGATCAGCAGCATTCCCACGTCAAAGCAAAGGAACTGCAGCAGGCATACGAGAAGGCCAGGGAGGCCAACCTGCAGACCATCTGCTTTTACAAAGAGCAACATGTCATACTTGGCAGAGACACCACTACCACCCCGCACAACATTGTGGACACCTCTGAGAAGCCCAAGCTACAAGCCCCTGGTATGAACAGCAAGGATGAGAAGGAAGAGGACGCTGGGAGACATGTGACCAGGGTCCATCTATGCTGCACACCAGAACCTGTTTCAAACTCCACATAGTCCTGGCAATTGAACATAGGTGGGACCAATGCCAGGGAAGGAACCTTGGGTAAGTGCTGTGACAAAGCTCTGTCCTTATCTTCGTGGATCCTGTGTTTCCTGGCGGATTTTTACTAGTCTCAGCGGCTCACTGTGACCCTCCACAGAGCCCTTCTCTCTCTGGAGACAAGGTCACAGCCTATTCAGCCATTTTCATCACAAACCAGTGAGGAGAAGCTATCCTTCCTGGCACAGTCTCTATTGTCTCCCAATCTCAGAGACTAATTAGGGGAGGCAGAAAGGGGGGAGCCCAGGCCCACCCTCTACTCTGGGCTCCAGCCCAGGGACCCTAATAGTATCAGCTAAGATGTCTGACCTTTTATCCACAAAACACAATACAGTTCCCTGGGCTACTTCCCCACAGCAGTCCCCACTTCTTCAAACTCCACTTCACCCTTACCTCAGGGCCTCCTTCCTTCTGGATGATATGTTGTCCACCACTCAGTCTCACCAACAGCACAACTTCCTTCCACAGCACCTGACACCCACAGCCCACCTGACTAACTGGGAGGTTTTTATCTGGATTCAGCCAGTCCCTTGTTGGCTTCAGGTGTCCCAATTAGGCTAGCTGTTTCTACTCCTTTCTAGAAGGTTCTTAATTGGCCCCAGGTGTCTTGATTGGCCTGGAGCAGCCTTTGTTTGGCTATCCAGGGAACAGGGACCTGCACACCCTGAGACTAATGTACCTGCCTTCCAGCACTCTCCTATATCCTTCTGGTCTGACTCCGTCACAGTACTTAATTGTTTTGTCCATTACAATTATGTACTGATGGTGCCCCCAACTTAACAGGATGCAGCTGTCAACTTTTCCTTAATTTACTCATACTAGAAGAGATCGTGATACAACCACGAGAGGCAGAGATGTTATTTGCTTTTCATTCTCCTATAGAGTTAGGCAGCTTATGAACACTGGGATGTCCCTTGAATCTTCCTGAGAGATCTTCACGAAACTTCCATGAGGATACTCCGCAATCCTCTTCTGAAGGTTTCAAGGGATGGCAGCTTTATTTCTTCCTCCACAGCCAGACACTTTCCCATGCCGATCGATGATAACTTCAGCAGGCACTGTTGCAGTACACATGCTAGCAACACAGACCTGGGCAGCTTTGGGATGTTTGAAGCAGCTGTGCTTTCTGTACCAAGATATCAGCTAAACACACCACGGCCTGTGGCAAATAGTGCCTGTGGTCAGTGTTATGGCCCCACACTCAGTTTTATGCACCTGAGCAATTCCCTCACCCCAGTGGGCCATACTCATGATGACTGGTGCTGTGAATGCACACGTTTGTGTGAGTGCACAAGTTTGTCAGGCTCAGTGGGTTGTGATCAATGGCTCGATGTCTAGTTGGCAGCCGGTATCAAGCACAGTGCCCAGGGGGTCGGTCCTGGGGCCAGTTTTGTTCAATATCTTTATTAATGATCTGGATGATAAGATTAATTGCACCCTCATCAAGTCTGCAGATGACACTAAGCCAGAGGGAGAGGTAGATACACTGAAGTGTAGAGATAGGGTCCAAGGTGACCTAGACAAATTAGAGGATTGGGCCAAAAGAAATCTGATGAGGTTCAACAAGGACAAGTGCAGAGTCCTGCACTTAGGATGGAAGAATCCCATGCACTGCTACAGACCAGGAACTGAATGGCTAGGTAGCAGTTCTACAGAAAAGGACTAGGGGTTACACTGGATGAGAAGCTGAATATGAGTCAGCAGTGTGCCCTTGTTGCCAAGAAGGCTAGTGGCATATTGGGCTGCATTAGTAGAAGCATTGCCAGCAGATCAAGGGAATTGATTATTCCCCTCTATTCAACACTGGTGAGACCACATCTGGAGCCCCTGCATTCAGTTTTGGGCCCTACGCTACAGAAAGGATGTGGACAAATTGGAGAGAGGGCAGCGAAGGGCAACGAAAATGATCAGGGGGTCTGGGACATATGACACATGAGGAGAGGTGGAGGAAACTGGGTTTATTTAGTCTGCAGAAGAGAAGAGTGAGCGGAGATTTGATAGCAGCCTTCAACTACCTGAAAGTGGGGTGCCAAAGAGGATGGAGCTAGGCCGGGGTGGGCAAACCTTTTGGCCCGAGGGCCACATCGGGGTTCAAAATTGTATGGATGGCCGGGTAGAGAAGGTGGTGCCTCCTCAAACAGCCTGGCCCTGCCCCCTATCAGACCCCCTCCCACTTCCTGCCCCCTGACAGCTCCCCTCAGAATCCCCAACCCAGATACCCCCCCTTGTCCCCTGACTACTCCCTCCAGAGACCTCTGCCCCTAAGCACCCACACCGAGACTCCACCCCCATCTAAGCCCCATTGCTCCTTGTTCCCTGACTGCCCCCTCCAGAGATTCCCCTCTGCTCCTAATCACCCCCAGGACCCCATCCAACCCCCCTGCTCCCTGTCCCCTGACTGCCCGACCCCTAACCACCCCCCCACACCCCCTGGACTCCCAAACCCTATCCAACCCCCGTTCCCCATCCCCTGACCACCCCCCTAGGCTCCCTGGCCCTGGCCCTCTTACCACGCTGCGCAGGTGCACTGCCGTGCTGATCCAATGGAGTGCGCAGCATGTTTGACACACAGCCAGACATGCTGTCGCACAGTAACGCCCCCCCAGAGGGCTGCCACGCTGAGGCCATGGGGAGGGGAAATAGTGGGGGCAAGGGGGAGGAGCTAGCCTCCCCAGCCAAGAGCTTGGGAGGTGGGACAAAATCAGCTCGCAGGCTGGATGTGGCCCACAGGGCCATAGTTTGCCCACCCCTGAGCTAGGCTATTTTCAGTGGTGGCAGATGACAGAACAAGGAGCAATGGTCTCAAGTTGCAGTGCGGGAGGTCTAGGTTGGATATTAGGCAACTCTATTTCACTAGGATGGTGGTGAAGCACTGGAATGGGTTACGTAGGGAGGTGGTAAAATCTCCAGCCTTAAAGATTTTTAAGGCCCAGCTTGACAAAGCCCTGGCTGGGATGATTTAGTGGGTGTTGGTCCTGCTTTGAGCAGGGGGTTGGACTAAATGACTTCCTGAGGTCTCTTCCAACCCTGATATTCTGTGATTCTAAGCATGTCCAATAGAGGAGTCAATAAGCATGTCTTGTTTAAAACTGTGGGGAGCAAAGGAAGGGAGTTCTGAATCTTAACTTTTGTTTTCTATTGTGACTATTCTGACTATGGTACTTGTGTATGTTTTATCTGCAACTGCTGCCACTGTGGCATCGAGGGGTTTCTCATCCACACTGCAGAACATCTGCACCAGATAAGGAAGAGAAAGAAGACAACTCGAGATGACATTCAGTGAGATCCTGCAAGCCAGTGCTACATCAGACCATGAGCACAGGCCCTAGAATGTAAACACTGCAGAAAGCCTAGAGGAGGAAAGTGAGGACAGAAGTCCCAGTAGGAAAAAGAGAGGGAGATGCACCAGGACATAATGGGGCTTCTCCAGCAGCACACACAGATGCTGCACCCTCTTGTGGACATACATGGTGAACTCCATTACAGCACCTCCCTACATCTCTCCTCAACGTTGTGTGTGGCAGCAGAGGCCGCATCTCTACCCCTACCACTCCACCCTGGGGAGACATTAAGGACAACCACAGCTTCACATGCACTGACCTGTGAAAGCCACAATTGCTGTATATGTAGTTAAAATAGACATGAATGTTCTTTCCCCTTGTTAAGTTCTGTTCCATTTATGTATTAAGTTTGTAAGGTGTTTGCTTTTAAATTGCAGATTTTTTTTTTGCACTAGTTTTGTCATTGAATACAGTTACATTATTTGAAAAATAATTCATCTTTATTAGTTCACAGCATATGCTGCAGAGCTCCTACCAGTTCTGAAAGCAACCGATTACTTGTTACTGTACAGTGACACCACTCAGGAGCAGTGACAAACACAGTGTAATAATCATAGATGTACAGCAAGCACCACAAAATTAATAGGTGCATTGAAAGTGTTATATTCCTACCTGGACACCAAGCACCATGCAATTCCTAACAGACTCAGAACAGCAGGGGTGGGTACACCACAACACATTATTGTGGCTCACTGTTAAAGTGCTCTTTTAAAACCTCCCTGAGCTGTATAGCTCTATGCTGAGCTCTTCTAATCACTATTGTGTCCAGCTTTTTAAAAACTTTGCAGATAGCCACTCCACCCCCTACCCTACCTTCAGCTGCCAAATGATTGCCCACTACCCAGTAGCAATCTAGCATTGCAACTTTCCACAGTACGCTCACTACTCACTTCTCCACTGTCAGTGCAGCTCTCATATAGGTGTCCCTGCACTGGCGGGTTGGAGTGAGCTAGGTATACAGATCCAGGAATGTGGCCTTGCATATCAGAAAGATCTACAGCCACTGCTCATTATCCCAAGTCTGCATTATGATGTGATCCCACCAGGAAGTGCTTGTTTCTCAGGCTCAAAAGTGGCTCTCCACCATCTGCCGCTCCTCCTTGAACAGGTTCTCACTATGTCCCATAGCAGTCTGGCCTCCAAGAAATTGTCATGGTCCCCGCTTACTCGGTTTTTCTTACAGATCCGCAAATGCTGGCAGCTCATGCATCTTGTGCTTGCAATCCTCATGACAGTAGTGCAGCACTGCGTAGGCTCCATGCTGCTGTCAGAAATGATGGACAGTGTGATGTTTCACTCTGTATTATTTATGAAATTATGTTTGATATGAATATGACATAACTGAGATACACTTTATGCAAGATGGCTCATGTGAGATATCATTGGAAAGATTATGATTTGCTGGATGTGATTAGACAATGTTTATGCCTGAATCATTTCTGTATCTGAAGTTAGGAATACTGACTATGTATCTGTATCTCAAATGTGTTACTTTGGGTTTTACCACCAACCAGCCCCTCAGGTTCAACAATGGAAAAGCCAGATAGGGCTGATGGCCCATTAGCAGAAGCAATGGACTGTGAAAGAGCTTAGTCTTCCTGAGGACAATGCAGAGTAATGGCTGCCACAGCCCTGCAGAGACATGGGGCTGAGTCACTGGGTTCTGGACCCACCCCTTGGAATGCCAGTGTTCCCCTGCTCCTACTGGGTGATAAAGGGATCCTGCCATACACAGAGCTATATAAAGCGGGGGAGTGACATCATCATGGTTCTCCTCTGCCTCCCCACCCAAAGAGACACTGAAAAAAAGAACTAAACTGAGGGGAGAAGGGTTGAACCCAAGCGGGAAGGGCATCCAGCTTGTGTGTAATAATACCTGAGATCTCAAGCTGGAGACCAGTGCAGCTGCCTTTCAAGACTTTCTGTAATCTGTCTGCAACGATATCTAGGGTGAGAAAATACTATTTGTAACCAATTTCTTTAGTGAAACAAGCTTAGTTTGCAGGTTCTGTTTCATTTGCTTTGTACTCTGCTTTGTTCTGTTTGCTGTCCTTTAACCACTTAAAATCTGCCTTTTATAGTCAAAATTTGTTTATTATAAAACTCAGTTTCTGTAATTTCTAAGTGGGGGATGGGCAAGAATGTGTGTATATCTTCCTCCACATTGAGGGAAGAAGCAGATTTCATAATATATCTTGAGTCTGCACCCCAAGGGAGGTGGACACCTGAGTGCTGGGGCAAGTCCCTTAAGCTAAGGCTTCCCAGAGCTGATCTCAGTATCTGTGTCATTCTACAGATGTGTGTGGCTCTGCCTGTGTGTGTACTGGAGAAGGTTTAAGAGCCTGGCTCAGCTAGACAGGTAAAAAGGGTGCCCTGGCTGGCCGAACAGGTGGGCTCAGTGATATCCCAGCATATCAGGTGGCACCTCAACGGGGACAATCTGTCACAGACAGTATGGAGGGGCACACAAGTTTGTGGGATTTTTTTTAAAAAAAGCATGAAAATTATGGAATTTGTGTAATATTATGGGATGGAAACAGTTGCACACTGGGAAATTGACCACTTGTTCCCAGTCACCCTGCGCAACTCATTTCTGCCCACAATGCATTGTCAAAATTTCCCAAAAGACAGTGCGCTGAATGTTGACAGGTTGCGCATGGCAGTACCTACCCATAGTGTACCACACTGAGCATCAACACATGCACTCTTGGTGACCACACAGAAAGCCAAGTATAGATATGCACACACGATATACTAATTTCAGCTGCTTTATGCCCATGTAAATGGCATCAACCAAAATTTGTAGCATAGACACAGCTTGTGTCTTTTTAAGTACACTAAAATTGTGTAATTGCTGAACTCTGCTGAATTGTTAAGCTTCACAGCATTCCCTGTCCTTAAGGGCACTCTTAACCATCACGACAAAATATTGTTTAAACAAATCACTTCTGTTATTTAAACAGTACTTCTCCAAATATTGCAAGCACTTAGCAATCCCCGTTTCTAAGATCCCTCTTTCCCTTTTGCAAGCTCACACATGCTTCATTAAACATAGCTTGGTCATCAAGAATTCAGTTTACCTTGTTGTTTTTCTGGAGTGTAATAGGCCTAATGAGCAAATTAAATGTTTTGTGAAGTACTTTAGCTAATAGTGTCCATACAAAAACAATTGTTACTGTTAAAGGTACACTGTCAACTTGTTACACACAAATGCATTCTCCTTAAATAGATGGAGGATCCTTTATGTATTTTCTTCACTGGGGAAAAAACACATTAGCAGATGTGTTTTAAAAGCCATTATTTGCTCCTTAGCAAACCAAACACAGAATCACAAAATGTTTACTTATAAAGTATTATCTCATTTTAAAAAAAACATTCATGAGTAAATCTTAAACTTTGTACTCTAGCAAACTTCCCACATAAATGGGAATTATGCTTGAGTAAGTAATTCACCTCTAAGACACTTGTGTATAGAAAAGCTATCCTGCCAGTGTATTGCTTCTGCCAGGGAATTTGTCCTTACTCTAAGGGAATGTACATTCTTTGGTCTAAACATACATGACTATGACCAGTTAGACACCAGATCATAATTCTTTATCTATCTTTTTACAATATCTTCAACAACAATCAACAAAAGCCAAAATTCTTCTCTTATCTACATTGAACTTAATGGGGGATACATGGGTATAACCCAGAACAGAATTTGGGCCTAAATATTATATTTAAAACTCTTTTTATGTATAGAGACAACTAGAAGGCTCTTTAATATAGAAAACAAAAGGATAACAAGAGCTATCTACTGGAAGATCAGGTCAGAAAAACTCAAAGTGGAAATAAAATACACAGTTTTATTAGTGATGGTCATTGACCTCAGCAACAGATTATCAAGGGATGTGTTAAATTTTCCATCAAGTTGCGTATTTAAATGACAATGAGATGTCTTTCTAAAAAAGATGTCCTAATTCTATGCCAAGTTACTGGGCTCGATACAGGCCTCAACAGGTAAAATTCTATGGCTTGTACTGTGCAGGAGGTCAGACTAGATCAATATAATGGTGTCTTCTGGCTCTAAAATATATCTATCAAAAAAAAGCATTAATAGAGACAGCCATATTTTGCTCTCAGATAAATCCATACAAAATTACTGCCTTCTATAGAATTGCACAGACTCAAGCAAGAAAATAATTTTGCTCTGCAATTACATTCAAAAATTAGGCACATAAGTCACGTTTGCTCTGGTCCATTGGAATGTGTACTTCCATTCAAGATGCATGATACATTGTCATTTCTTTGCTCTGCAGTAAGCACGGTCCCCCACTTCCCCTCCAAGACAAATGTTTAAAGAAAACTGTGCTTTTCCTTTCATTCATGCTGAGTCTCATTAATTCAGTTCCTTGTTTTAAAATAGTTCTCCATGGTTCTGTGAAGAATTATTCTACTAATTTTAATTTGTGACTTTAAACTTCTCAAATGTAGTTTAACAACAAATATTTTCAATCATGGAATTTCCTTTTCTGGTAGGAGAAAGCAAAATTAGATGGAATAGATACAGCTATTTCATTTCTTATTGACATAGGCATAATTTACAGGGTCAAGCTATACCAGATCTGTGACTTCCAAGTGTTCATGACATTGCACACCATGGCCACTTGGAAACAGAACTCAGAACATCCTCCTCCCCCTCTTTCACTTGGTTAATCGAATCTTCAGAGAACTGTACCTCCTTTACTCATTGAGCAGTTACATTTCCATCCAATAGGAAGCAATGGTAGACCTACACATTATTTTTTCTTTACATTACAGTACCACAGAGGTTCCAGCTGAGATCAGCACCCCATGGTGCTAGGTGTTGTACATAGAAATAGAAAGAAACCCTCTCTGCCCCAAAGATCTTATTGTCTCAATACGACAAACAAAGGGTGGGAGACAAGAAGGATTATTAATTCCCATTTTCTGATGGAGTACTGAGGTTTGGACAGATTTAAGCCCTAATCAACCAAATTCCTTATGAGTATGCTTAACGTTAGGCACATGACTAGTTCCATTTAAATCAACTAGATTTCTTAAGTGCTTTGCTGGATTGGAGCCAAAGTGACACAGCAAGTCAATGGCAGAGAGAAGAATTAAATGCACATCTCCTGAGTCCCAGTCTAGTGCCTTACCTACAATATCATCCTTCTGCTCACTATCTGTTTGGGTAAATATTTGGTAATAGCTTTTTTTTTTTTGCATTGTACTCTGAGATCAGGATCAGTGCTCAGGGAAGTAAATGGTAATCTTTCCACTGATTTAAATAGGATCTAAACCAGAGATTCTCAAATTTCATTGCACTGTGACCCTCTTTTGAAAACAAAAATTACTACATGGGCCCAGGAGGGGGAGCGAAGCCTGAGCCTGCCTGAGCCCTGCTGCCCCAGGTGGGGAAGGCCAAAGCCAAAGCCCCACCAGCTCAGGTATGGGAGGGGAGACAAAGCTCGAGGGCTTCAGCTCCAGGCAGGGGCAGGGGCGCTGGAGCAATTTGTCTAGTGGGGGTTTTGAGAGCCACTATACACCAAACTGTGAACCCCATATATAATGGGACCCACTTCAAGCCAGGGGGTGCTGCAGCACCCCCCACCCCGCATCTCTAGTTTCAGTGCCTATAGGCAGAGGGTCTGTAACCTGAGCCCCATCGCGCAGGGCTGAAGCTTTCTGGCTTTGACCCCGGGCGTGGGGCTTGTGCTTTGGATCGGGCCCGGGTGAGGCCCCAGCAAGTCTAAGCCAGCCCTGGCAACCCCATGAAAATGGGATCCCAACCCACAGCTTCATAACCACTGACTAGATCAGGGGTCTCAAACATGCATGCGACCCGCGAAGCCTTTCCCTGCGGCCCGCCAAGCTCCCTGGTGCCCCCCGCACAGCAGTTTCCAGGAGGAGGGGCCAGAAGCAGAGACTTCCCTGCTGCCTGGCTGGGCCGCTGCTGAGCCCTGGCTTCCAGGCACTGCTGCTGTGGCTTCAGTGACTGACCTGGGGCGGCGCTTCCTAGGAGCCCTCTGCAGCGGTGGCCAGCAGCAGTAAGCCAGGCTCCCCACCGCCCTCCCGCCTCCCTCTGTGGGAGGCTTACCGCTCCTGGCTGCTTTTGATATTGATATTAGGCTGAGATGGGCTGAAGTTTCTGTCAGATTTATCAGCATATTATATTTGAAAAAAGCTTGAATCATCTGAGGCTGGTAATTTCTTGTTAAATTAGATTTGTTTGCTTGTGTTTCCAGCTCTGGACTTCCTATATTGCTCTTGCTTTGTTTGCCAAACAGCTGTTGGCGGTCCCTAGTGCTTTCCAGGAGAGAGTGGGGAGCTGCGTGCTCAGAGGAGGAGGCGGGGCAGAGGAGAGACCTCATGGAAGGGGTGGAATGGGGGCGAGGCCAAGAGCAGCGAGGGGGGATGTGTCAGTGATGCGGCCCTCGGGCCAGTGCACTAGTCCTCATACAGCCCTCATGGTCATTTGAGTTTGAGACCCCTGGACTAGATTGACCCCTAGATGAGAAACTCACTTGGCATGTTTCTTTTGTATTTCAATATTCTGCTTATTATACTTGTTGCCAAATGTTTCTTATTTATTATCACACCCTCTACCAGGCCTTGAGTCTAATGCCAGCAATGGGGCAAATGCTGCTTTCCTTACTCACCCTGGCAATGAGTATTGTAGTGTATACTGAAGGCAAAGGAATGAGAACAGGTATTAAAGCCATCTCAAAGCCTGTGAAGTTGCTATTGTTTTCCCCCGCAGAACATCAGCATTTCACATCTATATTTTTCTTATTGAAAATACCAGCAATCTAGACACTATATTCCTTTCCCAATCACTGCTTACTAACACAATTACTATGATCTCAGTTAAAGTACCAGCAATTCAGCTGCTAGAAATGTATTCAAATACTGACAATACAAAGTACTAATTTCTCCAAAGATTCTGTATTTCCTTTCAATATTTCCTTTTAGATCAGATGAAAGAGAGTTTCTTAGATACCTACTTACTGAAGAACCACAACAGATAAATTGCCTGGCTTTATTTAGAGAGGAATACGTTTGTCTTACTTTTTGTTCCGAAGATGATTTAGATACATTAGACTAAGTTGGTAGCTGTTATAAGTGTGTGCAACTTCCACTGAAGTCAGTGGAATTGTGTCCACTTATACCAGCTGTGAATCTGGCCTAATGTCTATGTTACATGTGCCTTCAAATGGAAACAGTGGCTGTTAGAGACCTGAAGCAATGGGCTCTTAATGATTTCTGAAACCGATGCAGAAGTAAATATCCCAGAGAACTGGAATAATTTAGTCATTAATACGGATATCATCTCTATGAGATCAAAAAGAGGTTTGTCAAAATATATTGAAATCCTGTTTGTTCATTTATTCATGAGGTTACTTCCTGGGTTACTATAGTAACCAGGTATCCTTTAATGACCTGCCTTGGTGCCAAAAGAGTTTACATTTATGATTATCCATTCAGCTGTAAACACTGCAGTACATTCATGAAGTGCCATGGGGCTACTTTTGTTCTCCTTCTATATAAAATAACCTTGAGGAGTAAAATTTCAAAGCTGGCTGGTTTTGTAAATAAGCAAAATATAAAAAATGAATCCATTAAACTAACAAGAAGTGACCAATTTGCTTGTACCGTAGGTGGTAGCCCCTTTCCTCCCACCCTTTGTTTATCATTGTTTCAGGGTGCAAGCTCTTTGGACAAGGACTGTCTCTTCCAATAGCTTTGCAAAGCAACTAAACCAAGGACAGTGCTCCTGCAATACAAACAATAAGAGTCAATGACACCAAACATTGTGGTAGGTCAACAAATATAGATTAGTGTATATTTTACAAGTTTCGGATGGATTCTGTGTAACAGGCTCCTGAAATTCAGTGCAGAAAAATGTCTGATCATAAACTACCAAGAGTATTTTATCCCTGATTCACCTCTCACTTATATCAGTGTATGTCAGGAGTAATTCCATGGCCATGAATAGAGTTATGTCAGTGTAATTGATACTAAAGGACCAACCAGGGTCTTTAGCCTTGAAGGAAATAAAATAGAGATCAACCAAAGTTGTGAAGAAAAAGGCCTGAATCTCATCTGGAGTGAGACCACTTAAGTCAGTACTGCTGCTGTTCTGCTTATTTTCCATTTTCCTGACCACTTTTAGTTTTGGATGGAAAGGGAGGGATAGATTAGGGGAAGAACCAATTGGATTTATCAACAGCCTGCATGTGGGAGGAAGGAGAGAGACATTGAGGGTGTGCTAGCAAAGAGAATGGTGTCATACATCAACAAGGGAGGAGTGTTGGGAGGAAAGGGGAAATGTCTCATTTTAGCCACGCTGAGTTTGGGTCTGCGGCAGGCCACACAGCATAAAAGGCAGAAAGGGAGCTGGAGAGTAAAATGAGCAGGGCACATCAGGGGAATGAGTGAATTTGGCAGTCATCACTATACAGGTGAGAGCTGACGCAATGCGAACAGATGGGTTATCCTGGGAAGAATATATAGAGGGAAGAGAAGAGGATACCAAGGGCAGAACCTGGGTTTCCTAATAAAAAGAATGGGAGAGGGCCAAGAAAGGAAGCAGCAAAGGAGAGGGCAGAGGGGAACCAGAGGAGCAAAGACTCATGGAAGCCAAAGGATGTAAAAGTTCATGAGGAGAGAGTGACAAACTATGTAGAAGGCAATGGAGAGACCAAGGTGAGTGTAGGAGAGGCTCTAGGGTGACCAGGATGTCCCAATTTTATAGGAAAAGTGCCAATTTTTAGGTTTTTTTCTTATATTGGCTCCTATTCTCTCCCTCCCCCCTCCCGTCCTGATTTTTCACACTTGTTGTCTGGGCACCTTAAGAGCCTCTCACATTCCACTGTCTCATGTTCTTTGTGTGTCTTTGTTAACACTGGGATGAAGTGTCTTTTCAGTGATGAATGACTTATCATAGACACTTAAGGTCTGCAGAATATCACACACAAGAGCCAAGGTTTTCAAAAAGGGATCCCTACAGTCAGCCTCTGCATCCTTATTTATGAATTTAACCTTGCTGCTCTTGGGACTGTTTTATAGCTGCCCTGCCCAAAATGTGCAGAGAGGCCAGATTCTGATCCCATACGATAATAATTCCACTAACTTCTTTCTTTACAGTACCTGAGTCTCCTCCTACTTACAGCTGGTGTAACACTTCAGTTGAATCTTTCCTGATTTGCAGCAACATACTTGAGTGAAGAATCAGGCTTTGTGTGCATATTTATGGAAAGTTTCTGGATACAGCTTTGGATTCAATGGAGTAACAACTGGGATGAATTTGGTCTACAACACACCAGAAGGTGGGATATTTGGGCAATTTTACAAGCACATGGATATTGGCCTGAGACAATGGAGCATACTAAAGGAATACTTAGAACTCTGCAAGGTCAAAAATGTTTTCAGCACAACTTCTGAGAAAGAAAAAGTTGGGAGCTCCATAAACTATGTTTTGCAATTTCCAATGAGTATGATTTATTGTGAAAATAGGAAGTGCGCTAGAAGTCAGATTTCCTATTTCTGACTCAGGCGCATGCTAATTATTCACAGGCATGCAGAGAATTTCTAATTACTGTATCTCTAAGTATTTTTGCAGACTTTAATTTTGTCATCACCTTGGCCCAGGACTTGCAAAATACCATTGTATGCTAACAACCTAGATACAACTGTTTTGAAAGTATAAAAGAAAAATAAATAAAATAAAAGCATAAAATAAAAATAAGGACTCTCCCATAGGTAAAACAGAGTATTTAGAAATTGCACTGTTGTAAAGTGGAAAGGCTGAGGGCAGAGAGAAGACAAGTAACAAGGTATAAAATAAAAATGTTATTCGTGATGTTCAATTCCATCTGCCATCATATATAACATAAAGATGAATGAAAATACAATGCTCTGAATGTCCTAACTGATCAAAGCAAACAAAGGGAGTCCAATAGAAAACAAAGGAAGAGCAGGAACATTATTAAACATGGGACTCAATAGTGGTCATTCTATAAAGAACTAACCTCCAACTCTGGAAAATGTACTGGTTTTAGATTTTTTTAAACAAGAGACTGATTTCATAGAGCAATAGCTTCACATACAGAGGCCCCTGACAGCAAAGGCTAAGCACTCACCAACTTGAGACAAGATGGTATGATTCATAATCAAGGAGTGTCTGCTTATTGTTTAACACCCTGACTTGGCATGGGTTCCCAATAAGAGTTTCCTTCTTAGAGATGAGCTGTCTCTGTGGTTTGAACTAATTAACTTGTAGATAGGTATTAAGGCATTTACAAATCATCAGGCACATAAGTATGTTTAAGAATCAGCATGCAATTCAAATTTATATAATAGGAATGGAGATCCCACCAAGTGTGTTGAAACAACAGTCAACACAGAGCGGCAGTGCTTGAAGACGTGTCTCATCAACCTTCCACATTAGATTTTGCCTGGCTTACTTAATTGAAGAATGAACTCTGTGACCACAGAAAGTAAGTTTGTGGGTTCTGTGGGGATTGATGATACACGTTATGAAATACTTTCTGTAAAGTCTGAAAAGACTTCATCCTGGAAGGTGCTGAACACTCTGGCCCTGATACAGCAAAGGCCTTCACCATATGTTTAACTTTCGGAATAAAGAAATATAATCCATAGATCCACTGACGTAAATGCTCCAGCAAAGCTCATGTTCAAGTGCTTTCTTGGGTCGGGGATGAAATGTTCACTCAGAAATCAAATCCAAGATGACTTGTATTGGAGTTTGGCCAAGTTAAATATGCTGAGCCATGACTTTCTGTTTTTTCATCACAGAGAATATAGTTCATGGGTGTCCAAAGCAATTTCTGTTTGTGTAAATGACATGAGCAGACTAAGTTACTCACTCACTCTAGGGAAACAAGTGGATTTTTTAAATTTTAAAACATGCTAAAGAATTGCTATATGAAGATTTTTCTACACCTTATGTCTCACGTTATTTGTCTCTGTGATGTATCTCTTTTGGTGTATAACAGAAAGGGGAGCATCTGCATGCAGAGGGAAATGGATTTACTAAATCTCACAATGAGACATTTTATGCGGAACATTGCATTCATACTTCTCACCCAACACTGAAATTTGGGAAGGGGCTTAAATCATAGACATTGTTAAAAGAGAGAGAGAGAAATAAATTCTCAGAAATCTCCAGACTGAACTAGCCGTGAATAAAGTGTACGTTTAACAGAAACTTAGCTGGTCATTTAGAGTCTGACATTATTTCTGCTTTTTAAATTTTTGCCTTTAAGGTCAGCACCAGTTATGGGGGAAAATATTTTTCATGCAAAATTGAAGATTTTTGTGGAAAAACAGTTGAGAAGTATGTGTACAGTTTTCTCATCCCATGAGAATTTTCAAGCTTTTTAAAAAATGTCCTATTCTGAATTGTGATAAAAATCAGTTCTCTAAGTTTTTCACAAACCAACAAGCTGAAAAAAATGCTTTGTTCAGGTCAATCGAAATACTTTGTTTCAATAATTTCAAATTGTTTTGTTTTGATATCAACCTTTTCAAGCTTTTCTTATAAATTAAATTAAATTTCAAAACAAAAAAAGTTTTTAAACTGAGAAACAAAGACACTTTGTTTTACTTTTAACTTTTACTTTTAACACTTTAAAAATATTTTGCCAAGTTGGGAAATTAAACAGAACTCACGCTTATGCATCAATAATTTCAGTTTAGACAATCAGCATTTTTTTGGCAAAAATACTTTCATCAAAATAACATCTGCCCAACTTTAATGAGTACAATAAAGTCTCATTGCCAGTTCTGTCTGTGGCAATAGCTTTAATAAGAGATCATTTTTTCCCTCGATAAATGAATCATCTCCTAGTTTGTCACATACGTAGAAAATGTGATACAATTTGTATAGGGAATTTGTGCATATTTCACAAACCTAAAAATGTCATCAAAGTATTACAGTATTTACCATCTATATGGTCCAATAATCTATTCCTTTCTAAATTCAACAGCACATATCTGAGAATAAGTAAATCACAACCATGATGCATTTTGATTTAAAACTAACATGCATCCCTTTACTTCTACTTTATCACCCCATATTCAATCTCACACATATTAAAAAATAATAACACTTCAAAACTATCAGGAGTTATGCCACCTCAGTGTAATTATCAGACATCTGTCTGTGGAAATTAAATTGGTGGCGGTGAAAGATGGAAGCAAAACTGATATATTGCGCACCTAATTTAGCGCTTCAAAATCCGCTCCAGCTTTATCCTTATCAAATTAAATATAATCTGTGTTTTGTGGGAAAGCAACCTGTTGAGTAACTGAGATAAATTAACTTGTCACCATCTTTCATATGTAAAACAATTTAAATGTAAAATACAGAATAAGATAAAAGTGGAATGAAAGTTATAGACTGATGTGCTGAAGTCAGATTGATCCTTATCTGTAAGAAGTTTCTAATCAGGTTTTGTGTGTGATGGATCAATATTGTGTCACGTGACAGAAAAGAGCAAATTAAAACAACAGAATTACATAAGTGGTGTTAGGGTGCCACAAGCTATACATATCTTAGGCAGCAATTATTCTATATCATGATTATTACTATCTGCTTGCATTCTTCAGATGACAGAGATACTATAGTAAGTCAAAAGGCACCTGTGTGCTCTGTGTTATAAACACTGGTGCCATACAGAAGTATATATGAACAAACACATAGCCCTTTGTCACTGGGTTCATCACTCACTGCTGGGCTGGTACCTACTCCTGGTCACTCTGGTGATTAGTTTGAGGCCAACATCCCCTGTCCACAGTCTGCACTCTATCACTGCAGCCCCTCTCACAGCCTCAAGAACTGCAGTGTCTTCTTCATGGCTCAGCCTTCTGGCCATGTCAACATCTGTGTTTCCCCCTGGAGTGGGGAGGAGAGATTAGCATCACAGTCCAATGGTCCAGTGATGAATGTGAGGGAGGGAACCTCGGCCTCCCACTACTCCAGGTCCCAGCCCAGGGACCTGATTGACCACAGCCTGTTGCTGTGACTCTTTAGCTTCTCACCATGCTGCTATGTCTCCCTGGGCCACATCCCCATGCCCCCAGCACCTTCTTCACCCTTGCCTCAGGGCATGTCACAGACCTGGCCCAGCAGCCAGACAGGTGTTTCCTCTTGCTCTCCCAGTCCTGCCAGTATTTGCTCTGTCCAAGGTGCTGCAGGTCTCACTCTGGTAGAGAAACAGTCCTTACTCCTTGAGCTCCCAGCAACAACTGACTTCAGCTCTGCCCTGCAGCTCCTTTTATGCAATCCTGCTGGCCCCTAATTGGCTGCTTCTTGCATCTTTTCTCCAGTTGGCTGTGCCTTACATTGCCTCTCTGGGACACTCAGAGGACTCATCTCCACTGCTCCCTGGTGAGGTTAACCCTTCCTGCACCCATGTGGCACAAACACCCCATCACGCCCTTGCCAAACTAATACTTTTTCAAAATGCTGCAAAGCACCCCAGTTTGCACCATATACTTGAATCATTTGCTAGGCCCCAAGGCCTATTGCAGGAGTGACACAGGCTTTAGCCTCACCAATGACACACACAAGAATCAGACCACCATGAAGAACACCCATGCGCACCCACATCTTCAGCAGATAGGTAAATAGCACATGAATGGATTTGAAGTCAAACCCCTACCTATCCAGATTTATATATGTATCTCCCTGGCTCATGCTCGCAAGGCCTATCCATAGACTTGGTGTGACAGGCAAAACCTTCAGGTGAGATTCATTAAATGTAGGCTGGGTTGGGGCCTCTTTCAAACTCCAACCCATACAGTGTGATACGTGGAATCTTTAGTCATGTCTGCAGCAGAGAGAAAAAGTAAATGTTCATGCTTCATCCTACATACCTTAAATCTGAGTGAGAAGTACAGAGCAAGTGAACTTAACATCAACAACCTCCTCCTCCCTTTTCTCTCATTGATGCTTGGTATTGCCCATATCTGGAGCAGCTTCTCCCATCTCCTAGAACAGGTCGGGCTCTGGGGGTCTTTTCTGGTGCCTGATGCCTCCACTCAAAGTGAATCCTTACAGTGCCATCTGCATATGGATGATGTCCCTTAGGAAAATCAATGATAATACTGGTAGCTAGCAAGGCATGTAAAGCCCAGTACATAGGGGAAAATAAAGTAAAGTAAATAAAACCAACCTCAGCAAAGGAATGAGACACCAAAAATAACAGCACAACAGACTGGGAGCTAAGTTGCAGGGAGACTTTGTTGGGAAAGAAAAACAGGGTCTGGAGAAAGAAAAGTGTAGTGGGGCGACTGCCCCACTCCAGGAAAAAGGGGTTAAAACAGCCCTGGGAGATGGCTGGGGCAAGCTGGGGGCCATGCCCCAAACAGACCCAGCTAGCCATATAAAGGCCAGGGAAGCCAGGAGCTGAAACAGGCAGAGTCTCCTCTAGCTGTAGAGGCAGACTGGCTTGGCTGCTGGGGAAGCTTGAGAAGGTACTTGGAGTGGAGCAAGGCTGGGGGAAAGGCCACAGGAGTTGGGGAGCTCCAGACTGGCAACTCCCCAGGCTTCAGGGCTTAATCTGAGGCTTAGAGGGGGTATTGGGATGCAGGGGGCAGCCCATGGGTAGGCAGAGACAGCAGGCCAACCCTCTTGCCTGTGGTGACTGGCTTTTACACTGCAGTCTGCCCCAGGGAGCGGGGGCTTGATGATGACTGACCGTAGCCTAGACTGAGGTAAGATGGGGCTCACAGGGTTGAGGGTTTCCCAGAGTGGGGAGACCCAGAGGCAGAGTGTGGGGGTACTGCCAGGGGTGCAGTTCCCCCGGAAGAGGGCACTGGGTTCTAGGAGGGAGACGGGGCGAGTGGGACATCAGCCTGCAAAGGGCGCTTCAGAATTCTGAAATGCTAACTCCCTGGAAGACCAGCAGGAGGTGCCGCAGGGTGAGTCGCCACACACTGACAAAAGGGTTAAGGTTTTCAGTAATAATAAACAAACATTAATATATGACTGTTCCCCATCTCCTACCACTTACAGACTACCCCCAACCTCTGCTCCCTGCCCATCTTCTTGAGGCAGCTGGTAAGACCCAAGTTGCCTTCTGAGATGGAGTGTTGCAGCACTATAGTGTGGGCTGGCTTTAAAAAGCTCCTTATTTTATTTTCACCCCTGGGTGGGGCAGATACTCTTCTGACTTCAACTAGGCTTGCTGGTTCCCTGACTGGGATTCCTCTGGGGTCTCAACTGGCTCCCACTAGCGAATGTTGGGTTGGACCCTCTCTCTCTGGATGCTGGTCATGGCAGGGCTGGAGCTTCCTGATCCGTGCAGCTGGCATCTCAGAACATTGCAAAACTTCCTTGGTGGTAGAGGATGAGGGAGAGTATAGCAGGGATTCCCTGACCTGCACCCTCCCGCTCTCAACTTCCAAATTGAAACTGAAAGTACAGTCACTCCTTCCCTCCCTCTCTTGCTCCCTGTGCCTGTGTGAAGTTAAGCTGTCCCTTCACTGGCCATATGGAAGCCTCTTATTGGCCCCCACGGGGGGTTCTAGTTCCCTCTCTGTCCCCAGCCCTGACTCCAAGCATGCTGGGAGTGGTGGGGAGGGTCAGATGGATTTGGAAGCCATCTTAGTTGTAATTCCTGTTGGTAGGGTCCACTCTAGACTCAGCCTGCAACTCCAAGCAGGGATTACATAAGAAAAGAATCAATTCATTTTCTGTTCACTGATAGCAGCACCCATTCCTTTTCAGACAGATGCACCTGGACATTAAAAGTTTTGCCATGAATAGTCAGCTCAACTATTCCTACTATGAACATCTAAGGCTGAGACCAACAAAGTAAGAAATGGAGGTTTAAGCCAAATGGATTGGAATGGAAAGATCCACTTAAAGCAACATCTGGAAGACAACACCCCCGTACAGCGATGTGGCAATGCATCACATTCCAAATCATGCTCTGGTGACACGGTATTTCTTTTTTAATGAGATTGCATGAGGCAGAAGTACACAGAAATATGCTCATGGGACTCTTCCTGTCACCCCGTCAAGAAATAAAGACAATTGCCCAGCTGGCTGACTCATTTCCTGGTTTAATAATGTAATGGGGGTTAAATTTGGAAACTAAGACAAATCTTTAATAGCTGTCTCAGACTGAGCAACTGAGGGCTGGTGCAAGTGTGCTTTTCCATTTGTAGCTATGGTGTTTGGGATAAGTGATGCATTTATGGGTTTCCATATTTAGCTCCCAATCTGTCTGTATTCTTCTACCTCTTAAATGGATAACTTCATTACCGATTTAAGCACTGGACTGGGTTACCTAGGGAGATAGTAGAATCTCCTTCCTTAGAGGTTTTTAAGGTCAGGCTTGACAAAGTCCTGGCTGGGATGATTTAGTTGGGGTTAGTCCTGCTTTGAGCAGGGGGGTTGGACTAGATGACCTCCTGAGGTCCCTTCCAACCCTGATATTCTAAGATTGACTATCTCCAGGTGAGGATCAGAGTAGCACACAGCTGGTTCAGAGATGCTTTTCCCCACAGTGCAAACTGCTTGGCCCTTGCTAAGGATCAGGGCCACAATATTAACTTCAGAATAGCTTCAGAGGGGAAGAATTGGGCCCCAAGAGTGGTTAGTTGAGATGGAACTTCTAGGCTAAAAAAAATCCTATTTGGCTAGTTCCGCTTGTGTTCATGTTGTTTCTTTTATGGTACCTGCAGGAGGCTCCAGGATTTGCTAATAAAAGAGTGACAAAACTTTGCACTTTGGTAATGCCTTCCCCCTGAGGAGCCAGAAATGCATTATATCTATCTAGCTATATATATATCATTGAGTAAAGCAACATCATGCTCGTGGGCAGGTCTGAGGTGAATGCTGGAATTCAGGGAGGGAGGCTGTTTTGGTTTTGAACTTCTGAGAGTGTTTTTTGGCTGTGGCCCTCTTTTTTCTTTTTTAAGAATTAGTTTTAATTTAAAATTAAACAAAACCAGAACTGAAAGCCACGCCATGTGCTCTCATCTTCTCAGTGTGGTTTAGTTTGCACACTGCCATTTAAAAAAAGATTAAGCAATAGCATGATGTGTCCATGAATTACTACATCAAGCACCAAAGCAATGCCAGAGGAAAATTTGCTGAAGTTAATGGAGCTCCAGCTGCTATGAAATGGCTCCACAGCCATAATACTCATCACCTATTTCTTTTTTTGACATATGTAGGTGGCCAGATTTGCAGATGAATGCTGAATAAGTGCTCAGAGATTCTGCATCTTGTTTCATGCCCAAGAGAAACCCCTGGTAGGGCTTCATGCAGTTGCTAGTAACTACATTGTCTTTTTTTTTTTTAATGATACCTGCCGTAGCTATTTCAGCTCATTTAATACAAGAAATGTGTTTTAAGGCATTAGATGGGCAGACTATTTCAAGAAGTGATGACTATGCACAAACTAAAATCTGGCCCAGAGGAAGTGGGAACGAATGTTCAACCAAATTTGTGCAACTGAGTATGTAGTGAATGTCTATAATCAACAGTGTTCTAGCAGGTCACAGGGCATGAATCATGCAGCACTTCTGGGCTGATATTTTCTGTACTAGTTTTTAATATGGTGTCCCTATAGTTCACATGCACTAAAATACAGTGAATATGGGCATCAGCTAAAAGGACCTGTCCAGGGAATATTCTTTCATAGTTACCTATATTTATGTATAGAGCTTTTCACGTAAGAATCTCTAGGGACGTTCATTTGTTCTCACAAAACTAGGAAGATAAGCGTTACTATGCACAATTTGCATTGATTGTAAACTCAGGCACTAAAAGGTAAGTGACTTGCTGAAAGACACTTATCAACTCAGTGGCAGATCCAGGAATAGAAACTAAGTTTTGGCTTAGTCCTCCTCTTACAGCTATAACTCTAGACTAATGGATTTCAACCTGTGGTCTATGGACCTGCGTGGGGTCTGCAGACTACGTGTAAGATTTCCAAAGGGGTCCATGCCTCCACTGGAGTTTTTTGAGGTCCACAACTGAGAAAAGGTTGAAAACCACTGCTCTAGGCAAACCTTCTTCAGAAGACTCTGAAGCCTTCCCTGTGTACCTCATTGTTGCAGCCAAAAATATTTAGAATGAAAGGAGCAGATTAATGTTCAATGCAAATGGTGGGGTTTCACAAAGCCTTAAACTGTCTCATTTATTGTGTTCTGAGAAATGCTGTTTCTCCAACCCTCCTCCCCCAAATGGATACAGTCACGTGCCAGCTCTATCTCAGCTTGTTTCATTCCAGTCACTAGAAACATTTTGTCATAATAGTTCAGCATCAACATATTCTGTCCCTGTTGTTATTAAGTTTGGACATTTTTCTTCAAGAAAAGAGTTCAAAGTGTTCCTGAATAGAATGATTCTCTCTCTAAACTCCCCAAATCTAAAAGATGGTTGCGATGAAATAAAGACTCAGTGAAAGAGAGGCAAAAATGTGAAGTCATATCTTGAGGGCAGCAAAATGACATGAGGTCAATGTAGGCTGAAAGCATCATGTTCCACCATCAGTAACCATGATACTTAAGCAGTGGAGACCCTGATCCAAGTCTCAGCAGTGTTCTGCTGGGAAGATATTTTCCGTTCCTTTTGTGGGGTTGCATTCCATTGAGTGTCTTTCTCCGGGGTGATGTTTATGGGAGCAAGTGTGAGAAGAGGCTCTATTGTGCTAAAGCTTGTAGAACAGACCTGTCACAAGGCAAGGCACAGTTTCATCTTGATCCCGTGTGGTAGAGTTTCACAGCCAGGAGTGTATACTGACAAGTCCTTGTCTGAACCTCCAGAGGTCCTAATCCTGGATACAGCAGCATCTTCTCCATAAAATGGTAGTGTCTTGGAGGGTTTTAGAGGGAGAAACAGTCTTTCCTTGACCTCCTAGTACCCCAGCCAATTGAATACACCTGGAGAGAGAAAAAAGTTAATGGTAAATCCTATAGGACTCTATTCTAGCATTTGGAGCAGAAACACCTATCATTTCCTGTACCTCCAATCAATCTAAATTGCACCTGCTTCATGCCAAATCCACCTAGTTACACTATACTATTTTCCATGTACACATTGGGTCTACATTGGTCTGAAATTAGGAATAATTTATACCACAAGTCACATCAGTCCTGAGTTTGGCTCAAAGACCCAAACTATCTCCACTAAAGTCAATTAAATAAGTGTACCTGAGATGAACACCAGGCCCTTCTCACTTGAATTTATACTGATGGCTAGAATTAACTGTGATGTACATCATTGTGAGCTCATAATGAGGCTGTTGGCTTTACTAACAGGGTAGGCCAGAGAGAATTCCAAAGCCTGGCTTCCTGCGGAATCTCACAACTGTAGTTTTGATTGACTCTCCCAGGATGCATTGCTCCAGGAAGATGGAAGAGACTCCACAGTCTGAACTGCTGTTGTAATAGGAAGGACACTGTGCGTACTTCTGTAAAGAAATAAATAAGATGAGAACAAAGGCCAACACTGACTGCAGATACACAGAACAAACTGAGGGATGGGCATCTTCCTGGACAGTCTCATTCGACTTCAGACTGATCAAAAGGAGTACTCCTTGACTATGTGGAAACCTGTAGCAGAAAGTCCGAAGTCAGAGAGCCCCAGCAGATTGTTTTTGTTAGAATATGCCTGGCCTGTTTTTGAAGCAAAGCACAACAGACCAGCTTATTTTCCTAAATGATTAACTTTGCTTCCTGCTCTTCTCAGCTCTTCAGATTAAGATGTTTGCTCAACAAGGTTATTTATTTATATTCTTTCATGAAAGATCTCCCCAACCGGAGCCTGCTTGGTGGTTTATTTTTCTCTAAATGAGGAAGATTATTTACAATAATTGTCTTCTTATAAAATCATTAAAAGGAGTTTAAAACTGGAATCCCCACAGGTACCCAGCAACCTGGAAAGCAGACTTCTGCAGAGAGCTAATTTCTGTCCCCCATTTTGCACTGCAGAAGTGATATAGGAGAATAAGCCCACACAGAACTAGTTTATAGGATATTGTTTTTTTGCATTGGTTGATCTGCTCCACCTCAGAGGAAGTTACCTGACCCAGTGCACCTGATTGTAGCTATTCCAAACCCTAAGAAAATGAACAACAGTAAAAGGAGAAGGGATGCAAGAATAAGAGATCAGCTCCTGGCTCACATGAAAGTCCCTCTAAACTGAATAAAGGCCTTAGAGCTGCCCTGAATGGACAGCCAAGGAGTAGGGGAATGTTTAGCTGACTCTATGCCAACTCCTTTTGAGTCTTCCCCACACCCACAAGGGGAGTATATCAGGAGTTAGAGGGGACAATATGGGGACCCCAGCTGGAGCACACTGCACTTTAGTAAGCCTCATAAACATAATGAGCCCTAGGGGGTCATTACAAGCCAGCATAAGTGATCACAGCCATCAAATTAGGCCTGAATAAAGACTAGGAGTGGCTGCATCACTACAAAAAGTAATTTTCCCTTTACTGATACTGACACCTTGTCAACTGTTGGGAATGGGCCACATCCATCATGATTGAATCGGCTTCATTAGCACTGACCCTCCCCCCACTTGGTAAGGCAACTCCCATCTTTTCATGTGCTGTATATTTATACTCCACTTACTGTATTTTCCATTCCATGCATCTGATGAAGTGGGTTGTAGCCCACGAAAGCTGATGCCCATATAAATTTGTTAGTCTCTAAGGTACCACAAGGACTCCATGTTTTTGCTGATACAGACTAAAACAGCTATCCCTCTGAAACACAGCCTTTAGGTTGCTCTAACTTCAACTGAGGGCTGGTCCTCACCCAGCCCCATGATAAGAGGCAGCTTTACGTTCCCAATGCCCTACACCTACACTAAGCTGTCTGCCAAGGCATGTAGGCATTTGGCCCAAGGGCTCGGAGAATGGAGGTTGGAACTTGTTAGCAGAAAGCATGGGCTAAGGAGGAGGATAAGGTCCATTTTTCCATGTTGCTATTTATCAGGTATGTTGCCCTTTCCTCTCTTCCTGCTTACTTACTCTGTGGAGAACATGACAGGGATTTAATTGGCCCTATTGTGCAAATTAGGTAAAAAAAGGTTTGAGATGCCTAGAAGATCCAGCACAAACCCACAGCACTGTGCCAGAAAAGCAGGGTGGGATCCACTCAAGGATCTGCATGTTGAGAAGGCCTGGAGCAGCACACACAGTATGTTCCCCTCTGCACACAGTGGATTTGCAATAGAAAACCTGTGTAAAAGTTAACACTTCTCCAGAGTAGCACTAGCCCCCTCTCGCTTTGTGGTTATTACCAGTGTACTTCCCCAGCCTCATTTTTTTCCTCAGAAGAGCATGATCACACATACATCAGTCACTGGCCCAAATCAGCACCAGAGCTTGGATGAGAACTCTGGAAGGGTTTCTGCTCTCCGGGCTCCTGGTCAGTTTGGAAGGCAGCCTCTCACAAATGTTTCCAAAATGCAGAGATGTGTATAGAACAACTACAATATGCTGCCGGAGTTTAATAAAATAAATGGAAAGAAGCAATTTCCAAAGCATTTCATGAGCAGCACAGAATGATTTACAGAAGCTAGATGCTCCGTGTTCACAGAAAGATAGCGCCTCGCAAATTACTTATCTTTCACATCAGTCACTCAAGAGAGAGATGGAATGGTTTAGAATCGTTACAAAGGAGTGATTTGTATGCATAGAGGCTATTGCTAACTGCAACATCTCCCTTGCAAAATACAGATCATTAAGTAGCATGCTCCCTCAAATAACAGAAAGTTGCTTGCTTCCATACTCACATATAGATTCTCAGATAGCCAATATTTTATTACTGCAGGGATTAGAATACTAAGAACTATTATTTCTTTATATTTGTATAGTAAATCATCTAAAAATCAAATACCTTCTAAAGGGGTCTGATGGCTCACTGGATAATTTTGGGGGAATGGAACATAAAAGCTGCCTCTCCACTAGCCTTCAGAGAGCATTGCTCCTGCCAATGTCTTCCAAACTCCACTTGGAACTCCTCATCGAGGAGGACTTGCAAACCATGCAGAGGAAAAAAACAAGGACTCTGTATGTATGCAAAAAAGGTAGTCAGACATCTGCCCAGTTTTTATGTGCAAACAGTTACTTGCAATATATGACTGTGCATGCAAAATTTCACTTCCAAACTCAGAAGCTGGTTTTAAATTAGGGTCATCGGGTCTCTTTCTGGAAGTTACTGGCTTGGCCAACATTCAGTAAAATCTATTTTATTAGTTACAAGGGTGCAGAGGAGTTTGGATTTTTAAGATGTGTTTGGCATTTATATAACTCAAATAGTTTTACTCTTATTAACATGTAGATTTATAGCCCCGTTGTTCCTGACAATGACTACTTATCTTAGTTCATTTAGAAAACAAGTTACGGTGTTTCATTTTTGCAGAGAGAACTGACACTCTTACACGTTATTTTGTTTTCCTTTGCTTCCCTTCTTTCTCTCACATGCACTACAAATGTGACTTGCTTCTGCTGTACTTATTCTCTTTGCTATTTTAATTTTTGGACTAAAATGTAATCAGTACATTTAAATCACAAAACCCCTTGCATTTTAACAACATTTACAGCTCAATTCACCAAAATATGTCCATGTTCTGCCTGTACTTTAGTGTAAAATGAAGAAAATAGATTGGATCTCTTCCCATGGTTGCAACTGGAAACAGTAATAGCAAGGAATTCACAATTAAGAGTAACATATCAGATGTGCTCCAACCACTAGTAAAGATATTAACAAGGGGCAGTTATATCTGCCTTCTCGATTCATTATATTTTATTTGTCTTTAAGGGCAAATTCTGGAACCAACCTCAGCTGCTGAGCTCTGGGGATCTCTGTGTTAGTTGAGGTGGGTGAAAGAATCCCCAGGGCAGCAGTTGCCCCCACACAACCAGTGGTGCTGTCCCTTTGCGGGACACGCCTACTAGTCAGTAGGCCATACCCTCTTGGATGAACCACCTACTGTCTGGTGCAAGAGCCCTGACAATTCCCCAGAATTGCAAGGGGGAATTGGGATTGAGATTCACCTACATTCTATGCTCTCATGTAGCACCCAGTTAGGTGCAGGGCAGGATTTTCTCTTGATTTATCTGAACATAATTTGGAGGGCAGTGATTTTTGCCTCACTGTTCACAGAAGTGGGAGACTAACAGGGCTGGCTGAAGGCAGACACTGAACCGGCATTGTGCACAGCACGTTTCTCCAGGCAGTTATGCCAATTCCTCTCAGTCCTGAAGGGGACACCTTGCCATGGCAATAATGGGCTTCTCTTAAGTGCAGAATGAAAGCCATGCTGAGTCCTATAGCTGCATGTTTCTGTGACTACCCGTGTGGAATGAATTGGAGGACTGGAGCCTAGGTTACAAACACTGTATTCATTCTGCTTTGGGAAGGTTCAAGTGTAATTTCTAGAACTGACAATTCCATTTCACAGTAACTTTTGAAGTTTCAAAATTTGACTGTGTATGCGCGCACTGGCCTCGGATGTGGGATATGGGATATCCAAGTTCAAGTCCCTAACTGAGAAGGTAGAGAGAGAGAAAATGAATCTGACTTAGGTCCTTTAAAATGTAGGAGACCTTAAATGTAGGAAAATGACCAGATCAGATGCAACCTTGACTTGATAACATTTATTTAATATTCTCTGAAATATGCAAGAATTTGAAGAAGCACATCAAATTTGAAGAAGCAATCAAATGCAGCCACAGAAAAAACATACTATGTATAAATAAGATGCACTGTGAGAAATACACAATATTGAATGAAACAGTACTGAACATTAATAACCTTTGAGAAACGAACTCAAACTATAGGCTTAGTTTACTCACAATATAAAAACCTTGACTTTTAAAGAAAAATATAGATTCAATCCAATCCTAGGGCCAGAGCCTGTGCCCACCAAGGTCAATGGTAGTTTTGCCACTGATTTCAATGAATTCACAATCAAGTCTTTAGTTTGCCTCCACAGGCACTTTAATTATATATTATTTTTACAAGGCCTAGCTTGAATACTATTACAAAAATGACAAAACATCAACTCAAAAGAATGTATCAGCAACTTCCAGAAAAATAATGCAGAAATAGGTTATCTATCCATGCACAGAATAAGGCAAAAGCTAATTCATTCAGGTTAGGAATAATAAATTTTACTATTTTCTTTTCCACAACACAAACATTTTCGACTTTTTTTTAAAATTAATGGATATATTATGCATCATATTATTTTTCACTTTTTCCTATCTCTACTGAGAAAGCTGGCACTGAGATGTCAAAAAGGAACTGTTCATTGATTAAGCTTACTATATTCTGTTCTGTAACAACCACAGAATTTCATCTGGGTTTGTTAATAGTGTCTACCATGAAAAAGCACACGCTATTATAAGCTAACAATTTATAGAATTGAAGATACATTAAAATGTAATCCATGAATTTCAAACACTCAGTTTTAAAATATTTTTTCAGACTAAAAGCTGCAGAAAATTAGTTCTTAAATATTCTACAGAAAATTCTGGAACATCTAACATTTTAAATTTCTCACACTTTCTTCTTCTTAAAAATATTTAAATTAATTTAGTAGCCCATCCTTTTGAAAAATAATCCGAAAAAGATACTGTCAATTACAAATCTTTTGTTTTAATTAGCGTGACCAAAGGTTTGTCATCAGGGCTGTAATCTTCATAAGCAATGGGGGTTGCATCATACATTGCAGGTCGGGATTTCTTTCCAAACCTAAAAGATGAAAAAAAAGGCTTTGGTGATAAACAGAAGTACATACATGTTAATTGTAATAATCCACTGATTCATGGCTCCCTGTCAGAAACATCTTTAGGGGAAAACTGTAAATTCGAAACCATATTGCAATATTTCTTGCAATTAATAGTAAAAACACAGAAGGAATGTTTGAACTATATGGATCCCAGAAACCAAGCCCTAAAAAGAACAAGGAACAGATTTTACACCCCAGGTCATTGGAGGTTTTATCCCTGAATTCAATCGAATCAAAATCAGACACTAAGGGTAAAATCTTAGCTCTGGTAAAATCAGTGGAGAAGCACACACTGACTACAATGGGCCCAGAATTTCACTTTAAGAGTAGCACTTCCAAACAACACTGAGTTTCCCTGATGTCATTTGACAGAGTTATTACTACATACTGTTCATTGCTTTTGTCTATTTGTCATCTGGAAATAGAGAAAACTATACAGTCAGGTTGAATCGTGAAAAGGCAGACGAAGTGTCAAATAATTTAACTGCTACAGTTTTGCTGACTAGATATATCTATTATAGAGGCAGGTTGAAACTGCCAAGATTCTATAAAAAATTTGGAATGCCAATACAACATCAATGCCTTTTAGTGCATTACTCTTGTGAACACTTACTAAAACGTTAGGCAAAAAATATGCTGTAGATATGAGCTGACCGTAGAAAAAATGCCTTCAGAAATAGTTGTAATTAATTGTAGGAGCTATAAATAAAGAAATAGAATCACAGGGAGAAAGAGATAGAAAAGACCAAGTCTATTTTCCTTTCAGGGCTCCACCACATAAAACTCTGAAAGTGAAATAGAAGGCCTCTCAATTAATATATAACGAATTCCTCTAATTTTATATTCCCATGTAGTTCCCTTCATGCATACGAAGTGTTAGCTCTATTACTGAAAAAAAAACAAGGTGGGTGAGATAATATCTTTTATTGGACCAACTTCTGTTGGTACAAGGGGCAAGCTTTCAAGCTTCATAGAGTTCTTCCTCAGCTCTGGAAAAGGTAACCAGAGTGTCTCCACTACTGTAAGCTATTCATGCTGGAAACTGTGACTTAAAAATTGTGACGTTTTGAAGAAATTATTTAGGCTAAAACAAAAACCAATCCCATATTGTTTAAAGAATTGTATACAATTTCCTCCTTCTCCTGATTTACTTCATGGCTGCTTTTGGTGAATTGCACCAACCAAGATGGGTGGAAATCCTATAATTTGAATGATGCAAATCTCATGCAAGGAAAATATTCCAACTCTCAACAAGTCTAGAGTGAAAAACTTGTTTTTACTTTATGACTGACAGCTTTCTTCCATAATGTACACAAAGTTAAATATGTTTGGGCCACTGACTTCACCAGGGATGAATCTGTGCTTTAGTTGATATTCCCAGATCTGTGGGACCAAGTACTCTTATGGCACGTTACTAATCAATATGCTAAAGATGAATTTTTGAACCATCTCCTCCTCTATCATTTTCAGGAGGAGTTAAAGATGCACCTCCTTTAATAGGCATGAAAGAAGATGAAAATTCTCTGGTGATTTATGATGACATCCTGCCCTTTTTTGATAGAAGCACACTGCAGGTGCTGAGAGCATACTACCGGTTGCACATCTTGTACAATACAAGATCCATTCTCCTGTGAAGATCAGGGAGAGCCACGGTTGACTAGTACATGCTAAGGCAAGACCACAGCACCTATAGTAATTGTTTGTGGCCTGGATGAGCCTTCTAGCTGATGGACCACATGCCTTTGATCGGCCAGTTCACAAAATGTAACTATAAATGGGGAATCATTATGGAGCAGGTGTGCTTCTAGTGGAGTCCCGCAGGGATCAGCTCTTGGTTCTATGCCATTTAACATTTTTATCAATGACTTGGAAGAAAACAAAACCACCACCAATAAAGGTTGTAGATGACAAGAAAGATTGACAATTTTATATGAGAGACGTCTACTATTCCCTGTATACATACCTGCTATTGATTTTTAAAAAAATTTCACACTGTAAAAATACACTCTTCATTTGACATCCACCCACATGTGTATATAAAGAATATCAAGGCCTACATTTTCCAAAGTGAGTAGTGATAATGTGTCCAAACTGTGACACTTTAAAGGTGGCCTGATTTTCAGAAAGTGCTGGGAACCTTTTCTTTGAAAACAGGCCCCTTTAATGTGTCTCAGGTTGAACACCTAAAATAAGTCACTTTTGAAAATATAGGCCTTATACATGTCTGTGTAAAAGACAACTGTGAAATTGTGATTTCTCCCCTGTTCTGAGAGTACCAATTTATATTGCTTTCTATCCTTCTGAAACAGAAATAAAGACTGAAGTCTGTACATTAAATCTTAGAAAAGTACCAGCTTGGCAGCTGTATAGTAGATTTTTATATAGCATCAAATGACTTATTTCTCATTTTCTTTTTTTGGCAGCACACAAATATTATTTGCAATTCAAACATTCCTTTTCATTGACATTAACTAGAATATATTTCACAAAGTTGCATATAAAAATCCTTTTTATTTACAGGTTCTGGCATTCTCTCTTTTTCTTAACTACTGAATGCGGGCTTCAAAAACTGGTATGAATTCAGTCCCAATCTAAAGGCTTTTTTATAAGCTCATTCACCTTGACTCTCACTGGTTTTACTAAAAGGCGTTCCTTGGCACTATGCAGAGATTAATTCAAAGCAGGCCACATAGGTAAAGGGAAGACCTCCAAAAAACAATCCAGGTCCCAAGATTTGAAAAGTCTGACAGCAGCACTGTTTCACTGTTCATCACATCAATCAACAACTTGCAGTGAAAATAGTCTGAGTCAAGATGAATGAGCTTATAAAAAAAACCCTTTAGATTGGGGCATTGAACCACAAAGTGCCCTCTGCCCACCCTGGAGCTGGAGGAGCAGTTACATCACCAGACACTTTTCTCTCTACCCCCAAATAGAGTGATGAGGGAGTGAACATTCAGTACCCCTTGAAGATAAAGGAGTAGAAGAAAGATTCCAGCAACCAGGCAACTCCCTCCCCACCCAAGATAGCATCAAAGGAAGAAGAGGCCCTACAACCTGTAGGATTAGGGATCCCTAGGCTTCCAGTGCAGGAGATGGTAGCCAGGGTAGGGAAGAAAGCCCCAAGAAAGGGGATGAACAATACTTGGGACACTCCAAACACTGTTCTGAAACACTCAGTGGCTAAGAACAGCACCAACAGCTGGGACAATTTTTATTTGGGTTGCATATCCCTGCTGTGTACAAGGCCTCAGGATTCTCTTTAAAGGTCACCAATGGACACTTCCTAGATCTGAGAAAACACTGTTGCACAGAGAATGAATACAAAGAATTGGGAAAATATGGCCACCAACCACACCATTGCTAAATCATCCTTTTGCCTGGCATACTAACGGTTCCAGTTATCAGAAGAAGATGGATGAGAGTAAATACTCTTTCAGTTCTTTAACCAGGGACAGCAAAGGGGCATAGCCAGAGTACATAAGAACGGCCCTACTGGGTCAGACCAAAGGTCCATCTAGCCCAATATCATCTCTTCTGACAGTGGCCAGTGCCAGGTTCCCCAGAGGGAATGAAAAAAATAGGCAACCATCGAGTCATCCACCCTCTGTCACTCATTCCCAGATTCTGACAGACAGAGGCTAGGGACACCATTCCTGCCCATCCTGGCTAACAGCCATTGGTGAACCTACCCGCCATGAATTTATCTAGTTCTTTTTTGAACCCTTTTATGGTCCTGGCCTTCACAAAAATCCTCTGACAAGGAGTTCCACAGATTGATTGCGTGTTGTGTGAAAAATACTTTCTTTTATTTGTTTTAAACCTGCTGCCTATTAATTTCACTTGGTGACCCCGAGTTCTTGTGTGGTGAGAAGTAGTAAACATTTCCTTATCTACTTTCTCTACACCAGTCATGATTTTATAGACCTCAATCATACCTCCCTTAACCATCTCTTTTCCAGCTGAAAAGTCCCAGTCTTATTAATCTCTCCTCGTAAGGAAGCCACTCCATACCCCTAATCATTTTTGCTGCCCTTTTCTGAATCTTTTCCAATTCCAATATATCTTTTTTGAGATGTGGTGACCACATCTGCACACAGCATTCAAGATGTGGGCAAACCATGGATTTATAGAAAGGGAACATGATATTTTCTGTCCTATTAGCTCTCCTTTTCTTAATTATTCCCAGCATTCTGTTTGATTTTTGACTGCCGCTGCACACTGAGTGGGTGTTTTCAGAGAACTATTCACAATGACTCCAAGATCTTTTTCTTGAGTGGTAACAGCTTATTTAGAGCCCATCATTGTATATATATAGTTGGGAGTATGCTTTCCAATGTGCATTACTTTGCATTTATCAACATTTAAATTTCATCTGCCATTTTGTTGCCCAGTGCCCCAGTTTTGAGAGATCCTTTTGTAGCTCTTTGCAATTTGCCTGGGTCTTAACTATCTTTAGTAATTTTGTATCCCCTGCAAGTTTTGCCACCTCTCTGTTCACCCCCTTTTCCAGATCATTTACGAATACCTTGAATAGGACTGGTCCCCTGGGGGACACCACTATTTACCTCTCTCCATTCTGAAAACTGACCATTTATACTTACCCTTTGTTTCCTATCGTTTAAACAGTTACCAATCCATGAGAGCACCTTCCCTCTTATCCTGTGGCAGCTTACTTTGCATAAGAGCCTTTGGTGAGGGACTTTGTCAAAGGCTTTCTGAAAATCTAAGTACACTATATCCCTTGGTCCACATGCTTGTTGACCCTCTCCAAGAATGCTGGTAGATTGGTGAGGAATGGTTTCCCTTTATTAAAACCATGTTGACTCTTCCTCAACAAACTATGTTCATCTACATGTTTGACAATATTGTTCTTTATTATAGTTTCAACCAGTTAGCCCGGAACTGAAGTCAGGCTTACAGGCCTGTAATTGCCAAGATCACCTCTGGAGCCCTTTTAAAAAATTGGCATCACATTAGCTATCCTCCAGTCATCTGGTACACAAGCTGATTTAAATGATAGGCTACAGATTACAGTTAGTAGTTCTGCAATTTCACATTTGAGTTCCTTCAGAACTCTTGAGTGAACATCGTCTGGCCCTGGTGATTTATTGCTGTTTAATTTATCAATTTGTTCCAAAACCAAAGGCTTCACTTCAGCAATCCTTGACTAATGTATGGCTCCTAGCAGATAGTGGACAGGCATAGTTAGAGCATCTTCAACAGGAAGGGCACAGCACTAGAAAACGGCTGAGGAGAGCCCAGGCCCCAGGCAGAAGGACAGGTGGTGAAAGGAAAGGTGGTATATTCTGGAAAACCAGGAGCCAAAAAACAGCCATGATGAGCAAACGAGGCAAGGAACTCCTGTCTACTTTAATCTGTGATTACTGGAACTGACTTTTATCACTAGTACCCTGCTGCGGTAAACGATCACATCCGATACATGTGACTGTGCATTAATTGTTCTGTCCATTATTTGACTTCCATTTTAGCTGCAGGCAAACACCCTTTCCAGCTCTTATTTGGCTGCCTACTGAAATTAAATATTCAGTTTATACACACCTACTTTAAACAGTGGTTTGTTACATCAGCATAGGACAAGGGAGGGCAAACTATGGCCTGCGGGCCACATCCAGCCCATCAGGGCTTTCAGTTTGGCCTGCGGGATTGCCAGCCCTATGACGCAGCAGGGCTAAGGCAGGCTGCCTGCCCTGGCCCCACACCACTCCCAGAAGCTGTTGGTACCATGTCCCTGTGGCCCCCAGGGAAGGAGGGGTAGAGGGCTCTGTGCGCTGCTCTTGCCTGCAGGCACTGCCCCCCGGCAGCTACCATTAGCCGGGAACAGGGAACCATGACGAGTGGGAGCTTTGGGGGTAGTGCCCAGAGGGAAGGGCAGTGTGTGGCAGAGCTGCCTGCCCCACCCCACTCCCAGGAGCCACTGCTGGACATATTGGCCACTTCTGGGATTGGCGTGGGGCTAGGGCAGGAAGGGAGCCTGAGTCCTGGTCCAATGATTTAATCACAAAACCAGATTATCAACTCCTAGCATTTTGATGAATTTTGTTTTGCTAAGTGTCAAATATATGCAACAAATGCATTATTCACTATTACCCAAAGTACATGCATGAAAAAGTATGGAATTTTGATAGGTAGATTTTGAAATCTGTAAACATAACAGGACGAATAAAAACTTACAAAATAAACAAAAATACTTATACACTTCCCAAACTGAAACACCTTATAGACTAGTGTAAAAGGACAGATTCAGCTCTCAGTTACACTGTGTAAATCCAGAACTCTACTGCCTTGAACGGAGCTGCACTTGATTCATACAGTTTACCTGAGACCATTATATAGAATATAATGCTATATTCTAATCTGGAAGCAGTGCAGCCTTTATATTTGTCAATAGCAATTATCTGACATTGTGCTACTGCGCAAGAATTTGAAGTAGTTATAGTAAAGAGATTCCATGTACTTTCCCTTTCCCCACAACAAACCTGGCATGTCGGATAGAAGCAATTGCACTACTAAATTCACTGTCAATGCTTCTACAGTTGTAGAACTCCTCATAGGCTGGCCTGGAAGAGCCTTGATATTCAATACGGCTGATGCGACATATCCCCACAATCAGAATGATCAGCATAAGGACAAATGCAACACAGAGGGCTCCAATGATGATGTAGAGGGAATGACGAGGCATGTTCGTTAGACTCTCTGCCATGTGCCCAGACTTCCACTGCAGATCTGGAAATAATACATAAATAAATACAGAAATGAAATTATTTATTTCCTTCCTTCCTGCTGAACAGAAGTTTTGGGTGCATTCATTTCCAACATTTGTATAGAGACATCTGTTATTAAGGATATTCTACTTTAAAATTATATTTTACATTTGAGGCTCAGCCTTGGACATAGCAGTATTTAACACGCTGTAAATACCAATATCACAAAATCTGAAAGAGAATTTTTATTTTAGTTGGCCATTTAACTGATTGATGATCATCAGTTGCAATGGATACAAGAGAAGGGTTCTAATTACTGGCCCTGCCACTAATTTGCTCTATACCTTGAGCAAATCACTTAACCTCTCTCTACCTCCATTTTCCCATCTATATTTTCATAGTTTATTCATAGCTTTCAAAGTCAGAAGGAAGCATTACCTCTTCTAGTTTGTTCTCCTGTATAAAACAAAGGTCACAGAATTCCGCACAGCTGCCCTGGCATTGAGCCTAATAACTTATGTTTGACTGAAGCACGTCTTCCAGAAAGGCATTCAGTCTTGATCAGAAGACTTCAAGAGATAGAGAATCCACCACTTCCCTTGGTAGTTTGTCCAATGGGTTATCACTGTCACTGATAAAAATTGATGCTTGACTTCTAATTTCAATTTGCCTGCCTTTAACTTCTGGTCATTGCTGCTTCTTTTGCCTTTCTCGGCTAAATTACAGCCCTTTATTTTTTCCTTGTGAATGTACTTCTACACCATAATCAAATCACCTCTTAAACATATTGATTTCTGTAAGTCTTTTATTATAAGGCATTCCTCTAGCTCGTGAATTATTTTTGTGGCTCTTTCTGCATCCTCATACATTTTTCAGCAGCTGTTTAAGAAAATGTGGACACCAGAACTGTATCCAGTATTGATGTCACCAATGCTATATACAAAGGTAAAATCACCTCTGTACTTCTATTCACTATTCCCCTCATTTATACATCCAAAGATTGCATGTGCTGTTTTGTGACATCAGTTCATGGGGGAACTCATATTGAGTTGCTTGTCCACTATGACCCTTAAAATCCTTTTCAGAGTCACTGTTTTCCAGGATACAGTGTGGAACTTGCACTAGGTGTGACTTGCACTTTTAGATTTCTGACCTTGCATGTGACTGTATCAAAATATATTTTGTTTGAATGGGTCCAGCTTACCAGATCACTCTATATAACTTGCCCTGTCCTCATCATTATTCTGCCATCGGCAAGTACTATCAGCAGTGATTTATATTTACTTCCAGAGCATGCTCCAGTTCTTGGATTCAAAGAATTGTAGGATTGGAAGGGACCTCAAGAGCCTCTGTGCTCAAGGCAGGACTAAGAATTATCTAGACCATCTCTGACAGATGTTTGTTTAACTTGCTCTAAAAAATCTCTAGTGACAGAGATCCCACAAAAATTTCCAATGATAGATTCTCACTCAATGGTTTTGAGATACTCACTTTTATGTAGCCCTTTAAAACCAACAGTTGTTACTATAACTACACTTGCAAAAAAAAAATCATCCTTGGACACAATTAAATAATTTAAAGGACTCCTGTAGGGCAAAACTGCTGCAAATACGGGTAAAAGAGGTTCCCGTGTGGAGTAACTTTCTCATTGACTTGCAAGCATATATCTCGAAGGGTTTGCAAAAAAATAAAGACCAACTATTAAACTGTTAAGTCATTCAAGCAGTGCAATATACAGCCATAAACAAGAAGACTGTACTTGATTATAGGCAATCCAAGTCCTGAGCTTCCCATACTTTCTACCCAAAGAAGCAAAAAATAACAGTTCTTAAATGTCGGATACATGTCCCGGGAGACTACAGTTGTCTGCCTTGATAAAATAAGCAGGATTCACTTGAAAATAAATCATTTCAGTATTCCATGTGTGAGATCCAGACAAGGAGACAGCATAGCCCTGGTGTATCCTCACATTAGACTGATGCCTTTTAACACAAGCCTATTATTTTTGCATCAAAATATTTCAACTTTATTTGAGCTATTTAATCATCAGGAAAATCACATAAACAATACTGAGTCTCTGCATGCTTTATGTTGGGTGATTGGACTCTAAATAAACAGATTGTGTTTTATAATACAGTCAAAGGTTCATTTAGGGGCAGACTGCTCCAAGCCCGTATAGAGGTACACAAGGGTGAGGAAGTGGAAGGATCCACCACAATTGCAGTCCATGTGTTCAAGGGGAAAAACTGCTCCCTTCCTTACTCCCCTGGGGTGCCCCAAAGGGATAAGGAGGCCAGATCCCGGCTTTAGCCCCCTACACATATAGAACTAGCTGACTACATTGCAAGGAGCACCCTGGACCTGATAAAGGAGTGCTGAGCATGCATAGGCTGTGCACTCCTGTGTCTCCTCTCGGAGGCTGAATGCCTCTTGTGGTTTTCTTACAAGCTGGTGCCTTAAATAAAAGGACTAAGCCCTTAGCTCAAAGGTGACTTTTTGTATCTTATCTGCTCCATTTCCTTTCATCAAATTACTGCTGATGTCTAAACTGACTGGAAGACTTGAATCTTCCATCGCTTGCCTGTCGTCCTCAAATCTGGTGATTTTATCACTGGTCAAAGTACCTCAAATTTAATATCACCTCTACCCATCCATTATTAACTCTTAGCAATCTTTTAAAATGTTAAGGGTGGGCTCTTGGGTTTTTTTTCAACAATTGCTATGATAGTACTGAATGACTTCATGGCTCCTGCAGGCATTGCAAATGGCTTGGAACCAGTGCTCAATCTCAGGGAACGGAGATCCATTTGGACTGCAGAAGTTTGACACTGTGTCTATAATTTATTTTCACCTCATGATTGAACCTGCCATGTCACATTCCATCCACCATCCTCAAATACCCCACTGAGAACTTAAAATCAGACTAGGACAAAGCACTTAATAATATACTGTGGGGATGGTGGGATTGTGGACTTATTTATTATGTCGAAGGTGCTTTAGGGATGATGTTGCCAATAGATGACTGATTTTCAAAGCTTATCTGCTGGGTGGACTCTGGGGACAAAGTCCTGATTACTGATCGACTCTATATGTACAGCAGCGGTACAAGAGGAGGCTACAGGTAGATGAAAATCACTTGGACAATGGTGTGAGGAAATAGTGAGGCTATAGCATCGGGTAGGACAGCTCAGTGACAAGCTGAGAGGGAGGTAAATGGACAGTGTTCTTTGCTTCTGTGGAGATGAAGAAAGACTGATACCACTATTTCCTCAAGTTTGTGTTTGCTCAGAATATCTTGTACCCTTTGTACAGCTGGCTAAGTTTTCAAGGCTGCTTGTGTTTGTATTTGCTTTTGCACAGAACCCTGAAATTCTGATCACTCTGGATCACAGAGCATAACGTTTTTAAGGATTTAATATTGTTATCTTTTCTGCTTGCCAGTGAATGAAATGGCCCAGCTGTGTGGAGTTTATTTCAGTTTTGGAAGAGCCTCTGTTTTTGCTCCATTGCACATCTATCAAACACTGTTCTGTCAGATTGTAAAATATATTCAGCCAAATTAAAACCTAATGTCGGCAGATATGTGTCCACTGTAGGCAAGGAAAACCCGATTCCAACCCACTGTCTTCAATCTATGAATGATAAGTATGTGAGGAATTTCTTCTGTTCTTTTTCCATAGATAAAATCCAAAAGATGCATAGCACATATTCCAGAGGTTAAGAAGAAAGTGGTGGTGACTCAAATTTATGATCTTCTCAGTTGCCACAGGCCAGCAACCATGATAAGATTCAGTAAGATTGTAGATTATGACATATACATATATATTCCTAGGATTCCCCCGTCAATGATTTTCTCTGAGCAATACTATTGTTTAACTTTCCTCGCTGATTATATTATCCATATCTGTAGAGTCTGAAAAGATATTACTGCTGAAAGATAATGTGCGGCACTAAGTGGCTTACAAATGGGCAATTTTGTACATAGTCGCAAACTTTAATTTTACATTATCCTCATTGTTCAATAGTATTTCATTTTAGTGGGAAATTTTTTCTCTTGTGTAACTTAGGTTGGTGCAGTGTCCCTCTAGGATTTATTTTTAATTCCATTGTTTTTCAGCAGACACTGCTGTCACTGGGAAAGACCACAAAGTGATGATATAAATGTGGGGTTTCATTTTGTGAAATTATCGGCAAATTATCTCTTTGTCACGGGGGGTGGGGGAGTGCCGTTCCCACACCCCCCACTTCCTGGGATTCACAGTGATTCTTAGCCAGCCAGTAGATCAGAAGGTTTATTTGAGATGCCAGGTACACAATCCCACTTAGAGCTGTCAGTACAAAAAGGCCCCCTTGGCCCGGCCCTTCTGGGGGGAAGGGAGATGAGACCCCGAATCCGGGCTCCCTCCACTTTCCCAGCCAGCGTCTAACCCCTTTTCAAAAAACTCCAACGTCTGCCTCCCCTTTGTTCCCTTGCCAGCCCCAAGGTGTCAACTCCCCTCCCCCTCCATCTCAGGTTACAGCTCCAGGTTTCCAGGTCAGAGTAGCTTAGCCTCAGGAGTCATGTCCACCCTTCCCCCTACTTGTCACACTCTTGCCGAATTGACTGTCTGAAGAATATTTGGAAGGTAGTTAAAGGATACAGTTTAACAGGTAGTTGAAGAGCCTTAACCCTGAAATACCTGTAAAAACAATAATCCCAATGTAATAGATAGTTGGATCAGTTGTGCAAAAGCTGCACAGGATATGGAGCTGCCAATTTTAGACAGACAGTTTCTCTGCAAAGGGATGAAGTAATGCATAATCTCACCAGCCTCCTTTCTGATTAACAGCAGATCATAGTAAAAGGCAAGGCTGGATCAGTTTAGGAACGTGGCTGTGTTACACCACCACACTCCATCGCCGTGAAAGTCTGGAACGTGATGGTGGATCAATCACATGAAGCTAGGGCTTCGATGGTGAATTTAATTTTCAGTGCATCAGTATGCGGAAACTGCTGAGGCTGTCCGATGGATGGTCTGCATGGCTCTGACAATGAGGTATATACTGCTGAAATGGAGGCTGGTTAGTTGAGATATAAAAATCAATAGGCCAAACTGAGACAATACTCCAGTCAAAGCAACTGAGGCCTGGTCTACACTAGAAAATTAGGTTGGTTTAATTACATTGGTCAGTGGTATGAAAAATCTACACTCCTGAGCAGAATAATTTAACCAGCCTAAGTCCTCATGTAGACAGCACTAGGTCAATGGAAACATTATTCCATTAATCTAGCTACCGCCTCTCAGGGAGGGGATTATCTATGACGACAGGACAACCCCTTCCACCAGTGTAAGTAGTATCTATCCTGAAGCACTGCAGCAGTGTCACTGTAGTGTTTTAAAGGTACACAAGTCCTGAGTCATGCCCATTTATACCAATATCTCTAGTCATTTAGTCATTTCTTAGACAACTAAAAGACAGAGAAAGGGAGTTCCCTGAGGTACACAGCTCTTTTGAAAAAATCTATTGAAGTTCAAGTGTTTTCAATCCAATTCTGGAAAAAGATTTCTTCAGAAATCCATCCAGATTTATTTTGGTAATCCTTTATATACAAGCTCAAATCTTGGCTTTTTTTTTTTTTTTTTTTTTTTTTTAAAGTTAAGTGTTTTTTAAAGTTAAGTGTTTTTAAGTGTTTAAATTATAAGTTTAATTCTGTAGATTTACAAGTGCTGAACTTTTTGGTTTTCTATTATATTTATGTTTCACTGGTGTAAAGTGCCACATGTAGGTTTTCTAGGCAGGTGCCCTATAAATGACGTTATTTTCAGAGGCAAGGTGGGTGAGGTAATATCTTTTACTGAACCAACTGCTGTTGATGAAAGACAAGCTTTCAAATTTATACAGAGCTCTTCTTCAGGTTTGGGAAAGGTATTTAGCTGTGACACTCTGAGTACAAGATGGAACAGATTGTTTAGCATGAGATGTTAACATGTTGTAAGAGGCCATACGTCTGCAGTCATAGGACAAAGAAAGGCTAGTGTGTTATAAATTATTGAAATGAGCCACAAATCCAGTGTCTTTATTGATTTTTAGTGTCTAACAAAGTTACAAATTTAAGCTCCCAGGCTCATCTCTTGAAGGTGGTGTGCAAGTTTTCTTTGAGGACAAGGACTGAGAGGTTAGATACGAAGTGATCATTTTGTGAAAAATGTTCGCCTGCCACCAGGGGTGTTTTTGTCTTTTATCATTTTTCTATGTGAGTTCATCAGAGAGTATAGTGATTGTCTTGTTTCACCCACATAGTTGTTACAGAGGCATTTAGTGCACTGGACAAGGTATGCCATATGTTGTGATGGGCATCTGTAGGACACAAGTATCCTAAAAGGTGTGCTGTGGGGGTATGTATCTCTGTGGCAGGTATTTATCAGTGTGGCAGTGGATAAAGATGCAAAATCTGCAGACTGTTATGGCTTGGTGCCGGTGGGTCCTGGTCAGTGGGGAGCTTGCTTCCAGTGATGGATTTGGCAAGGTTGGAGGGGTTATTTCAAGACCAGAAGGGGGCATTTACAGTATCTAATAGTATAAATCTATTTTCTAAACATTCACATGGCAGGTAAATAGCTATAGGCTCCTGACTGCAGCATCAGCAGGTAATATTATCCAAGTCATTAACACTCAGATGGCTATAGGGCCACCACTCGTGAGAATGGGGTGGAAGACAGACATGGCTATTGGGACTATAGTCCCGTTAGTGGGACTATGAAACACACTAACACAGTAAGTCTCACTATACAGCAGTAGTAAGCATCATCAGTGCCTGTAGCTGCTACAGAAGAGATCCAACGCAGGTTACTGATGGTGAAGGCGATGCTTAAGGAAGCCAGGGACATAATATGAAGATCAGTCCTCGACCATCCAGGACACAACTGGGATGAAATGAGCAACTCATTGAAGGCAATGACAAGACCCCAATTGATTTCCATGGCTGAGTGCAAGCAGGGTTAAGCTGAGAGACAAATAGTTCTTCCCACTTAACAGAATGAGGTCTTAAGCTCTGTGTGTACCTGCTCCCTTACTTACAAATTTTACAAATGGTAAATGAGCAGAGTAGATGTCAGAGTCATGGGCTTAAGCATGAATCTTGTCTTGCTAATCAGACACTTAGTGTATGTCTACATAGCAAAAAAAGGTATGTTCTTAATTCCGATCTAGTTAAGATAACAATGAAGACACACCAACTGTGCTTTTAACTTGGATTAGCACTTTGAGTTAAAGCCTATAGAAGAACCTGGGGTGAACTCAAGCTACTAATGCAGTTAAAAGCTGAGTTGCTGTGTCTTCATTGCTATTTTAACCTGAGTTAGGTACCCTGAGTTAAGAATACACCTTTTTTGCCTGTGTAGATGTACCCTTAGCAATAAATTCCCCTCACAAGCTTTACTCCTCTGATCAGGCAGGAGTAATTTTTCAGATGTGCAACAGAAGAAGCTTCCCTTGCTTTCTATGCTGCTCATCACTTTTCCTCTTGTGCTTATACATGCAGGACTCTACCTGAGGACCAAGCCCTCAGTGGATCTAGAAGTCTGGTTACAAAGAAGGAACCCTGAACAGATGCTGCTAATTTCATAGCTCAGCTTTACAGTGCCCAGTAAGTGTATAGCTCTGCCTGTCTTCCTTTTATGTATTTTCATTCCATTCCATAATAGTAATGCAATTATTATATCAAGGTACTCCAGGGAATGCATTTCTAGAGGATTATTGCATGTCTCCAGCAATTAAAGTCATTTTTCTTTCAGCCCACTGCCTACCACATAAGTAAGCTGCAGTCACTCAGAATGGCATTGCCTTACTGATTAAGTAGATGTACTTCTTTGGCTTTACTCCAGTAGGAGTAACTTTGTGACATTCTGCCAGGTTCTCACTAATGCAGGATGGGATTCTCCTGAGTACCTTCTGTTCATTACTTTATATCTAGCACTTATTCATGCAACAGTCTGCAACTGCCCTGGGCAGCTTCAAGCCCTTAAATCAACCTGAGTAACTATCTGATATTTGGAAGGGCTCCTTCACTGTAACACACAAACAATTAAATGGTCAAATATACCATTAAACTTCCCAGTAAAGGAGACAGAACTGCTGTCAAAGACCAAAATCAAGGCTTCAGTGAAGCAAAAACATAGAGCCCACTTTTCAGAAGTGCTGTTCATCTGCAGCTCCACTTAAAGTCAATGAGAGTCTCTGAAACCAAGCCCACAAACTTTACGTTTACCAAGTTATGGTATAATCACAATTGTGAAATTCAACTTTGTGATTACTGGGTGCACCAGCCAAATTTTCAAAAGTGACCACCAATTTCGGGTGCCCACCTTGAGACACTTTGGGTCCAATTTACAGGGAGGCTGAGCACCAATAGCTCACACTGACTTCTGCTGGAATTATGGGTGCTCAGCACTTCTGAAAATCAGGCCTATGGTGTCTCAAAGTTAAATACCCAGAAACAGAAAAAATCAGTGGACACTTCAGAAAGTTTGGTCTAAAAGATTAATTCCAGGATGTTATGAAACTTTGCTATATTATAGTTCTTTCTAGAGTGTATTTTCCTTCATTCTGTGCATATCGAGGTATTGCTTAAGAACTGCCTATGATTCTTTTAGTATCATTTTGGTCCATTATTAGAAGATTCCCGGGACAATGAGTTATACACATATCAAAAGGTTATTAAAAGAAACACAAACAATCTTCATAACACTTACGTATTTCACAGTTTGCTCCAACCCAGCCATGTGCACAATGGCACATATAACCATTGGGTTGGTCTATGCAAGTCCCAGCATGGTGACATGGATTGCTGTCACAGTCATTTATATCAAATTCACACTCTTCACCTTAGAGTAAAAAAGAAAGAAGTTTGTGGATGTATCATGTATCAAGCCAGTTGTGTCATTTCAGTCACTAAAAGCAAAAGTTAGCTAGATTCGTATTGTTGTCATTAATATTAGTAATTTCATCCTCATGTATCAAACATTTATTGAACAAATAAGACCACATCTGTGACATTTTTTGTTCAATTAGCTGAACATCTAAAATTTTCTTTGGTGAAATAATATTTTGCAGTTATATATCACTTTCCATCTCAGAATCTCAAAATGCTTTTACAACTGGAACTAGGTCTCAGATACCACCAACTGACTTCACTAAATTCACCCTGATCACCTGTCTTCCAAGTCTTTACTTGAAACACAAGACCATCCTTCTTCCCCAGTCAAATGTGATAGAACAGTTTATCATATATTACCCCATGTGCTATTCTGGTCAATACACTAAGACCAGCTAATACAATCAATTAATTAGCTATTAAGGGCTACCATGAAGTGGAAGACTCAAGTCCTGTTTAAGTCTGTGGAAATACCACAACCCAAAATAATAGTCTCCTGTTAATCTAACAGAAAGCAGCATACGATATAAAACAATAAATATGTTTATATATTACTGACAAATTGACAATTATATTTTACATAACTGACTGAACATCAAGACAGATGTAAATTAGCTTAAAAGCAGTGTGTTTGGATTATGTCAATTACATTAATTTGAAAATGAGGCAAAATGACTAAATTGGCTGTATACTTATGCTCCGGATGTGCAAATTGATTAATATAAGCACTTCAGGGCTTACAACAAACACATATTATGTAACAAAATGAAGTCCTTCTTTAGCTCCCAACAATAGTTAAAGGTAGACAGATTTGCCATTTTCAATACCATCCAATTAGTATATTTGCTTACCTGAGCATTTTCAAACTGTTATTTTTAAAATCTAGTCTGAAACAGATGTGTCACACAATGTTGAAAAGCTGTTTACCTTAGTGAATTCTCTAGTAGCAGCTACATTTTGCTGCTTAATTTTTGAAGCTAAACCAATTCTATGCAATATTAACAACTTTCAGTCTTTCAAGGTTGATTATAACCTAGCAATGTCCAAATTAATAAGTTTCCTGGAATAAATATAATCCTTTATGTCTGTGTAGAAGACTTGGAGTTGATTGCCTCTTAACTATACCATTTGTAAAACTGTCTCTTTATTAATTGGGCTATCCGTTTCTGGGGAAAAGAGACTGTGATATAAAACTACTACAAACTACAGAACTGTGCAATAAATTTACCACAGCTCTGCATATAAGAACTAATAAGTGCAAAGATATTTTTAAGGTTTTAGAGCCAAAGTCAGCCCTTTGATGTATACAATACACATGGCTCCCATTTATTTTTCTAGGACTTGCAAGATTATCTTTAGAACACATCATTACCATTCCTTAGCTGTCCAAGGAGGTCACTCTTGTGCTTTCTCCAGGAGTTAAGTACACTGCCTCTGTAACATTCCAGCCCATTCCAAGCTATGACGCGAAAGATCAATGGCCAAATTCTGCAGTGACTTAAGCCCTGTGCAACCTTCCCTGAAGTCAATGGACTACATCCTGCTCTCTCACACTGGTGTAAGACAGAAGAATTTGATATAATGAGGTTAAAAGCACAGAACTGGGCTACAAAACGATGCAGAACTCCAGTCTTCTCCATGACAGTGCATCCCAAGTAGACCATCAGATCACCTGCCTCTCTTCCAATCTATAATGGAGATGGTGGAAGAGCACAGTGCTACTCCACAGTGCTTCTTAGTTATAAAATATCCCTTTGCTGGAAACTATAGAAACAATAATGGAAAGCTTAGTAATGAATGGGGAGGTTGCCACCAAGGTGAGATCAGTAGTATACCGATAACAGTGGCTACTGTTGGGCCCTTGTTTTAAAGACTCAGCTTGTGGCAGCTATTTTCTGCTTCCCCATCAGTTCAATGCCTACTCTGAATGCCTGTTTCTAGGTCTACAGCTTTCCTATGTATTTGTTAAAGTATATACAACAGATGGACTTTGCATTTAAGAACATCAACCAAAGAGTAGGTCATTAAAAACATATCTGAAGGAGAAACCATAAGAGGTTTCAAAACTTCATACCTATTATTTAAATATCTCAACCAGCATCAAAAATCTTTTAACAGCACATTCTCAAATGTCATTATACTACAAAAAATTTAACAAAATGTAACTGATTTTAACCCATAATTTCCACATGCGTGTTAAAGAAAAACAATTTGATACAGACATGATATGAAAAACAAAGTTAGGACTGACAATATACAGCAATATTAATCATGTTAATATACAATAGGCATGCTTGTCCCATGGAAATGGGCTACTAAATGAAAAAAATACCATGAGCCAATGGACATCATGCCCTGAGATTGCTAGGCTCTCAGCTGAAAGGAAACCTGTTAGCAACAATTGTTAATGAAGTTATAAGTCATTTAGGAATTATTTGTGTTTGGCACACAAGTGAGCACCTGATGCCAAGTCTCAACATTTAGTATTTGCATTTGCTTTTCTACAGTGTTATACAGACATTTTATCAGGACAGCTTCAAACAACATTTAAAACAAATTCACATCCGGTGATTGTACGAACTACTGAGAAAGGTTGAGTCAAGGGCCAGGTTTTCTCTTCCCACTTATCCAGGAATAACTCTACTGACGTCAGTTTAATTATACATAAAACTAGTCTGAGGAGAGAATCAGGCCAAAAAGCGCTTGGTTTTGCAATGTTTTAATATGAATTTCAAGTATCAATAATACTGAAAATAATGAAGTCTTGGCTCAAATATTATATCGTAGATGATGGCATTTTGTTGTCAGGAAATACTAGGACATTTTATGAGAACTGAATTTTTCAGATATTTCATTGCAATAGCTAAACTTTTACCTCTGTTGCTCAACTTCATTTCCTAAAAAGCCCAAAGCATACATCTTTACTTAAAACTTTTAACATGAGATTTTATTATTATAAAGGTACACCATTATGGGAATTGTAACAAGTGTGTTTTGAATGATTAATTTATCATTTTTACATCACTTTGAATTGCCTCACAGTACATGATTCCATAAATTTCCTCTACTGCTTTTTTCTTTAGTGTAGCATGTCTTAAAGAAGCACCTAATTAGGATACCAATCACTTTTATACTACTTACAAGCTCTACATCTTCTAGGTAACATCAAACATAAAATAGATTTATTTACACTAGTATTTACAAGCGTTAACCAATTGCAATTCAGTCACATCAATGTAAAGCGGAAATTGACTGAAAGAGTTATTTCGGAGGGTACATCAGAGGTGAACGTGGCCCTATGTATAAAAAGAATGTGGGGACCAATACTAAATAACTTCCTGTAGCAGGGAGGTCACCCAGCTCAGGAGGAGTTAAAAGCCAGCCCTTGTAGAGGGCTGGGGCTGAGAGGAAAGTCAAGGCTGATTGGGAAGGCGGCCACAGCTGGGGCAGGCCCAATTAGGAGGCAGCTGGCTGCTACGTAGGAGCTAAACACTCTTCCTCCAGCATTAGGGGAAGAAGGACCTGGCTGCCTAAGGGAGCTAAGGGTACTGAGGGCGGAGCGGCGCTGGGAAAGGGCAGGCTGAGCTGGGGAGATCAGGCCTGGCGACCTTCCAGGCTGCAGCCTGATAAGAAGGCCTGAAAGGTACTGAGCTGCAGGAAAAGGCAGCAGGTCCAAACCCCCTTGCCTATGTCTGGCTTTTACACTGCAGTCTGCTCCAGGGAACGGGGGCTTGATGCTGACTGGTAGTAGCCCTAGACTGAGGTAAGAAGGGGATAGAGGCCTGGGGGTTCCCCGGGGAGGGGAGACCCAGGCAGAGTTTGGGGGTATTGTCAGTGGGCAGAACCCCAGGTGAAAGGGCACCGGGGTCCGGGAGGGACACGGGGGCCAGCAGACGGCAAGACATCAGCCAGCAGAGGGCGCTCCAATGGCTGATGAGCTAATTCCCTGGACTACCAGCAGGAGGCACCGACAGGTGAGTAAAGTTGCACTGCTACACTTCAGTACTCAAACTTTACCATAGCATCAGTAATACAGGAGAGAGAAATTAATTTTATCAATAGGTACCTGTGTCATTAATAACCCAGACCTTCCAGCAGTTCATATTTTCATAGATTCCAAGGTCAGATCATCTAAGTCTGACCTCTTGTATGACACAGGCCATAGAGCTTTTCCAAAATAACTAGATAAACATCCAATCTTGATTTAAAAATTGTCAGTGTTGGAAAACAGATTGAGCTCTGAGTCTATCACTATAAGGCATGTTTTCTCATGTTTTAATCATTCTCGTGGGTCTTCTCTGGGCCCTCTCTGATTTATCAACATCTTTCTTGAACTGTGGGCACCAGAATGGAACACAGTAGTGCTGGAGCAGCTGCACCAATGCCAAATATACAGGTAAAATAATTTCTCAACTCCTAGTTGAGATTCCCGAGTTTACGCATCTCAGGATCGCAGTAGCTCTTTTGACCACATTGTCACATTGGGAACTCATGTTCAGCTCATTGTCCACCACAACCTCTGAAACATCTTGACAGTCACTGCTTCTGAGGATAGAATCCCCCATTCTGTAAGTATGGCCGACAATCTTTGTTCCTAGATGTATACATTCACATTTATCCATATTAAAATGCACATTTGCTTGTGCCTCGTTTCTCAAGTGAGCCCAGTGACCTGTTCTCTTCATTATTTACCACTCCTCCAATTTTTGTCTCATCTGCCAACTTTATCAGTGAAAACTTTATGTTTTCTACCAGGTCACTGACAAAAATGTTAACTAGTGTAGGTCCAAGAACCAACCCCCGTGGGACCGTTGGAAACAGACCCCCTTGATGATGATTCCCCATTTACATTTTGAAATCTAATAGTTTTTAAGCCATTTAATGTATGTCATATTAATTTTACCAGTGTGCTTAGTTTTTTTAATCAAAATGTTATGTGGTTCCAAGTCAAATGATTACCTTCTTTGGCATCATAAGGGGAATATAAAATTTAAACTCAATATAGAATGAAGTAATTTTCCCTTAAAAAATGCTATTCTGACAACTAAAACAAGTAATAACTGCTAAAGATGGGTCCCAAGTTACAATGTTTGGATGTGGATGAGACCATAGATCAGTCAAGGGCAAACTTTTTGGCCCAAGGCCCACATTGGAGTTGCAAACTTGTACGGAGGGCCGGGTAGGGAAAGCTGTGCCTCCCCAAACAGCCTGACCTCGCCCCCAATCTGACCGCCACCCACTTGTCGCCCCGACCACCCCCCTCAGAACCCCCAATCCATCTAACCTCCCCCCCCCGGCTCCTTGTCCCCTGACCGCCCCCTCCAGAGACCCCCGCCCTAACTGCCCCCACAGGACCCCAACCCCATCAAATCCCCCTTGTTCCTTGTCCCGACTGCCCCCTCCAGAGACCCTCCACCCCTAACCACCACCCCCAAGACCTTACCCGCTGTTCAACCCTTCCTTGCCCCCGACTGCCCCGACTCCTGTCCGCCCCTCCATCCCCTGACAGACCCCCTTGGGACTCCCACCCTATCCAACCCCCCCACCCCCACCCCCTGACCACCCCATCAGAACCTCTGCCCCATCCAACCGCCCACTGGAACCCCTGCCCCTTATCCACCCTTACCACGCCACTCAGAGCAGTATGGCTGGCTCTGCACAGCCCGCTGGAGCTAGACACGCTGCCCTGCAGGAGCTTGCAGCCCCCATCGGAGCTAGCTATGCTGCTGCAGTGCTGCCCTGCAGGAGCTATGGGCCAGAGTGCAGCCCGCGCAGCACGCTGAGGCTGCAGGGGAGTGAGGACAGCGGGAGAGGGGCCGGGGGCGAACCGCCCCTGCCGACAGCTCAGGGGCTGGGCAGGGGCATGTGGCCCACGGGCCACAGTTTGACCACCCCTGCCATAGATAGAGATGTTCAGATTTAGTGCTTTGGTCTGGGCCCCCATGTTGGTACAATAATTCAAAGCAGTATTGCATTAAAAATTTAGTTTCAGCTGTATTTACAGTATTTCCCAGAAATACAATGCAAGATGCTACTGTTATATCATTTCTAGCCTCTGAAATGTCCCTTTTAACGTGTTCATTATACGAAAGAATATGGAGATACACAGATTCAGATGCCATATACTTGACATTTGCCTTCTTTTGGACACTGAGATTAACAATTATGTTTTTTGTGTAATTTGCAAATTACTTGCCTGTGAATCCAGGTGCACAGATACATGTAGCATTTAGACCTTCACTGTCACAAGTGCCACCATTTTGACAGCTGATGTTAACACAAGGATCTTTGTATAACTCACAGTGCCGTCCTGAGAATGAGAAATTAGTGTTATGAATGTTATTTGTACTTATGGTTAGTCAGAAATCAGAATGTGGGCTGTCTGCCGTATGGAATGGGGGCAATGATTGTTCTCTCAGACATCAGTGTTATTCACAAGTAAGTTGCTGAAGACAATTGCAAAGCCAATGCAAGATCAGACTCAGGTCATATTTTCTTTGGTGATTTGGTCTTAAAACATAGGACTCCCCTTCTCATCAAGGCTATGTCACCTCTTCAGGCATAGCAGGCCAGTTCCTGTTCTCAGACAATGGCAGCAATGGAGTTTCTATGGCTATACAATGGCGTAATAAAGAAGCAGGTTAGCCAGCTGTTTAATATTCTTCAATAGAAATAACAGTTGCTCTCTTCAGTAACAGTTCCAATTAATATGAAACAAAATATAATATGTACACATTATTAAGCCTATTTTCTCCTTTTCCAGTAGGCTTAGATGAACTATGGTTTGTCAAGGCAGTAGAAATAGAAATCAGCTTATTCAAACTATAAGTTAACATAATATGTTTTTATTTGACTGGCAAGCCCCATCCTTCTTTCTTTGATCGCCTGCCTCAGAACTTGATCTGTGTGAACTCAATGGTTTCACTCTGCAGCAGTTTGTCATCTGCCACAGTGGCATCATATATTATATAGTATCAGCTCTGAAAACACTACCGCATTAGTAAACTCACTGAGATCAATGGGACTGTTTTCATTCATAAAGTTACTCATTTTCCTAAGTGTTTACAGAGTCCTACAGCTGTAATGATATACACTTGTTCAGGGTAAATTTAGGCATGCATTGGTGGTTGTTCTATGTAAAATCTGAGTAGTGTATTTCCAGGCTGACCTTTGATCTGTTGGTTGCTTTTGCTTGCGTAATTCATCCCCTTTACTTTGTAATCCACTCTAATATACAGTATTTTATGATGAAATGCTGAGTACTCCAGCAGACATAAGGATACAACTTCACTGATCCTACTGTAAGGTCAAAAGCTAAATGACTAATTTTAAGTAACTATAATTCATTTATTTCTATGGATAATTTTGTGAGCTCTGCTCACAGATCTTTGCTGGTTCTGCCTTTCATTGTCCCGAATGAAGCTTATGTGCTTTACAGGGACACCACCAACTTGCAATCTAATCAGCTAACAAACCAACAAAACAGAGAATTGTTAGTTTCAGATACTACATCTTCATCTGAATCTCCCTGCCAGTAGAGAACTGTGGTTTTATAGGCACATCTCTTTTTCCTCTCTCCTTGATTGTACCAAAAAAATAAAAAATAAAATAAAAAAGGAGGCAAACCAGACTGAACATACAAAGGAAAACCATGATACTGAAAGTGCTGTGAAATACAAAAAATAAGCTGGAAAAATTAGAAGAGCAATTACACCCAGTCTCTTTCAGTTATTCACGTTTTCATCGTATGTTTCACTTGTAAGAAGAGAAGGCAAAAATATTAAGAAATATACTTTTCAGGTTGATGATGCCCCTTTAACATACCTCCCATTCAACAGATTGTGCCACCCTTTGCTAACTATGATTATATGTATTGTAACATTATATTTCTCAGAAATAATAGCCTCAACAAGACACAAATTTATTTCACTTAGGATATTTGTCAGGAATTAGTCAATGTTAGGTTTGAATCCTCTGGCATCAACTATTTTATGAAAGGACATTAAGAAATTTACTAAATTACAAACCATTCCCATTCACTACAACATGCTTAAAATGAAATTAAGGAAAACATTTTAGCCTTCAACCCATTCATGATAAATATTACAGGTTTCCCGTTTCAATAATGATATGTCTGAAATGAAATTAATCTAAAACAATGACTTTGATTAGATGCAGTGTATACAGAGAAAGAGTTTTGTGCAATTCTATCAGTTTTCCTATTTGTATTACTACTATATATTTTTACGGAAATGATGTATCAACTTGTTGTTTTCACCTGACATGCTACAAAAATGATGGATCTGCCAGGATTACATGGGGCACATTTTATAATCCCAGCAATGAATAGCTCCAGTTTCAGTGAGCTTTTTCATGGGTACAAGAGACTGGCTTGCTAGAGAAGTGTGGGAAGAGAGAGTAACTTAAAGGGAGGGGAATAACTGGTTAGGAAGTTAGTTAATGGCTATTAGCTACATGAGATTGGTGAGGGATGTGGGAGCATAAGGATTGGAATAAGGCACCAACAGAACTGAAGAGGGTTGGTAGGAAAACTTGGGATGGAGCCCTTCTGGGAATGAAAAAAAATAATACAAATTAGTAGATGAAACAGAATCACAGACTCGTAGGGCTGGAAGGGACTTGGAGAGGTCATCAAGTCCAGCAACCTGTGCTATGGCAGAACCAAGTAAACCTAGACTATCCCCAACAGGTGTTTGTACAACCTGTTTTTTTATATGTCCAAAGATGGGGATTCCACAACCTCCCTGGGAAGCCTATTCCAGAGCTAAACTATCTTTACAGAAACGTGATACATTTTACCTCCATCACTTCTATGCTTATATCTGTTCCCCTAGCTCTTGTCTATGCGTTTTTTGTTTTTGATCTATTCAGATGGTAATTTCTTCAATTATGGACCTATCTTATGTTTTATGTCTTTGGATGCTGTAATACAAATTATAAAATAATAATAATAATAATAATAATAATAATATTTTGCAGACCTGAATGAAAATGAGAATGAGAGGGATTTACATAATTTAGCTGGTAATACATTTATTGTATGCATACACTTAAGTCTTGTTTTACAATGTCCTTTTCAGCTTGTGCTTTATCCTTGCCCATTCAAACAGTATTCCTTATGGAGGAATACTTGGCAAAATTCTGTAAGTCAGTTATGAGTTCTTTTATGGCCGTCTAACCAGAGAAAAGCACATTTCAACATCAGTGTATTATGTTAACCAGCACAGAGAAAGGAGCTATCACATTATTTTGTTCCAACCAGACTTTTACATAGACTCCAAATCAGACAAACAAAGTATTCAATGTTGCCTGACAATTCTCTCTTGCACCCAACAAAGAGTCTCCCTAGAAATTAATGAGCAAATATTTTTGATGTCCATCTTATGGGCACAGTTGTGCAAACACTTATGCATTTGAATAATTTGACTCTCGTGAGCAGTCCTATTAAAATAAATGAGTCTGATTCTCTACTGCTCTGCACTTCGTAGAGTCACGTACATCAGTGCAAAGTAGGTGTGAAAATCAGGCAATAGTAATTTACAGTGGTGAAGGTGCACTTCATAGAGTCACGTACATCAGTGCGAAGTAGGTGTGAAATGCTACCCAATCAGGCAATAGTAATTTACATTGGTGTAGGTGACTACACAAAGTGCAAGGCAATGGAGAATCAGGTTGAATGGAACTACTAGAAGTAGAAAGCACAATGCCTTATAAAAGGTGTTTATAGGATTGAGCCCCATGCTGGCATTTCAATCAAATGCACAAAATTAACTTCCTATAATTTTAGGGGTTAGAAGGTTGGGGTTTTTTGGGACGGGGCTAGATACACTTGTACTGATAGTTTAACATGAAGTCTAAGCCAATATTTGCACTCTCAAAAAGACCATTGTTTCCATTGCCTTTGAAAAGTTGATGGTGATTCCTCATACTTGGCCACTGGAATGAAGCATTCTTCATCAAGTGGCAAAGAACAGAGCACACACCAATATGAAATATATACTTAGCCACAAGCAGCAGCTGACTGAGCTTTAGTCAAAAGAGATAAGGATTTTTTGTTTGAGGACATGTTTAATGTTCCTTAAAACGCTGCTCTCAGTGTGTATGTGTGTAAAAACAAAACATATACAGGCATGTCGCATCTTACGCGAGGGTTCCATTCTGGGGACCCCACGTATAGCCAAGACACCCATTTAGTTCAATGGCGGGTGGAATTGCCCCCTCACCCCCCGACAGTGGGCTGCCGACTGGCCCCTGCTGCGGGCTGGCTGCTGGTTCCAGCCCCGGTCCCGCAATGGACTGGGTTCCGGCTCGGTCCCCGCGGCGGGCTGCCGGCTCCTGCCGCCATCTCCGCGGTGGGCTGCCGTCCCCTGCTGCCATCTCCGCGGCGGGCTGCCGTCCCCGATCCCTCAGGCAGGCTGCTGGTCCCAGCCCTGATCTCCGCAGCAGGCTGCCAGCCGATCCCCGCCCTGGGCTGCTGGCCGACCCCTGCCACAGGCTGCCACCAGCACGGAGCCCCAGCCGCCACCCCAGCCGACATCACTTACAGTCTTGGCTTTTAAAATTTTTTTTTTCTCTTTTTGCCAGCCACGTAAAGTCAAATTCGCGTATGTTAAAGACACGTAAGATGCGACTGGCCTGTATATGGTTTACTCTTTTTACTGAAAGCTAAATAAATCTATCCTTAAAATATTCTGGATGTACAAAATGTAAACCATTTTTTCTTTGTTTATTGTACAAAATACTTAGAAAATGTTATATGAAAGCAGAATCTGTTGAATCAGGTATGACATTGATTTCAGTCAAGATGGAGGAGTGTTCACTGAATTACTATAACTTCTGGATTTTATGATTTGCAAATAAACTTCCAGATAACTGGTTACATTTTTATTTTTCACTGCAGGCAGTTTTAAATACAGGTTTTTGTTTCTGTGTTTTTAACTAATTACACTAGAGAAAACCCAACAGAAATCTGGGAAGTCCTCATGATGGTTCCCAGACATAACTGATTACGAACTATATCTAACAAGCTCTTAAAAAACTATCACTTTAACTCACACATTTAAAGGGAACAGAATAATCTAGTACGCCTACAAAGTAATGACCTGAACAAGCAAATCCTTACTCACGTTAATTTTGTTCGTATGAGTAATGCCATTGACTTCAGTGGATCTACTTACGAAAATATGAATTACTCACTTGAGTAAGGGTTGTGGGATCAGGACCAACTTAACTCCTTACTTCATAATTTTCTTATCCAGAAAGAAAGCATTTAAAAGCATGTGGAATAAGGTATACTTACACAACAAGAGGCAAAAACATATTTTACCTTCATATTCAGCAAGGCATACACATTCATAGCTATTGACAAGATCTCTGCAGGTGGCAGCATTCTGGCAGGGTGCAGAAAGGCATTCATTATATTCCTCTTCACAATAAAGGCCATGGTAACCTAAAGCACATGTGAGAGAAAATAGAATAAGCTATGAAATGCTTCCCGATAAAAGGTAACAATTTAGGTATGTTGGATTGTGGGTAGATGGTCATTAACAAAGATATTGTGCCTTTTAGGCTACCAGGCTAACTATTACACAACTAAAATGTATATAAAAGGGTAGAGAGTCTGATAGCTAGAACTCTGTACATTTATTATATGGTGAACTACAACATTTCCCAGCCTACAAAGACAGATGACCAAGACCATTATTGAGGCTCAGAAGAAAATGGGTTTTATTGTAGCAGTGAAATAATCCAATAAGTACATAGTCACCAATTTTCATGATTAGCTATGCCCTGCAGCAATTTCACTGCCTTGGAGTGATGATCATCTAATGCTATAGTTAGCATTTATGCTGTGTCTTCTTATTCTTGATTCAAAGTGTTGCACAAACATCTAACAATTCAATTTTCGCAATACTCATGGGAGGTAGGCAAGTAGTATAGCCAGATTCTGCATATGGAACAAATGGAATTATAGAAAGGCTATGCAACTTGCTAGTGGCACAACAGGATGAGAAATCCTGAGTTATGTGAGCCACTTGACCATCCAGCATTTTGCATGGTCTAGTGAATCATGTGGTCATCTATTTTAATAGCAGGTGAAGTGTCTTTTTCAGCATACTGCATTAGGTCAAAGAAGCATTTTTTCATATCACGTAATAAGATAAATAAGATCATTAGCGTAGTATGGGGCAGAGTGGGGATTGTATAGCCAGAATAGAGAGTTACAAGAGTTTTGCCTTAAAAAGACTGATTACAAAAGCATTATCACAGTTTCCTTCTGACCACTATACTATATTTTCCCCTGGATCTATGCACATAATTCATAATATGATTTGTATACAAAGAATAGAAGAGTATATATTCTACCTTCTGTTTCTTGATTCTCCTAGCCAATTTACTACTGCAGTGGCTTTCAGCCTTTTCAGACTACTGTACCCCTTGCAGGAGTCTGGTTGTCTTGCATACCCCTAGTTTCGCCTCACAGACTACTTGCTTATAAAATCAGACATACAAATACAAAAGTGTCACAGCACACTATTACTAGAAAATTGCTTCTTTTCTCATTGTTACCATATAATTATGAAAAATCAACAGGAATATAAATACTGTACTTATATTTCAGTGTATAGTACATAGACCAATATAAACAAGTCATTGTCTGTCTGAAATTTAAGTTTGTACTGACTCAGTGATTTTTATGCAGGCTGTTGTAAAACTAGGCAAATATCTAGATGAGTTAATGCATCTCCTGGGGTATGCGTAACCCTGGTTGAGAACCAGTGCACTACTGTATCCTATATTACTTATATAGAGCTATAAGAGTGTGCAGTACTTTACACATAATTCTATTCAATACAAAGAAACACTTTAAATTATTTTTTAACATTGTTTAAATTTCTTCTTTTCTGACCCATGGTATTTATTCATTAAAGAAAAATTTCTCCTTTTGTCTCTTCCAGCGATGTACTACAATCTGTATTTAAATTGCAGGGCCCTCCATCTGCAGTATATTTTATTTATTAAACATATTGCTACTTTTCTCCCAATTCAGTATTCATATCTAATTTTATAGCCAATGAAGACATATGCAAGATAGAACGATATAGTCATTCTCCCATTGTTATTTATGTTTAATAAGCAAAAACAATTATTTAAATGCAGCAATAAGATGAAAATTTACATTTATTCTCTCCCTACTAATCAAGCTTTAGATCAGAAGAATTTAAATACCCCAGGTGTGTTTGACCTTTTACTGAATTGAAGTGATATTCTCTACAATGAAAAAAGCAACAGCTAATGTACTGAACTCAACTCAAATTGTTTTCTTTTTAGTACTATGTAATTATCTTGCTTTCTTACCTTTGAGGAAAAATACGGAGGGTGAATGATGGTGGTTTTTATTCTGTACAAGAGATTATACTGAAGACTTTTTGATTTCTTTGAAAGAGATAAAGAGCTTATTTTCTGTAACTGTCTCTCTTGTGTAACATTTACAATTCCTTTTGGAAATTAAGTCAAGTTGCAGAATGAACAGACTTTGGTATTTTCTTACCACATGCATTAAACCACTTGCTATGGTCTATGAAATGACTGATAAAATGAATGCTGAGGACTCAACCATCGTTCTGCAACAAGCCTTGAGTAAGGAGCAATGCATAGTTGTGCTTCCCCAGGAAAGCAGACCATCTTGTGACCTTGCTCCATGGAAGAAGTAATCTGCTCCATCATGATACAGTACTTAGTGATGATTACTTCCTCATCTGTACTGGCCAATGCATTAAGTTGGTAGAGCCTTCACTCCACCCAGTCCTTGCCCCTGCTCATTTACCTGCATGGGAAAGGAAATAGAGGCCTTACAGAGGCTGCTCTTGCCCTCCTCTCCAGGTGATGAAGATGGCTCCCCATCCCCTGCAGAGACTATCTGCCTTCTTGTGCAAGCGGGTAAAGTGGATCCACAGGAGCCATAAAGGTTGTGATATCTTCAACACTACCAAAATTTAAAGAACAGTCCTGAGCATCCAAGTCTCAATTTTTTGACTGGGATTTTTCCCTCAATAAGGAGTGCAGAATGGGCTTTGAGTCTGAGTTGGAATGAGCATGATAATGCTACTCTTCTTAGCCCGTTCTCAAATATTGCAGTACACTATGTTCTGATTATAGACATCCACGATCATGAGGTTTTATTAGTATTTATTAAGCAGAGTATTCTCAACACTGTACAAGACACCAGCATAAAAAGTTCCTGTCCTGTAACAATATAAATAAAATTATTTTAGAAACTTGTTTGGAGCTTTGGTCTATCTTTCCTGCTGTTTAGCCGGCTGTGGAGACTGTTTTCAGAACAAATTCAAAAACCTTGGCAGTTAGAATTTTGGCATTTCATTTTAATTTTGAAGTGTTTGTTCAGATTTGGAAACAAAAATAACTGGTGAAATTTCACCAGTTTTGAGTGGAAATTGACTTTTTCACTCAGACGTGATCAGACTTCAAATGCTCTTGAAATTTCATTCTGATGAAGACCAATTTTTACATAAAACATGCAATTACATGTTTTGTAATTAAAGTCATTGTTTCATAAAAGGCTTGTAGAGTTGCATGGAAAAGCCATATGCCACAGAACTTAATATTACATATTATAAACACATATTTTGTCTACAACCACTCTAATTTCAAATGTATTTCCTCTCTGAAGCATCACAGCGTCTCTTCCACTGAGCTCTTATGTGTAACTGGGATACAACACTATGAAAACTGTTTTGTAAATGATAATACAGTACTGGGTGTCAGACGCAGGAACTAGAAGTGCAGAGGGTGCTGAAGCACCCCTTGGTTGTATGCAGGGATGCTAGTCCTGCACCCAGCCCTCCACTTCCTAGCCCAGGGCTTGGGGCCCGGCTGCCAGTGCAGCTCTCCGGCTTCTGGCCCTGTGCCTGGGGCTCTGATCCTGGGGCCCAGTGCCCATGCCTCTGCTCTCTGGCCCTGCGCCTGGAGCTTCAGTCCTGGCCCCTGGCTGGGTGCCTGGGGCTGGCGCTCAGACTCTGCTTTTAGGGCTCTGGCCCCATTCCCTGCCCACTGGCCGCAAGGACCCACACCCGGCCCTCCACTCCACGGGCCCCAGCCAATGGCTCCAGGGCACTGCTACTAGCTCCATGCCTACCCCTAGCCTTTGCCCTCTTACCTCTGTCTAGGTCCCCCGCTCCCAGAGACATGGTACTGCTCCCAGCCCCAGCTGCAGGGGGAGGTCAGACAGGGGTAAGGTGCTGGCTTTCAGCCCTCCCACTATTAAAAGGGTTTCAGCGCCACTGCTGAGTGTTAAAGCAGTGAGTGTATACTTTAAAAAATTCTTGAATCACTTGCTCATTATATATATTTATAAAAACAACAAATAACTGGAAAAAAGGTCTCAAATATCAGTGTGCATGTAACAGTTCATAATGTGTGGGCTCTCCACTCTATTTTACATTTTATCAGAGAGTCTTTAGCTTGTTGTGAAACCAGTACTGCATTGCAGGAGGGGTTTTTTTTTTTCTTCCCACAAAGAAATAAGTGCAAAAGGTGCAAGATTCTGATCTCAATTAATTGGTCTCAATTGAGAGTAACTCTGCTGGTCCAAGATCTTGCCAAGTCAAGGATAATTTTAAAAAAACGAAGTATATTGAGATACTACAGAGCAAGCTTCCTTTTCCACTGTTACATCTTGTGGTTGCTGGAGACTGAGTACAGTGCTATCCTGTGCGTGCAGTAATTTCCCAAGTAAATCGTTTAGGCAGTCAGACTGTTATCTTATTACAGATTTTTTGAGACTCCTGCTCTTCGTACATTTCAGCCCTTTAAGACTGAAGAATTAACTATTTCCACTGAGTATATTATTCTCAACCATGTCAGCTAACTTGTGAGTCATTGTATTTTTAGATACAATCTTTAGCCAATACGTATATCACAGAAATGGTGGGTATCTAGCAGATTTTAAAAGTGATACACGGGACATACTTGTGCTAACCATACATGTACTAAGACTTTTAAATAAATATTTTCAAAGGTTTAATTACTTTTTTCTGTGAGGAAATACTCTGAATTGCATGATTAAACAATTGACTTCTGAAAATCGGTATTCACCTCCTCTTCATTCACTTCCTCAGTCACTTGCTGGTTTGAACTACAGTAAATGGTGTGTGACAAAGCTCTGTCCTTATCTTCATGGATCCTGCATTTCCTGGCGGATTTCACTAGCCTCAGAGGCTCACTGTGACCTTCCATGTAGCCCTTCTCTCTCTAGAGACAAGGTCACAGCCTATTGAGCCATTTTCATCATAAGCCAGTGAGGAGAAGCTATCCTTCCTGGCACAGTTGCTGTTGTCTCCCAATCTCAATGATTAATTAGGGGAGGTAGAAAGCGGGGAGCCCGGGCCCACGCTCTACTCCGGGCTCCAGCCCAGGGACCCTAACAGTATCAGCTAAGATGGCTGATCTTTTAGCCACAAAACACAATACAATTCCCTGAGCTACTTCCCCACAGTAGTCCCCGCTTCTTCAAACCCCACTTCACCCTTACGCAAGGAAGGAGGCCATGAGGTATGATATGTTGTCTACCACTCAGTCTCACCAACTGTCAGGATTGCCTCCTCACTCTGAACTCTAGGGTACAGATGTGGGGACCCGCATGAAAAAAGAAATACCTCCCCCGCCCCTAAGCCTATTTTACCAGCTTGGGTTAAAATGTTTTTCCCCAGAACACAAATTCTTCTGTATTTGGACCTGGTACGCTGCCACCACCAAACTAGGTCTAGGGTAGTTTGGGACCCTTCTTTCCCTTTCCACTAACCCCCCAAACTTCTTCCTTCCCTGGGAAGCTTGAGAGAAAAAAAACCCCAAACCTCGCCTGATCCTACGAGACGTGCCCGATCCAAAACCAGGATCTTACACAATGAAAAACAAGCAGTCAGCTTCTTAAAAGAAAGATTTTAATAAAAGAAAAAAGAAAGGAATAAATCCCTTATAACCATCAATAGAACAGCATCTACCATAATCAACAAAAGGATTCAGAAACCAAACCTCTCCCCCGAGGCAATTTTCTCCCACAGTTGATATCTCTGCTGAAGCTTACAATATCAAGAAGCACCCAGCCAACACTCACCACTGAGAACCCTCCAAGTGATAAAAA